>JBBYHH010000013.1:39979-53205 GCA_038382905.1 Daphne laureola | reverse complement strand
ATTATTATTATTATTATTATTATTATTATTATTATTATTATTATTATTATTATTATTATTATTATTATTATTATTTCCAACAATGCACTATCTATAATCCCCATAAATAAGACAAATTGTCTTGTTTTCATCCACAAAAGCAAAGAAAGACAAAACATATTAGTAGTAGTTTTTTTGGTTCATACAACAAAAAATAGTATAATAACACACATCTATATGTGAACTTCCCACACCAGAAAACAAAATATTAGAAATTTTCAAAAAGTTCACCAATATCACATGAAGCTTTCTAGGAGAGCTTGTGTTTTCATTACCATAATGTTGGCATGCCTAGTTGTCTCAAACTGTAATTAAGTCCTAAACTTTTGTGGCTCTCCCTCGCTCACTTTGTAAGACTAGGCAGCAGCCAAACACAACCGTGTTGCTGTTGGTCTAGTAATCCATCAGCCACCGTCACAACCTGGCCTATGCCTCGCGGCGTTGAACTGCCACACACCACCTGTAGCCATTGACTCCATCTCATTCTTTTCTCCACATGATGAATATCTGTGGAATAAAGGTATGTGAAACTCCGACAACTGAAGAGAATTTAGGTACATACAAGAGCCGGAGAATTGGAAGACGCTATGCACCTAGTGATCATGCCCCTCATATGAGATAATACCACCATAGCCTAAGTGTGAGGTCCGAAAAGAACTTTATCATTCCCACAAACGAGAAGAGGAAACCCGATTGGTTCATGAACACAAGCATCTCATGGTTAATTTTACCTTTTTGCGCCTATTGTGAAAGATCTTTTTGCGCACCGGGCAGGGGTGACAAATAACAGGGCTGTGATTCACAACCTTGGGTTCACAAACAGTGGCCTAGGGCTTGCAAATCGTGACTCTGGGCTCGCGGATCGCGGCTTAGGATTCACAGAATCGGAGCTCTGTAGCCACGGATCGCGAGCTGGAGGGTGTTTTCGGTACTTTTATGATAGTCCGATGGTGATTGGTGGTGGTTCAACGACGCTCGATGGAGGTAGGGATGGTGGTGGGCTAAACGTTTCACCTTCAGCTTGACCCTCCTTTATATCAACACGAACCCAAGGCGGAGAATTGCGACCTAGTGTTCGTGAATCGCGGCCTTGAACTTGTCAACCGCGGCCTATGGTTCGTGAATCGGAGCCTTAGGGTCACGGATGGCGAGTTGAAAGGTGTTTTCAGCGTTTCTCAGCAGTGGGGCGGTAGTTGGTGGCGGAAGGTGGTAGTCCCATGGCTAGTGGGCTGAAGGTGAAACTTAATGGTAAAATTGTTAAGTTCATGATTGTTAGGGTTGTGTCTAAATAGTTAGGTTCAAAATTTAGAGTGCAAATAGATTTTTTAAGAAAGTTACATTTGCTAAAATTATCATTTTTCCCCAAAGTCCATTAAACTTAACTGAAAAAGTTGAAAGTAGGATCACAAATTAACAAGGCCCAAATTGTTGTTTAGTACCCTGAACTATTACGAGTTGGACAACTCAGGACCTGAAGAAAAACTCGTCCAAACTCGGCCTCTAACTATGCAGCGGGTACAAAAAAAGGGCCTTGACCAAATGAAAAGTTAGTTGACTAACGTTAAAAATGTTAGAAAATTACATATTTAGTCATCTAGCTTTGAACGTTTTCCAAATTTACCCCAAACTAATAAAAATGGTCATAATTATATACTCCTTTCTCAAAAGTAGTGTAACAATTTTTTTCAATAGCGGATCTATAATATAGAGGTAAAATTACAAGGTAACTTCTAAGTTTTTGTTCTATAATAGAATTAATTCCTAAACTACAATTTTTTTTTATTCTATAAAATTAAAAAATATTTCTATTTATATCTAACAAAATAATAAGTAATGTGTTATAATAGATCAATAAGTTGTGAAACTTTTAAAGCTTAAATTTATTTGATAACAATTTTTTTGTACCTAACAAAAAGAAAATTAGAAACCCTTCGAAATTGGAACTACCAAAAAGCAAAGGAAGAAAGTTAGTAATTCTTTTTTTATTAAAGAAAGTAACTTAAATGTAAAACATCTTTATAAACTAATAATAATAATAATAATAATAATAATAATAATAATAATAATAATAATAATAATAGTAAATTAGTTCCATCGTCGTCTTCCCATTCAGCAAGGTCATCGCCGTCGCATGCCTTATCACCAACCGTTGGAAATTAAACCCCAGCCTGCAGGTGTCTCTTTCATGCCGGAGTTGTAGGTTTTGGACTCCTCTCCTCTTTGTCTTCAGCTTCGTCGGGCGACCGTTTAGTCGGTAATAATTCGAGTGGTTTGCTCGACGGCGAAGCAGCGATCGAGTGAGAGCTCGCGTAAATGGACACAAGCGGTATTGTTGCTGGCACAGTCACCGGAGGCGTTGTCGAGACCTTCTGTCATCGAATTTCACAAAGGAGGAAGAGGGCGCTAGGAATCGGCCGTCATGGTTTCACCGTCGTTCTAGTCTGGTGGCGGCGGAGCCTTCGGGAAGAAATTATTGAGATTGACGGAGGGGTTATGTGTTGATGTGGTGTAAAATCCTCGATCTTGGAGGCCGGTTGGTTTCAGGAGAACGTTTGGTTTTACGGGAGAAATTTTTTGGGGGGCTTTTATGAACTTTTAAATTAGTTTAGGGGTATGTAATTATTTAATAATGATTGTAAAGTTCCTAAAGTTAGCTGATTTATCCATTAAGGTCTAAAACTAGTAAGAGTAAACAATTTGGCCACTAAAACGTTAGAAATCTAACATCGTTAATGGATTTACTGAGTCGAGACCCTTAACTGCACCGAATTGAATAGTTTGAGACCGAGTTTTTCTTCAAGTCCTGAGTTGTCTAACTCATAATAGTTCAGGGTACTAAACAACAATTTGGCCAACAGTTTATTGTTTATTACACTTCTCCTCTTAAACTTTTCCCAATTTTACACTTTAACCCACGTGGTTCTAAATCTATCCTGCCGAACTTAGACATTTGCCATAGACTTGCAATTAAGCTCTAATTGTTGCAGCATTATGTTATCTTGTGAGAAGAACTTAAATGGACATCGGCTTCAAATACAAAACAAAAGGAGATATGGCATTATGACAGAAACCTACTGATAACATACATGGAAGCCCAATCTGTGACATATATGAAACCTTCATACTCTTGCCTCCATCCCAAGTTAACACGAATAAATCATTGTTACAAGAACATGGACACATAAATCATCAAAGCTGTAACTTCATTGATCGACGGTCGCATTGTGTGACCTTCATGCTGGAAAATCAGGTGAGTATCTCGTAAGTGTTACTTCCAATCTGTACTTGCAACGTCAATGACATCAAACCGAACAGTCACTTAGAAACTGGCTGTTCCAACCATTTAGCACGAAATCCAGTTCCTTGGCAATCAGCACAGCATGTTGAACCCTGGAGAATAGTATAAACGAAAGCGTTTGAGATTATTTATGCTGCACTGCCTGTAAAAACATGCGCAAAAAACGTCTTATTATTCACCTTCCCAATGCAGATCACACAGCTTGTGTTTCTGGAAGGAACTTGGCAGAGCATGTTATTCCCAATGATGAAGAAGCCTGTGCCTGCACACCAGTTGCACTCAACATGTCCTTTAGAGTTGCATGAAGCACAAATAACAGGCCTAGGTTGCTGGGATAGAAACAAAAACAGGAATGTTAACAGAGATATCAGCAAGAAACACAATTATGTCTTTGCGAATGAACACGGGAAACCAAAGCAAAAGCTCTATTATCCCGTGCAAGTGTGACTGACATTGTTCCAAAGGGAAATGCTACAAACAGTCACTTTGGACAATCACTTGAACACTCTTTCATTTAAAAGAGATGCAACAAAGCTAAGATAACTAGAAAGATCATGCAGGCAGGTCACAAAGCATTCAATCTACTGAACCATCATGTTGATAAGAACATTCTGATGCTACAAATTAACCGGACAGCCCAGCAGAAACAATTGTACAGCAGAAACAAAACAGGAGCTGATCATGAACTCTTAGCTGATGAAGATCAGCAATGAGTTCTACAACCATTTAAATCAACAAGACAAGTGTTAGCTGGCTTCTTTCCAAAGTATCTATCTGCACATTATAATACTGGTTAGCAACTGATTGATACAGGCAAGAAAATTAGGGTGTTTTAGCATCTAAAAAGCAATGTCATTTGCGCAGTACTGGCACTAAATTTAAGCAATCTCATCTGCTCATGTACAGTTTAACTAACTTTGAATTTAAGCAAACAACCTGATCAATAAAATACTATGTACTGGTACTAAATTTCAGATTATCTGGTTTGTGAGTTTATTCGCGATTAAAAAGAAGTGAACACCAAATCATTATTATAAACCTACCAGAAGGAAAACAAAGGAGCGAGAGAACACCGAACCTGAGAAATCAACCAGGCTCGCTCCATGCGGTTGACGAAATTGGACGAGTTATCGTGTGAATCGATCCCAGAAGCTCTCACGCGAAAAGTCTTATACGACTTGGAAGAGTTCCTGACTTGTGGAGCGAATTTACGAAAGGGAACTTCATTTCGCGGCGAGAAGCTTGCGCTTCTGCCGATGCGTTTTCCGGGAACCAGCGGTGGGGAGCAAAAGGAGGACGTCGTCGACCCATTCATTTTTAGATGTGGAGAAGAAGAGACGGTGGCGAATTTTCAGAGAGAAATGAAATCGTTTTCTTGTGGCGCAAATCAGCTGCTGCCTCGCCCTGTTCTTTGGTTTCTTACTTTTCCGATTCTGTTATGAGATGGAGAAAACAGTGAGTTGCCTCTTGTAGCTGTTTTGTAGAGTTTTGGGCCGCATGGGCTGTGAATTTGAAGACAATTTTAGGAGAAATATTATGGATAGTTACTATTTAATCTCTCCCTCTTAAATGTATTGTTATAATATTAAAAGAATTTTATCCCAAATAAAATGGTTATTTTCATTTTTATTTTATTTTAGTTCATTTTTACTTTTACAAATGCACTCATTCAAATAGTTTAAGGAGTGGGTTCGTATGGGTGGGAGAGGGTTTGGAGGGGATAAAAATAAAAATTTATCTAAAATGAGTTAATGACCAAAGATAACCTTAATCTCTACAAATGAATTAAAAGTGACAACACGTTTAAGAGGGAGGAGTAAAATTTATGATATTTCCATCCCTTCGATCTTCTACTTCTCTCTCAGCACCTTTCTTATTAAGGATGTGTTTAGCAACCGTTTTTTAAAACGTTAAAAAAGCTATTTACATGCAGTTTTGTACGATTAATTATAATTATTTAATCTTGATCATTGAAAAATTATCTAAAATATTATAGCTACTTGAAACAGTTATTATTAAATGGGATCTAAAATGATTTTGACAAGGAAATTAAGGTAAATGTTGGAGTGATGAACTTTGACATATAAATATCCTACACAAAAAAGTGAAAGAGTTGAAAACCAACCTAAAAGGGGCACAATGGTAATGTTAAAGAGTAAGAGCACTATTTATTACCCCTATTTTCCTGTAATAACATTTTTTTTTAGAAAAAAAATACTTCTATTTTCTAGCAACGATACATGGTATCTAAAAATCCAAAAAATTGAAGGCAAACAGAAAATTTAAAATAATATCTATACATGTAATCTCTATGGTAACAGGCCTCAAAATAAGCAAGAAAAGAGAGAGTATTCATTAATCCCAAGTACAAAATCAGGCATAATGCCCTTGAATAAACATATGTTAGTACATAAATACGTAGTAGTACTAGTTGGAGCAAGTACTTGAGCTTAGTACATTCGGGGGCAACCAAATAGTACATTTTATAGAACCAGAGTGAACATATTATCAAAACTTATAGTAGAAGGATATAACCTCACTTCACTTGTAATAGTTATCTACAGCTATCCCACGAACATGATACATTACACATTCTAGCCTCCATCTATCTTATTACCACAAATTACAAAGAATATTACAACACTGAACCCTCACTCAACCGACCCTGATTCAATGCCGGTAGCCCATCGCTACCACCGGGATCCTAACCTTGTGACCCCGGCTTCCTTTCAACACAACCTCCCCGAAGCTGTAAGATCCGGTTAAGGATCTAACCGAAAGAGTCACTGAGAACCGTCGTGACCCACCAGCTCGGACAGTCATGGCAGGAGGCTTGACCTCAACTGCAATGGCTGGCTGCATTCGTGACGTGATGACATAAGTTTCTTCATCATGTGCGACATTTCGGACAGTGCGAGTGACTGTCTGAGTTCCCACGAGGTGGGAAATTGTTATTGAAGGAGTGTTGAGATTTGAGGGGTGGCCCATGGAGGAGTTGCACTGTGAAGTTGTGTAGTTCTTTATCTCATGGACATCAATTCCAGGTGTGGTGCACAAGAATCCAATGTAATCTTCATAACCTTCAAAGTTACCATTTCACTGCATGTTATGGACTCGGGTTGGGAGTAAAAGGAGCTCAAGTACTGCAATAGATGGTGTAAGAGGAAAATTAAACAATGAGTACCTGCATCAAATATAAGCCCAGGATCCAACGCAGCTCTTGGAGTTACGTGGCCGCTACCACAGTCAAAAGGAGTAGCTGCTACGATCTTCAAGTCCTCCGTTTCAGAAAACTGTAATGCTTGGAGAGGCCTTCCAGTTCTGTCCACATTTGTTGATGTTGTCATTAAGGCAGACTTTATAGCAGCAGGGCTCCAACGAGGGTGCTTCTGCTTCACAAGAGCAGCTATCCCGGCAATGTGTGGTGCAGCCATGCTAGTCCCAGATATAAAGGCAAAGGCTTCTCCTGTTAATGTCATCAAATTTGCTTATGATGCAAGAACTTCCACCAAGCTAAGTAAAAAGGTAAAGGAGGCATGACGAAATGGAAAAGTTTCAAGAGTATAAGGATAGTTTGCCGAGTTCTTTACCAACATAATTAGGCTCATCTGTTCCATTTGGAGACCAAGCAGCCCAGATAAGGGACCCTGGCGCTAATATGTCTGGCTTGAGAAGATCTGCATCTTGAAAGCTAAAATCTTTTATATTAGGCCCTCGGGCTGAGAACTGTGCAACCTGCGGGGCTGACTTGTGCAAAATAGGCGTCAAACCATTCCCAATACTACCAACTGCTTTAAAGCTCTTCACTCGTCCTGTCCAATCTCTTGAGGTAGATATATTATAGTAGTGCACAAGATCCTAAGAAATTTGACAGTATCCAAGAATAAAGTTAGATAATTACAAAAGCAATAATGAACAATGTAAAAGAATAAGAGATTCAAAGACAAATTTCTATGCAGTTGAACTAAAGAGAATTATACTTTCAAACAAATTGGCAAAGGTCAATATATAATAGCATGTCGGTTGATTTCCTCACATAACATTACCGTGCAGACTACAACACGATTCCACAATGGAAGTCTGTTACAAATTTTGTATGGAGTACTAAGAAGAAAAGAGAAAAGAGTAAATACCATAGACTTAGCCACATCAATAATGACGATCCCCGGAATATCAACAGGCACAGGATCGAATTTTGCTCCAGGAGAAAAACTTTCGACTGCCAGCACAAAACCAATGGCACCAAGGGCCTTGGCTGTTTCTGAGACTTTTTTGACTGATGCAGTACCTGCAACGAAGTTGAATGAATATCCACAGAGAAGAATCTTGCCTTGTACCATCTTCCTGTTCAACACTTCTGGTCGTTGGCAATCTGAGGGGCTAAACTTCATTACTGAAGAATCCAGGAGAACATCATTAGCAGCCACCAATGTATATGTTTGATTAGGACGAGTGGAGGCTGCAACACACAACAGTAGATTAAGCCATCAGGCATTCAGGCGTATTGAACTAAGCAAACAACTGTAACAAAAATGCGATTAATGCTTGCTTAATCAATCAATCAATGAATGCTTAATGCATCACGTAAATAATCAGAGAATAGAATCCAAATACTATGGAGTACATGTAAAGAGAAATAGGAAAAAAAACAAAAAACAAAAACAAAACAAAACAAAATAAAAAGTAAACAACCTCTGCTAGTTATGGTTTTATTACCGTCCAGTGAACAACTTTTAAGCCATATAAATATACCCAAATGTATTAAAATTCAAAGCACGAAAATTAGTAAGATACGTTCCTGCATCTTGATTAACGAGCTACAACTACCTCATGGTTGACAAAACTCCAAGAAATTTAAATCCATCCAACTCAAACTCAGCAGTAAGTTAACATCTCTAACCCGGGACAAAGTTAAAATTT
Source organism: Daphne laureola (assembly GCA_038382905.1). NCBI lineage: Eukaryota > Viridiplantae > Streptophyta > Magnoliopsida > Malvales > Thymelaeaceae > Daphne > Daphne laureola. The sequence continues at coordinate 44,948 of JBBYHH010000013.1, read as the reverse complement.
CAAATCCGTAACCAGCGTACAGCCAGAACCCATACAGAAATACCCAGGTTCAGGGGGGGACAAAAACATCAAAGAACAGGACAGTCAATCACCACACACGGTCCATTGTATGGTGAATCACCATGCAAAGCAGTTGTGGGCCATTTCGCATATGAAATTACAATTATTTTGTGCAAGTTAATAGAATGAATCAAAAGCTTCCAAATTCAAACACTCCTTAAATCCTTTTTACTTACGGGACAATCCAATTCCAGCAAGGATTTTTCCATTTCCCAGTGTTAGATGGTTCTTGTACCGACGATCATCAATAGCAGCTGCAACAGATGTAATCCAAGGGCTGTAAGAAATCGAAGTTTTGGGGAAAGGACCGCCATTTCCTGCAGCTTGTGCCACGAAAACTCCAGCCTTGACAGCACCAAGAAGTGTAGCATCAAAAGGATTCAAGAAAGTCGATTTGGTTGTGGCAGGAGGACCATTAGGTCCAACAGAAAGACTGAGTATATCAACACCATCATGGACTGCCTGTTCATAGAAGTGCTCTTATGAGAAACAAAAAGAAGCATATTGTAAAGATGCGTCTGCTGCAAAAATAATCCCCCCTATAGATAACAACTGACTACATGGGCTGTTACATGTTCGCCCTTTCCTCTTTTTCTTTTTTGTTTAAGCGTAGTTTCTGATTCATAATTAGATTGCTAAAGATGACTGGACTTAGACTACCTCAACATATAGCAAGAATAACGTGTTAATAACATAGGAAGCTTTCAAGTTGGAGACCTGCTACCATGGAATGTCTTATGAAATGGAAAAGATACCTGATCAATTGCAGCCACTACATCTGCAATAAACCCCCCAAAAAGCCTGTAAAGTGCCTTGTAAACAGCAACCCTAGAGAAACGCAGAATGTCTTCCATATCAGTGGAGATAGATTTTAAAATTCCAATTTGGATAATCTCCGGTCCAATTTATTGATCTGTACCTGGCACGGGGAGCCATACCACTTGCCTTCCCAAACTCATGACCATATACTCTCACAGGAATGCCATTATTACCAGCTGCAATTGCTGCTGTGTGACTGGCATAAATGATGAAAGACTTGCCGATGAATAAAGGACCAACATTAACAGAAAAACAGATAGTGGAAAGAAATTACCTTCCATGTCCATCACCATCCATTGGAGATGCAAAATCAATATCAGGATTAAATACACCGGCAGCAATAGCAGCTTCCGCAAAATGTTGGGCACCAATGATCTTGCCATTACAAAATCTTTTCTTTGTATCAGGATCAATTTCACATTTTCCTGTATATTTAGGAAGAGGCTTGTATGGATCAGAACTGTGTGATGCAAAGCTTGGATGATCAGGATAGATTCCCGAGTCAACAAAACCTATCACAATATCTTCTCCTGCCCTGTCAAAGCCCCCTCCTGTTGGCCATACACCAGTTGGGAGCCCTAAAAATTGTGGGGTATGCGTTGTAAGCTTCCTGACCTTCCAATCTCTGTTCACAGATTTCACCCCAGGGGCATGTCTCAGGGTATCTGCCTACTAATGAATAGAGTAGTGTAAGATGTTGAACAAACAGAGTAAAATGATTCAATCTACAAATTTGTTTATACCCTAGTCTGATAGTTGAATGAATTAGTTAAATTGGTAAGGGAATGTCAAAATGAATTCAACCTTTTATCTTCCTCCTCCAGAAGAAAGAACATCTTAAACATCTCCCAGTGTTAGAAACGAGTCTCAATCAAAGATGAGACCAAACAGGCATGGGGCAGAATTTGTAATAATAATCTAATAAAATTGAAAATCACCTGTTCAGGAGAAATGCTAACTGCAAAGCCATTTATCAAGTGTTTATAACTGTAGATCTTCTGGTAGGTCCCATGTTCAAACAATAAGCCAAGAAGCATATCATGTTTCCTTTCAAGGTGACTAGCATAAGAGGTGACCAGTTCACTGCCAACAGCATGAGCAAATTGAAGATGTCTATGAGTGTTTGTATAATGGTAATTGTCATGAAACCGAAAAAGGAAAAGATGCTGGAGCCGGTATCAGATATTCACAATCATAAACCTAAGAGTTGACTAATTGACCAAGAACATAGATTTTCACCTCATGGCCTTGGCCAAGTAAACTCAGCACCAAAGTGAAAATCTGAAAATTCAGACATCAAAATAGCCATTGCAAGATATCAATTTTAAAATGCACTCGACCAATGTCCATATGCCCTCATGCCACAAAAGATTATCCGAAATCAAGTTTCATCAGTTTGTTTACGTTCCCATTTTTATCCATGAAATAGCTTGCTGAGTAGCTCCTCTTCACTAATTCAGAACACAAAGCTTTCAGTACAGCAGAGGTTTCCAGGCAAGACATGAATGATTGACCTCCACCATAAAAGAGCATAAAACCCAATTGAAAAATGAAAGAAATGAAGCAAAAACAAATTGGTAATAAAAACGAAGAAACCAAAATATTAAGGATCCGTTTAGTTGTGGAAAACTTTTTCAGTTTTCATTTCTAAAATTTCTTTCTAAATGTTTGATTGTATAACTAACTTCTAAATAGTGGAAAATCTTGTTTTCTAAATATTAAAAAATTCTAGTATTAAACTAGGGAACCTTGTTTGAAGATTCACTAATTTAATACTAGAGTTTTCTAAATTTGGAAAACAAAGTTTTCCACCACTTGAAAGTTAGTTATATAATCAAACATTTACAAATGAAATTTGGAGATGAAAATTAAAAAAAAAATCCACAACTAAACGGACCCTAAACAATTACTTTCATTTTGCAAAAATCGACCCACACACTACAGTCCAAAATGCACCTCAGCAGAAAACAAATGAAGCTAGATCCCGACTTCAAAGCTTGAGGTTCCTTGAATTTTGATCAAGAACCGAAACAATTGAACTAACTGAAATCCACAAGCAGTCCTCACAAAACTAAAAGACAAAAAAAAAAAAAAAAAAAAAAACACAAGCCCCCAAAATGTCACAAAAATTGAAACCAGCGAAAACGAAGTGAGTTGGCTAAACACCTGGTTGTCTCGATCTTTTCCTTGGACTCCACAGCCGTGGCCTCAAACCCATTATCACCACCACGGTAGCTAATGATCGGCTCTCCCTCAACAGTAACAATGTAAACCTCAGCCCTCCCAGCTTTCAGAAGCCCGACCACCAGCACCAGAGCAAGCCAAACCTCCATGATCGATCTTCACTTCAACCAAACCACAAATCACACAAGATTGCATATATACACCAAACCAAGAACGAATCAGTTACAGTTCAAAGAGGTAAGAAACACTAACCAGCCAAGCGGATCCGATCAATATGCGGTTCCCATTGATCAGCCACGAATCTGTGAGGAACACTCAATCTGGAAGCCGCTTTTGCAAAGAGGAGAGGGAGGTTTTAGGGTCACGCAAAGGCTGTAAAGGTATCAAAGATATGTGGAAATGGGGGAGATTCGTAGTGAGAGAGTGAGAGTGAGAGTGAGAGTGAGTGAGGGTTTTCACACACAGTGAGAGAGGTGGTTAGGGTTTTTAATTATGGAGATTAATTTGGGGATTTGTGGGTGTATTTGACTGGTTGGAGATTCATTCATGGCGATTTGTTGATTATTTTAGTGATCCGTACAGACAAGGAAGCGATGATGATGGAGAAGTTAGACCAAAATTATTACTGATGTTACATCAATTAGTGCTTTGCTTTTTACTGTGCTATTTATGGTATCATCATTTTCTTTTCTTTTCCTTTTTATTTTGTGATTTACAGGTGAGGAGGATGAAAAAAATGGAGGGAGAAATAAAGAAAGCGAGGGAGTGGTTTTATTCGCGCGTGTACGCTTCCGCTAAATTTCGAAATTACACTTGTCGGGAAAACGCATTTTTCAACTAGGATGCTAGTGCAATAAATTAAGAGTTATCATGGCACCGCATATTATAAATTTATTTATATAATTATTTTTTTGAAAGATAATTAAGTTTATTAATATATAAAAATATTTATAAATTATTATTTTTTAAATTTTAGTCGAACATTAATTTGTGAGTTTTTGTAAAGATTCTCAGAGCTTGAAAGAATTATAAAAAAAACAGATCTACAAGAAGAAAATTAAGATTATCAGAAATATTTTTCAGTTCTAAGAAACAAGGCGAAGATAAACAAAAACAGGCAAACTATCTTAAATTGACTCACCTACTTGGTTCGCTATGTGTGATGACCGGGAATGGAAGAACCAAGAAGAAATATTTGTGTGATTATTGATATAGATTATTTTATAATTTATTAGTGTTTGCAGGTGCGTGTTGATTTGATCGATCTGCGGATTTGTGAATATTTGTAATTCGTGAGTGTCGAGCCTCTTATACATACTTGAGATGTGTCTAAATGGTTAGATTTTATTTTGCAAAATGAGTGTAATTATCCATAGAAATAGTAGCTGGAAAATATATAATGTTGACATTAAAGTATCCGTTGTAGATGTAACAATAATATGTGAATGGTAGAGGTGAAGACAAATTTACCTCCGTTAATAAAACACCTGCAAATCACATAGGTAAAAAAAGCTGCACATGTTATTGGAGAATTTCTCTCCTATAAAGCTTCAGGTTGACTCTTGGCAATGGAGTAAATCATCCGATGGACAACTTTTAGTAAAGTAAATTGCCTCGGAGTTGGATGAAAAATGGGCAGATTTTGGCGATCCTCCTACGGTTTGGCTCTCCCTTCTATCCAAGAAGGTTAATGCTTTTATCTGGAGACTACGTACGTAGGAATTTTTTACCATGTTTTTAGCAGTTAGCAGTTAAAGGAGTTGATGTTCCATCAATTTCCTACCTGATCTGCAATGGTATGATGGAAAGCATTGACCACGCCATTTTTAGATGTGTTGATGTGATGAATGTGTGGGAATCTGTTACTAATTGGTGTGATATCAAGAGTCTGCTTTTATGGGATATA
>JBBYHH010000013.1:7419-18232 GCA_038382905.1 Daphne laureola | reverse complement strand
AAATAAATAAATTAGAAAATGTAGACTCCAAATAATGATACGCATATAAATAATTTAATTTTAAATATTTATACTTTCATGACAAAAATTATAGATGAATTACAACTACTATCGTATTTGTACCCAATCATTCATGAATACAATAACTAAGTCCATATTCCATGAATCTCAATATATTTTTTAAACGTATTGTTTTCAACAAATTATTACACCGTCTCTTAAATTTAATTCCTAAAAATAATATATTTTTACTTCAATTCTCAATTCGCGGCAAGGCGCCATGGGTAAACTTCTAGTACAACTAAAAAGAGAATTAGCCTAGTCCAGATTGAGATGGAGCTAGGCGAGAAGATGAAGTTGTGGATATGTACGGGAAAAACACAAACATACCCCTAAATTTTCTATTTCGTTACGAATCGACCACTAAATTTTTTATCCAATTGAATAAATCATTAAACTTTTCAACTCATCGTGAATCAGTCACTGAGCTTTTTAGTCGGTATAATATCGTTGAACTTTTGAAATCGTACTAATTTATCCACTCGGTTTAACTTCTCGATGATGTGGCAAACGAAAAAACGACATGAATTGAGCAGAAAGTTAAATCTGAAGTTTCTAAGTGTTGGATTATAAAAAAAACATGTTAAAGAATAAAAAATGAAATGTTAGAGCGTGGTTAGGTAAGGAAAATGACATGATATTCTCTTGACATGTTTTATTCTTTAAATCGATCTCTTAAATTTAGGTTTAACTGCCCACACGATGCATATCATTAGTCTGTCTACCACGTCAGTGAAAATCAGGCTCAGTGGCTAAATCAGTCTGATCTAAAAATTTCAATGGTTTGTTCACCCGGATAAAAAGTTCAGTAATAGTTGCTTTGTGACTAGTTGAAAAGTTTAGTGGTTTATTTGACCGTAAATTCAACGACCAATTCATGACGAGTTCACAAAATTCAGTGACTTCTTAGTGCTTACTAATTAATTTTTATTACTCTATGATAACAACCAATAATATACTCAATTCATCCATAAAAAATAGATATATTTGTTTTTATTATTTCATAATATTTAATCTATATTTTTTCTTTTCATGAATGTTTTGAATGTTTAGATATTTTAAGTTATATCCATATAAAAATTCAATTTGAAGTTCAAATTTTATGAATATATTTTTGTATGATTTTTTTCTAATGAAATCAAATGTATATGGGTCTGTTCACTGAACTGAGGTTTGGCGAAAATCTGATATCAAGTAATGACGGTAAATTATCAACTATCATCCTCAGTTATGTTAAACTTCCTAAAATCCACACATTTTTTAAATCTTGCAATTCCCCCACCCTCTTCCCCGACCACCCTCTTCCCCATCCCCGCTCTTCGCCTTCTCATACAGCTCTTTGGTCATCGCCGGATTCGTCACCACATCCGCACTTCCATGAACAACCAGAAACGGCACCGTCACATCCCCCAATCTCTCCGCCACAAACTCCGTCACCGTCCCCAGTCTCGGTCTCCCTCTGTACCTCAACGGATTCATCTCTCCGATCATCCTTTTCTCCTCCACTTTGACAAATTTAGTCACCAGATCTTCCGTCGGGACGATCACCAGAGTTGGGAACAGTTTCGCCATTAACGTTAGGATTTGAGGGATCGGAAATTTGGGTTTCACCTTATCGAAGATTTTACACGTCAGCGTGACGAGAATCGCGTCGTCGAAACCTCCGAGATCGGCGAGGTGGATCAGAAGACAGATCGCACCGCCTAACGACTCTTCGTACAAGAAAAAGGGAAGGTTCTGGAAGAGATGCTCCTGTTTGATGAGGTTGAAGAAGGAGATGCAATCTTGGATGACGAGATCTACGTTTGGGACGAAGCATCGGAGGCCGTTAGAGCAGCCGTGGCCTGTGATGTCAAGGGCAAAGCAAGCTCAGCCCATCAGGACAAGGAAGATCTGGGTTGATTTTGGGATGGAGAAGTAGTTGTAGGGTTTTAAAATCGTGGGGTTTTCATTAGTCTTGTAATTTACCAGTATTGTTGAAAGCTTGAACAGACCCTATATCTTTCGAACAATTGGAAACAATGGTTAGCTATTCATGATTTTTTTCCCCATACAAAGCATCAGAATAAACGCATTTTGAGCCCTAACAGGATGATGTACATCCACCAAACCTCACATTCCATGTATCAGATTTGCCGCCCAATTCTTCCACCAAAACCCTAAACCCTGGGCCACTTCAGGATGACCGGCCTGACATACATCGTTACTGCACTCGCAGACATCCGAAAACGCATGTAACACCGATAAGTATTGCAACAGTACCCACTGCCGAGAAACCAAAGCCGGATCCACAAGACATGAGCTTTTTCGCAGTTACCTGCACCACCGTGAACCATGGCTTTCAAGCCCGAGTAGCAAAGATCATAAGATCATTGGCTAGGTTCTCATGAGTGTCATGACCATTAGTCACCATCCATCCAATTCTTGGTTACAATGCACCAAACACTGCACCCAATGAGCCTGAAATAATCCAACGAGGAATATCAAACTCCATATGTTCGATTGTATATATCGCCTGAATTTGGTATCCTGTACTTGTTAGATTCTTCATAGCCATTGTAGAGTTTATTATAACCAAGCCTCTCATTGTTCCTGAGCAGCTCTGTCATCCCTAAACCATTTCCACTCTGAACATCGTTCCAACTATCCCATTGACTTGGCAAATGCGAACTCCTCGACTGCTGAAGAGAGAGCTGAGCGAATTGAGAAATGTTCATTTGAGGTTGATCCATCATCTTTGAAGTGATCCCGTAAGAGTCATTAAGAGAAGCAAAGCTATCACCACCATCACCATATCTTAAATTCTGGTGTTGAGAAAGAGACCTCTGCATCAACAAATGGAGTCTTGCCTCATTTTCAAATGCATTTAGCTGAGGTGCGGCATTAGATCTCATGTCCAACCCGGAACCACTAAGCCCCCCTTGAAGTCTCCCTTTACCAACAGCCAAGATAGCAGGATCCATGTACTCAAGATCACCTGGACTGCCTATACTAGCACTAGTGGGTGGCTGCTGGTATGAATTTCTCGAAAAGTTGGCATTGGTGTCGAGCAAGTGATTTCCTAATATAAAAAAGGGACAGAAAATTACTGACAGATAGTTAACATTTCAGAAGACTATCATAAAGATTTGAACTTACCATGCGAATTACCAAAGAGCTGGTCCCCTCTACTATGTGAAAAGAAGCCCGGGGGTGGTGCTCTACTAGGAACAGAAAATCCAGGAGGTACAGAAACTTGAGTTCTAGAAACTGATTAAAAGATTAACAAAACAAATTATCAGAAAGAATGAAATGTAGTACAGCACAATTACCAAAAACAAACCAATAAATCAAGAACAAGGCAGCAGATTAGCTAAGATAGAGAAAACAGAGAAACCAGGCTTTTGCTGTTAATACTTTACAGGATAAGCCTTCTAAAATAAAAAACAATGGAACCAATCGATTACCATTGGTGCTTATAAAACATGCTTTATTCCTAAATCACAGGATCTTCAATTTGGCACAAAATTCCAAGTTTCCAATTTATAATTTCAAGGCTCAACCTATAAAAAAAATAAAGCCTTACAAAAGGCACAATAGAAATGACAATGGCACTCTCCCCTAAATCCTAGAGTGTAGGACTGATAAGAAAGAAAATACTCAATGCTAGGCTTTAGAGCTATAATTAGAAAGACACTACTAAATGGTATGCAAAAGCCTCAACCCAGTACAACAATATTGAGAAAAATCAGCTGGGATGGGGGAAAGGCAGCAGTTCATGATTCAGGCATTTTTTAGAAAGACTAAAAGAAAAAAGACCAATTACTAAGGAGGAAAATGACAAACAATTCCAAAAATAAGCCAACTACTAACCTGGAGACTTGGAGGAGAAGATTGAGGGACTATTATTAAACCTGTCAAAGCCTTCAAAATTACTAGCAGAGTAACTATTATGGGGACCAAGCTTATCCAAAAGCATATCTCTGTTCTCCCAATTATCCGCAACATCTTGGGGAAGAAAATTGCTTTTTGGAGCCTGTCCACTAAAACCAAATGAATGTTCCACTTCATATGAATGGTTGTCTTCCTGCCTAGCAAATGAGAATCTAGACTGGTTTTTGTTCTGAACTTTCCAAGTTGGAAGTTTGGGTTGCTGTTCTGTATCACCAAGCATTTTGGCCAAATTTTGAGGAGAAGTCAGGGACTCGTCCCATGTATCAAAGTCCATTGACAATATATTTGATATTATACTGCTTTCACCTATGTCTCTTGTAGGATTGCCTCCTATACCAAGAAGTCTCCTTTGCTTCTGTAATTCATCAGTTCTGGAAAAATCAGAACCACCATTGCTTGTAAGTTTTGGCGGATGTCCACTTGACATCATCGAAACATCTGATCCTCGAAGCACACCACCAGCAAATGCACTACCAAGAGAATTACTAGGGTTCAAGTTAACACCACCAAGACCATCCAGTGAAGAAGATGCTCTATGATGATTTGGCAAGTAAGATGAACTAGCTGAACTGGAAACATAAGGCAAACGACTAACTTCAGGATCTTTCGTCCTTTGATTATCAAATGATAAGACATCTTCATCTACTTCAGAACTGAAGTTTACTGCTGCATCAACATCTTGCCCTGTTCTTAGATCAAAGCCCTCTTTCCGAACAGATGAAGTATTCAAATACGTAGATCTTTCATCTCCTGCCGAACTGATCAATTGTTTACCTTGTTCAGCACAGGATTCAGCGGCACCTGATTTTATTAATCCATTTTGCGAAACTAAACTGCTCTCTGAATCTGTACCAGTTTTTTCAAATGCGTCCTCGTTATTAATATTCAACAAGGACGTGTTGGAAGCGAAACTTTGCATATTACTGACATCTGTTGCCACATGGCGCACTTCCTCCTCATCACTATAGCAAGACTCTTTAATATGGTTTAAACAGGAGGCTGAAGCATCTGATTGCACTTCATTGCCCCTATCTGAGTATTTTGCTGCTGCTGCTGCTGCACAAGACAAACGACTACCAAGAGATGGACCAGCATCTCCATCAAATGAATTAAGTCTTACTGGTATGTGAGAGTTAGAACCAGCATTCTGTTTCAACGGTCTCAGTTCATCAGGCCTTCCTTTTGCATGCACAGTCTGACTTTCTGCAAGCGACTTCTTAGCCATGTCATTATGCAATGAGGAGGCATGATTTGTACTTTTAACAACTGATGAAAATGCCGACATGCCAGATGCGTCATTCTTTTGCTTGGATGGTCCATTTGAACATGGCAAACTAGTCTGTGATGGATGACTTGAAGCACGCATTCCCCTGTCATTAATAATTAACATTCAGCAACTCAAGAACAAAAAATAAATTTCAAGATATGAATTTGAAGAGTCCAGCTAGTGTCATAAACTTCATGTGAAATGCAAACCACAAAGAGACTGAATGACACACCATGATGCTGCAGCAGGTAGTGAGCTGCATGAGCTTCCATTTGGTGGACTCTTTGCGATGCCTACAGAAGCAACCTGCAACACATGCACATAATCCAACTATTACCAGCTTCGTACATTGATTTTTTGTGCTGTTATTTTTTCCTAAAGTTATACAATCATATAGTTATACTAGTATTAATTATCCCTTCACCAATCTTGGCAACAAACAAAAATGAGAAAAGAAGAATGAGCAGAGAAGAGCGTAAATTTTTCTCAACAATCCGCAGAAAAAAAAAAGAATTTATATAAAAGATGATATACAGATGTTCAACTTACAATTGGACCATTTTTTACAACTGGCTTTGCAGTAGTGCAGGCAATTTCATGAGAGTGGTCATCTACTGGTGAAGGTAAGACATTCCCTGACCGTCTTTGCAAATTAGTTGCTGCACCCGTTATTTGCTGAACTCTACTCCTTTGAGGAAAAAAAAAAACAGAAAGAAATACAGAGAAACTTAGACAAACATGTAAAATACAAAAAAAGTAAATAAAAAAGGCAGCAAAAAAACGGGCCAAAGTGCAATCACCATTAATTAAAAAAAATTCACCAATGGCCAACACAATTCCAGTTAAAATAAAAGCACAAGGTCTCAGAATGGACTCGGCACTACCCTAAAAAAGTTGAATAAATCTCCACATCAAGATCTATGGTGGAGGTTAAAATCACCCACTTTCAGTAGTCAATGCAAACAAACGGGAAGTGATAGTTTGCAGGATCATACACAAATTATGCACATTGTGTGTCTCCTGATATACCATAATCCGTATAGTATAATAATAAAACAAAGCATTTATGGAAGCCCCTGGATTTTCGTAAATCTTTTCAGAAATAGTTAGGTTCACATATGATAAAAGCTTAACACTTAAAACATATTAAACCCTGGTGGCTGCCACTGACTCATGCATGCAATTATAAGATGCAAAATCACTATTATGCACCAAAGAACTCTTTTCTTAGCCCACTGCTCCTATCGCAAACGGTGGTGCAATTTATCATTACAAATCAGAACGAACAGACTACTAGCAATCCTGACATAATCTAGCCATGAAAAAAATGGCCTAAATCAAGACAGAAAAATAGAGGAAAAAACTTCGAATATGCAGCAGAGCAGAAAAGTTCACCTTGTATATGCTGAAATAATCTCATCTTTAGTAAAACTATCCTCTTGGGAACCAACCTCATGCAAATATAGGCATTCAGGATTGGTGCATGGCTGGACAAGAAAATCAAAGCATCAAAACATTTATCATCAATTACAATACCCAAAATTTTCTTAAACATAGGCTTAACCTCTAAAACAACCAAAACAACTGTTCCTAAGTACATACCACATTTCTTAGCCATGCATGACAGTACTTTGTTGTCCCAAAGCATGCCCTGGAAAAGATGCAGGTTAGGAATCAAATACAGGCAACTGCACACAGACAATTTTCATAGCTACTTGGACAGACTTCAACACATGAAAAGTAAAAAAAGATGCATCACTTACTTTAATGTTCTACCATCCAACACAAATCCATGTACAGACTGAATACAGCGAACTGCTTCTTCTTCTCTCAAGTATGTAATATATCTGAAATAACGGGAAAGGGAGAAGAAAGAGCAGAGAGAAGTCATAAGCATTAAGCTTCATATGATACACAATTCTCTTAAAACAGTTACAGCAACAGATGGGTGTTAGAGCCATGGTCATATCCCCATAGAAAAAACCTCTGCAAAATTTAATGTATGACAGTTCACACTTACACACTACAAGTATTATTCGGGAATTGCTGAATTACACCAGCAGCTGTCCGAGACATGGAAACTTTTAGCACCTTCCCATACTGACCAAAATACTCCTTCCTCTGGAGAAGCTGCACCAGAAAGGAGAGAAAATAACAGCTAAGTGTGGCACACCCATTTCACATAGTAGACGCTTGTGTTAGTGAAGGGAAGAAAAAATACCTCTTCATCAGCCAGATTAAGAGGTAGTCCAACTATATACACAAGATTCCGCTGAATCACTCTCACACTAGTCAGTTGCTTCCTTCCTTCAATAGTAGGTTTAGTCTTAGCCCGCTGAGATTTCATTTTTTTCTCTGAACTGATTTCAGCAACTAATCTGTGAAAATGAAACTACAAATTAGAGACTAAAATACTTTCTTCCTGAACAAAGTTCATTATGAAACTACCTCTCACAACTAGCAGCCATGCCTACAATCTTGTCCTTGTCATATGGGGAACGACAAGCAGGACATCGACCCTCCGAATCATCTTTTTCTGCCATATCCATGACGTGATGCCAACACCAAACGCAAATCTGGCATGAAACAAAAGCAACCATGAATAAATCTAAGCAAAGCGTCCACTATTCAAAATATTAGAAGTATCATTGTGCAAAAAGCACAACACAGAAAGCAGAGAGATAAAAAGACAGGCATGGAAATAGCAAAATTAAACCTCATAGCCACATTTGCAAGGCTTCAGTTGTCGATCAGTCAAATCCATCTCCTCAGCACAGAGAGGGCAAGTTCTTTCTCCTTCGTCACTCATGATTGCCTGAATAATACAACGAGTTAACATCAAAAAATGAGTCTTTCTTGATATAATAATAAAACAAGGAAAAGAACTATTATCTCAAGCACGAAGGTCCATATCCTAAATACTACTACAAAAAACCATTAAAAATCACAAAAAGACTTCCCCTCGCTAACACCAGAGCAGCATTACGTAAGCAAACTTAAACCATAATCTGAACTACGAAGAGAAACAAAAGCCTCACTGACCAGATTCCAGAAAAAATCAAGAAAATCACTCAACCCTAACATGAAGCGAACGGCAACCAAATCAAACCAGTTAAACTTCCATCTAAATGCACACAATTTTCAAAACGAACAAAAAAAAACAAAACATAAACCTCTCAAAATCCAAAACCTAAACAGCGGAAATCAAGCAACTTGGGAGCAGCGACGGATCGAAAAAAAAAACCAAACAAAATTCAACCCAACAACACCCCCCATGCAATCGACTAATCAAATCATCCAAACACAAAAATGCAACAATCCAAACACAAACAGATCGAAAATCGACGATCTCACAACCAAAATCCAGAACAGAAACACGAAAACAAACGCATCTAGGGTTTAATCAAGAAATCAGATACAAGACTCACCACAGTTGAAGAAAAAACCGATGGATCCAGGAAGAAGAAGCAGCAGCAAAGAAAAGCCTAATCTCTGTGAAGAAGAAGACGACGAGATTTTGTGCGATTGAGAAGAGGAGATAAAAAAACCACAAGGAGAAAAAGAGATGGCCTTTCCCTTTGTTTGGCTCCTGGTTCAGCCTTTACCGTCTTTCATTATGCGTCGCTGTCATTTTAATATTATTACGCAACACCTGTATTTCTATCTTTGCCCTTTGATTCTACTCTTATTTACCGTTTTGTCGACCGGTTTTGTCGAATTTCTGGGATTTCTGGGTTTGGTTTAGGTGACCTGGATGGATGCCACGTAGGATGTTTTGCCAGGTGGACGGTCTGGATTTTTTCTGTTAGAGACCCCACGCTGGTTTTTGATAATCTTCCAGCTGGCCAACCTTTTTGTTTCTATAACCTAGTACAGTGTTTGGATACACATAGAGGATTGCTAATCCTTAATTAACCAAACTCATTAGTTGTTTACTTTATATATATACACGGGAAAAATCCCACTTTTTATGTAAATGGACTTTAGGGCTCGGAAGTGGAACGAGACAAATCGAGTATTAGGTTATTCATGTCAGGTTTAAAATTTGTATTGAATCTGAAATTTTGTTTATCTTGAATAAAATGTTTTTTCTTTATCTTAAATAACATATTTTTTCAGTTTTATCTGAATCAAGCATTATTGGGTCTTGTTGAAGGATAGCTCTCGGACCGTACAAAAGACTTGAACCGGAGACCTTGTTTAAGAAATGATGAGTCTTTTACCACTCAACTCCAACAACCGTTAGTATACTATGAACGAGTTTTAAATCAATCAGTTAAAGTTGAGCTCGAGTTGTTCGCTAATATGAATTTAAAAGGATTAAGGCTCCGTTTAGGACTAGTTGTTTCAAATAGATGTAATATTTTGTATAATTTTTTAATAGTCGAGATTAAACAGTTACAATTAAATGTTAAAAACTACCTGTAGATAATTTTTTCAAAATATAAAAGCTAATTTGAAAAGTTATTACCAAACACACCCTAAGATTAAATCAACTCGAGTTTAGTACTAGGTTGTTATGTTAAACTTGAAAAGTATGTCGAGTCTATAATTATGTTCAAGTATGGCTTCATAGTACTCGAATAAGCCATGAATAAATTTTTAATTGTACCGAACCCGAGCTGAACTCGAGTGGACTTTCACCATACGGATGGACTCGTTTGTGATTTATGGTCTAACCTTCTACAACCCATTTGATAATAATTATTTCAATCAACTATAACATTTTTTATAATTTTTTAATAATTAAGATTAAATCTTTATAATTAGATGCAAAAAATTATCAATATATAGCTTTTTCAAAAAGTAATACCACTTAAAAAAATTATTGCCAGTACACATGATCAATTTTTTTTGGGTTCCTATTTTGTCTAGGATATGTTCCTATCATCACAAACTCGATATTACTCCTTATAACTATTATTATGATTTTTAGTGCTTGAGCCCATGAAATTTTCGGTTGTCCATTTTTCATGGTTTCATCTTAAATTTGGAACCTATTTATTACTCCATTTATGTCTGAAAAACTAAATACATTTCTTTTTTGGGTTGTTTCAGAAAAAGTGATCACTTTCTTTATAAGAAAACTTCTCTTTTAAAATTATTAAATTATCCTCACTTGATCTCTACTTTTTCTACCTTGCTTTTTATGCAATTTTAACCAAAAGATAAATAGGTAAGCATATATAAAAGTTTTATAATCAATTTATTCTTCCTGCACTCTCAAACCCTTCAATGTTTTAAGAACAAAGGGAGTGCATAAGTATTTCTTTCTAGGGCTATGAAACGAGCCAAACCTATTCGAGCTCAGCTCGAGCTCCAGCTTAATCGAGCTTCACGAGTCTCGAGCTCGATCTTGAGCCATTTTTTAGGTTCGTGTATTAAATGAGCCAAGCCCGAACTTCAAAGGTTCGACTCAAACTGGCTCGCGAGCCTGGTGAACGAGCTGAGCCGAACCCGAACCTGATAAATTAAAGCTCAAGCTCGTGAAATTTATTTTTATTTTATTGAATTAATGTAACATATCTCTATTTTTTCGAGCTTCATGAGACA
>JBBYHH010000012.1:904385-920085 GCA_038382905.1 Daphne laureola | reverse complement strand
ATAATATTTAATTTATAATTTTTTTTATTTATATTTAAATATTTAAAATTAAATATTTTTTATATGTATCATAATTTACAATATAAATTTTTTAAATATAATTTTCTAAAATATTTTTACATTATTTTACTTTTTAAATATTTAAATCAAATATTAAACTTTAAAACAATAAAAATAAATGATGTCCAGGAGTATATAATAACGTTCTTTGAAACAGAAAAATAACAATTCAAAATCTACACAATTCCTAAAAAAAACTAACCTCACAAAATTCTCTCCAATTTTCAAATTAATGCTGGTTTGTTACTAGAAAATTGCAGCTCGAAGACGCCCTACTACATCATCTTACTTAATTACTTCGACTTTCTACTTTTACCTCAATCCTCAGAAAAACAACAAAACTGTCATTGTTGTATCAAGATGCCTCTATATCATACTAATGTCTCAATCCTTGTCCAAACACATTACACATGTAGTAGTATGCAGCTGGGAAGCTCAGGGTTAGGGCTTTGTGAACTAAACAAAGAGTGAAGTTGCCCTTGGGGTCTTGGCTTCTGTTCTAGACCTCCCACCACCATTGTTATAGACCTCAAGCATCGACCTTTCACCTGAACTGCAGTTCGACTGATTCAGTTGCAAAATGGAGTCCCCAAACAGACACTGCCTGCATTGCAGGCTAGCTCAACTAATACAGTTCAATGGTTCCATGCCAAAAAGGGCGGAAACAATGGAATGCAATTCATGTCTGACTGACGACGACAACAACAACAACATTGTTGATTCCCAGACTAAATGGTTTCCTAGTAATGTTTAAATCAGCATTTGCAGATCCATGAATACCCGGCCTACAGGAGAACTTTGTTCCCCGGAGGAACTGAATTTCTAATCCCTAACAGAAGAGAAAAAAAGCGTACGAATCAAGGATGACAAAGATTCACGGGGCTTAGGAAGAACCGTTTGGAAAACCGCATAGTTCCAGTTCAGGCACTTCACTTTCGAAGAAGGCGGCATGGAGAGCCCTCACACATTGCTCAGCTTCATCATCATTCACAATTAAAGATATGTTCACCTGCCGTTCACAGAAAATAAAATTAAATTAAAATTAAAAAGAAAAAGGAAAAAAAGAAGAAGATATCTTCACCTCTTACCAAGGAATTTTTAATACTATTAGCAGAATTTAAGGGTCCGTTTAGTTATGAAAATTTTCTAGAATTTTCATTTCAAATTCCTTTGTAAATATTTGGATGTATAACTAGTGATTCAGTGATAGAAAACCTTGTTTTCAAAATTTTGAAAACTCGAGGATTAAAATGGAGAACTTCAAAAATATGATTTTCTATGTTAACACATGAGTTTTGCAAAGTTTTGAAAACAAGATTTTCTCTCATTAATATCTAGTTATACATCCAGCTATTTACAAAGAAATTTTGGAAAGAAACATCAACAAATGAACAAGCTAGTGCAGTTCAGCTTTAAGATATACGTAGTAAATGTCAAGCAAGTCCGAAGCTAACAAATGAACAGTGTTCATGATTCTGCTGCAAAAAACAAAATAACGCTGTCTACATTAAACCGTGCAAAGGTGATAGGAAGTATGTCGTTTCTGTTCATTAGAAACAAAAAACAAAAACACACTAAAAAAAAACCTTTTGTGCGTTGAAGGTGTAAAAAATCACTTTATTATTGAAACCAAGACTGTTGAGCGTTCCGAAACAACAAACATGCAATTGAAACACCAGAACCACACAAAACTGACCTTTGATGCACCCTGAGATATCATTTGAACATTCACACCGTTTGTCCGAAGAACGCGAAATACCTGTAATAACATTCGAGAAACTCTGTATAAAATAAAAGACGGCATTCTTTTTCTTTAAGCACAGAAAATTGCAGCAACTCTAGTTCAAACAACTTCAAAATCACTCAAGGGGTTGCCCTTCAAAATCAGTTCCTAAACAACATGGCAAAAGAGACTAGGCACCTTCTCCAGTATCAGTGAGGACCTCTGGACATTGCCAATAAGCGATATAATGGATCTGTGCTGAAGCAAATTTACAACTGCAATTTTTTCAAGTTCCTCAACAACATGGTCAAGTTCCTGCACAATCACCAGTAAAAATTCAGATAATCATGAACAATAAAACATGCTTAAAAATGTTGTCATATAGAATGATATCATACGCTTGCCTGCTGGATTAACTCTCTGCTCCAAAGCTTTGACGGATCCAATGTTAGTGAGATACTAACTTCACTAGTAGCTACAACATCCACCGAGATGCCCAGCTCTTCAAATGTAGAAAATACCTACAGTGTTAAAAGAAAGGATCAATCAATCCAGCTAGTGGTTTTCCAACTATGCCTCAAGAACATCCAAAAAATTCCAGACACAAACTTAGTTGATTAAATGTTTGAAGAACCAGTGTAACTGATTGGACAAATAGAGAAAGAAGAGAGCTTGAATATCCAACCTTTGCCAGGAAACCAAATTGGCCAAGCATGCGGGTGCTGACGATATCCAACATCGTGACATTTTGTTTCAAAACAATGCTAGTTAATACTGCCTGCACATAACGAGCCAAAAAACATAAGTAAAACCCTCATTTACTTCTATGATATGTTGTGTGAGAGCATTATTTTCCACAAACCTTACTCATATCTCTATTCCCGGTAATAAGAGTTCCAGGAGCATTGGGATTATAAGAGTTCTTGACTCTGACTGGAATATCCCCCTCTCTAGCTGGTCTCATGGATTGTGGATGCAGAACCTGCAGTAATAAACCATCATGAAAGTTCAGCAACCTAACAAGATTACCAAAATCGATCTAACCATAGGTTTTTAAGCAGAAACATCTGCCATGTCTGCCTAGCTCCACATTAGACTCAAGGCAAAGCACACACAATACCTGGGCACCAAAGTATGCCAGCTCAGCAGCTTCATCAAAAGTCAAAAATGGAACAGGTTCTGCTCCAGAATATATGTTAGGATCACAAGTCAAAACACCATCAACATCTTTCCACACCTACAATTCAAAAAATTAATGTCTTAGAACATTTTTAGCAAAAAAAAATTAAAATTTTCATATGACAAAAGCTTCAGCACAACATAATTCTTACAAAATGGAATTGGTGCAAGCAAATTGATAGAAAAAACATGTACGCAATCAAACACATAGTAAAAAAATATTGTGGCTATCAACCTGGATCTCTCTTAACCCCAAAGCTTTTCCGATGGTTGTTGCCGTCAAGTCACTGCCACCCCTGCCTAGTGTGGTTGTTGCACAAGATCTCCAGCCCTGCAATAAAGAGTCCTAAGAACATCAAGCATGACCTTCAAAGGAATAGACAAAGTCAAAGCAATGATTACTGCAAGAAGAAAACACATAAGATAAGCCTACCCTTCCGAGGAAACCAGTGACAATTGGAATTGCAGGATCACTGATCCAATCATCATTTAGCCTTTTTGCAACAGCTGGATAAGTTGCTTCTAAGATATCAGCATTTGTGAAGTCATCGGTGGTAATGAACCCGATGTCGAAGGCATCATACTAAAAGACATAAATCTCTAAGTCAGAAACAACTAAATTACCAAAATGGAGCATGAGAACAAAGGAGCAAAGAGAACAAGGCATATGCTGAAAAATGACATACTTGGCGGGCTTTGACACCAATTTTATTCAAATATGCTGCAAAAATCCTTGTAGACATACACTCCCCAAAAGAAACCAAGTAATCTCTTGTTCTTAGTGTCAACTCTTTCATCATGGCAATGCCATTTAATAGTTGCTCCAGCTCATCTAGATGTTCTGCATGATGGTTCACACAAAATAACACTCCATAAATGGAGGACCCCTCGATACAGCATAGCCGAAGAAGCGGCTTAAATGAACAAAAAGTAGTCAAGGTAGATTACACTAGGGTATGCTATCAGAAGTAACTAAGTAAGTAAATAGAGATCATTTTTATTGGCATATGATCTCGGAACAAAAGAAACTATCAGCTAAGAAGCAGCCAATACTTTGGTCTGAGAGAGAATAATAAACTCACTTGCTATTATTGTCCTGTCCACACCAAGTTCATCAGCTGTTCTGCATACCAATGAAAGAATGATCACAATTGCACGAAAGCTACTCATAATCAAGATTAAAACAAACGCGAAACCGGGAGGAGCTAGGAGATGAAAGAGAAACATAGCATAAATATGTTACCTCAAGTGCAACTCTTTTATGAAACCCAATTCATCAATACCATCAACATTCTTGACACCACATGAAACAGCCTTCTCTCCAGCCTGTTATTCCCACATAATGACAAAAACTTTGAAGTCAAGCCAATGCCAAAATAGAGGAACAAAGTAACACAACAAAAGATTTAACGGCTAACGTACCAAAAGAAGTTTATTAGTTGTCTTCCCCATTGCAGAGAGAACAATCACAGGCCTCTCATCAGGGAAGCTCATTATAAGATGAGAAACTTCTCTCATCCTCTCGGCGGAGGCAACAGATGAGCCGCCAAACTTCATTACACAAGTAATTTGGCTCTCAGTTTCACCTAAACTCTGCCTCTCAATGTCATTCCTCTCAAGCACTTCCACAGCTCCTCCCTCACATTTAACCCTTAAACCCCTACTCCTACGAGCATACTTAAAACAGCAACTCGAAGAAAAATTCAAAGAATCAGAAGCCGGAAACTTAAACCATGATGAAGACTGGGAATGCAAATAGGCCCTTGGAAACAAATGGTGGGAAGCCTTAACCCCACAAAATTGCAGTGCTGCCGCCATATCAATATATGTTAATTCGACAAATGCAGGAAAATGAATAGCCTTTCCAAGATCTGAACACAAAACGAAGCAACACAAATCAGAGGAAGACGCAAACATAAAAATGCTACTGTTACAGAGCCAAACGAGGAAACCAAAATGGAAAAATCGAGAATTACCTTGAGCCAACCAAAACCCAGAAACAAGTTAAGGACTTTGACTGAAAATGGAGAAATTTGTTAGGGTTTATGGTTGGTGGTGGATCCTACAGAGATTGAATGGAGAATCTCTGAAGGAACCACGAAAGAGGAAAGAGGAAACCAGTGTTCAAGACGCCGCCTCTCACTTCAACTCAACAGCACGCTGTTTGAAACATCAAAACGTGTTAATTGTTGCGTTTGAACCCTCCAAACTCCAAATTACAACAAAATGGTTCCATCAGAATCGATGGTGCAGATTCATTCTTACAAGCTTGGTCGAACATCTGACGGCTGTGACAAATACAAATTTTGTTGGCATGATTTTTTGTTAATGCATATAGTCTAGTAATATTCCATATTAGAACAACTTGCTAAAAGGTTAATTGTCATGCCCGAATTGCTCCCGGACAATGATAAAACATTTTATATCAATCCGGTTAACCAATATCCGGACTCCATTTCCCTTACATATGTCGAGGGTTTGAATCGCAACCATTACATATGTATGGAATAGGCAATGTTGGGAGGGCCGCCCTCGCCTCTGCAGTGCTCAGTCCAGATTAGTCAAGTCTATCGGGTTTGGATACTAGATGGGAAATCGAAAAAAAATATCAATCCGGTTATATGATGTTAATTCACCTTTAGAAAAGAGTCACCTTATACTTATTATAAAAAAACCACTATTTTCAATAGATCATTTTCTTTTCCTTCTCAAATCTAATTGCAGACCGACCATCTTTATGATAAATTGTGTCACACCCATTAACACTAATGAGAACACGAATTCAATTCGTTTATGAGTAATTATTACTTTGTTATCTGGCTTGAGTGAGGAAATGAATTCCAGAAACTCAAAGAAGAGCTACTATGATGAGAGCATGGATGATGATCTTCAGGCTGAGTTCTGGTTGTTTGCTCACTTGACCGATCAAATTGTTCAGCGCTATTGTGCACAACAAGTGAAGCTTTCTGTAGGTGTTCACTGTGCTATGATCTTTCTCATCTTGAGGAGATCCATTTTGTGTCTTGATGTGTGTATTTTCTTTGTGTTTTTCTTTTGCTTATTTTCTGTTGTTGAACTCTGTTTTTCTGAGTTTTAATGTTATATAGTTTTAATGTTATATGCTTGTAGTCCGAAAAAAAGAAGAGGTAAGGCTCATTAGCTTGATTACGTGATCGAAGATGTTTGGTTTTTTTTTTTTTTTTTTTTTGCTTATTGGTTTTTGGTTCTACTTTTGAAGAAACTTTTAAAATAATGTAAATAATTGATTTAAAAACTCGATTCACCAATTTGATATAATTGTAAAAATTTGATGATCATTGTAGCAACTTAATGATCCATTGTAGCAATTTGTTGATCATTCGTAGTAATTTAATGATCCAGGTAGTAGGAGAGTCGTGATCCGTCAGTAGGAAATTCATGATCCGCAGAGTAGTGATCCTGTAGTTGAAGGGTGGTGATCTTCTAATAAGAGTTTCATGGACTCTGTAATTCATGATTCACGTAGTAAAATATTACGATCCTAGTATGAATTTCATGATCCCATTATGAATTTGATAATTAATCTGAATGAAGAGTAAAAAAATATGTCGAATACTAAACGGACTCCGAGAAACAAAAAAAAAAAAAATTGACATATGTGTATCTTTTTTTTTTTTAATCTTTTTTTTAAATCTTTTTATTGAACTAATTATTTGTATTTTTTTTATTATGAAATAAAAAAAATAAATTTATTTATAAAAAGGAGAAAATCAAAATGACAAACTTGTAATTTTAACAAAAAAATGAAGTACTTAGGCTTCGCTATTTGAATAGTGCATTGTTACTTGGCCCCTTAGAAAAATGGTACTTTTTTTTAATCCGGTTTGTTTGATTGTCAAGATAAAAATGGATGAATGAGATGATTAAAATGAATTCAGGAGCGAATTTAATGTCTCAAAATTAAGTGAGTGGGAAAAAAATAAACACACACATAATAAGAGGTGAAAAAATTATAAATCAATATAGAATTTTTATATAATATTCATAAAAAAATTGAACAAAAGTATACAAATTTTACATACTATAAAATTTTGGGTATCAAATGTTGCCCAGTGGGAGCTGGACATGCTCAACTACTCATCCGCCTCTAGATGAATTGATGCAAGATGAGATTAGATGGGATGATAAAGTACTTAATTTAGGGGTGTAAACAAGTGAGTATAGCTCGTTATGCTCGTTTGGTTCGACTAGAGCTAGTGTTCGAGTTTGTCGAGCTCTTTAAATAGTAGTTTAAGCTCGACTCGAAAGTTTGGTAGACTTGAATTATTATGTGCTAGACTACTAATTAAAGCTTGAAATGAATAAATTTGAGAGGGTTCGTTCGTTTGGTGCAAAAAATCAAATAAATCTTTAAAATAGTTATAAGAGTTAGAAGATGATATCTCGATTTAAAAGGCTGAACTAGTTTGGTTGGAAAGATTCCACTCATTAAGGTTCCACAAACTATTACAAGTCAAGCTCTCGATTGTTTAATAACTGAACATAAAATTCGGCTTGAATTCCTCATGGCTCGCCAAGCTCAATTTGTTTGGCTTTCTCAAGTTTGAGCTTTAACCAGCTCTCGAGTGGGTCAGTTCGCTTTACGCTCCTGATTCTTATCCTTGTTTGATTGTGGACAAGATGGAGGAGGGTTTGAGATGATAAGAGTGTCACTTTTCAAGTTCTCGTATTTTTCTAATTGTTGTGAGAAAGATCATGGACTAAATTTGTAATTTTTTGAAAAGTTTAAGGAGTGTTATGTAAAATTTTAGAAAGTTTGGACCAATTTATAAAAGTATACAATTTTGAGATCATAATGTAGTAATTAATTTAAAAACAGGTCTCAGATTTTAAGTATATTTTGTCATCCCATTCTACATAATTTTTTTTACTAGCAATTTTTTGAGTTTTATTTGGATCGAGCATTATTGGACCTCTTTAAGGGGTAGTTCTCCCAACGATTTTTTCTCCATACACAAGATTTGATTCCGAGACATTATTTTATATATTTATCCTTCACTTTAGGTGGGATAATTAATCTCACATAAGTAAGATTAAAATTTGGGGACTTGTATATGCATTTATTAAAATATCAATGACCAAACTTACAGTATTTATTAAACTATTATGGTATGGGCTTCTGCGTAAAAATAATAAGAATAACGAAAAAATTAACTGAAGTTTTTACATAAGGATCAATTTGAGATATATCGTAAAGAAAAAGGACCGAACTTATATTAGTTAAATTATATATTGACCGTTTGTGTTGTTAGTTGACCGTTAAGAATTTTAGGGTTAATTATTTGTATTGTTATTAATGGAGTATTTCTCACTCTAACGCTTCAACCCCAACATTTTGTTTCTCCTCTTTCTCCCTCCCAAACGAACCATCCTACCTAGCTGTCGTTGTCGTCTGGTCACCGCAACGCAGACGAGCTCAAGCCGTAGAAACACAGACGAATCCATGTTGCTACGAAACAGGTGAAGCTGGGCTGCCCGTTAACTGTTTTGGATTATAGTTAGTGTAATTACTGCTAAAATCTTTAAGAGTCAACTAACACTATAAACGGTAAGGGGGTCATGAAGATTTCATTAAATCTCAAGGGGGTAACTGCTAATTTAAAAAAATAGAAGGAGTGATTTCACAAAATCTCAAGTTTTTAATTTTTAATTTACCCAAATGAAAATGACCATGTGTAATTTACCATGGAGGTAAATATTGATTGAGTAGCAAACTTGCAACTCTTGTTCTGATCACATATGTAACTCGATGTATCCGTCAAGTGTCCAATCGATGTAGGTTTCTATACAACTTACTCGGTTGTGATTAAGAAACTTAAGGGAAAAGAGTGGCTAATCTGTTCCCTTTTTGTTCTATTCTAAAAATGTCGCCATTTTAACTTTCTGATTGTGCAATACTTAAACTTCCAATTGGTGGTAATCAGCGCTCACTTCACCGTTGTGAGGATTCAACAAATCTCTTCCTTCTCCTCTTTTGATGATAAACAATTATACAGGGAATGACTCGCTTCTTGGCTGCAACGATCATCTTCTCCATGATCATCAGGTTGCTGCTATCTTTGGTCGTTTTCCACATCCTCATTCCTATACGTCAGTCCAAGTAGTACTAGGGGTGTAAACTAGCCAATTCGATCTCTCC
Organism: Daphne laureola; assembly: GCA_038382905.1. Lineage (NCBI taxonomy): Eukaryota > Viridiplantae > Streptophyta > Magnoliopsida > Malvales > Thymelaeaceae > Daphne > Daphne laureola. Next base: position 910,945 of record JBBYHH010000012.1, on the reverse strand, counting down.
TAGGCTCGTGAGGCTCGAGCTCGGCTTGGGAATTGTTTGGGCTCGGCTAGAAGGCTGATTGGCTCGATTATTTGGCCATTTAATAGGTTAATTACTAACATACTCATTCAAAGCATCAAAATTTTAAGATTGGGTTAGAGATTTGAAATTTGAATTAAAATACAAGCGGTATTGTTATAATTATGTGTGACTCGAATAAAGCTCGTGAGCCAGACGAACCGAACCTGCAAGCCTCGGGCTCAACTAATTTATTATACAAGCCTATAGTCACACTGGAGCTTGAGCTCGACACTCGTGAAACTTTGCTAGTATAATATTTTTCGGGTTTTAGCTCTAGCACGCTTACAAATGGCTCAACTCATTTTACACCCCTAATTCCAACTCAATTATGATCATGCGCTTATAACTTACATAAGTTTCTTTTACCATCTTTAGCAATCTCAAAATCGTTAATTAATTGAATCCTTTCATCTTTAGTTAGGAATCTCCTGTTCAATTAGACTAATCAAATTAATGTAAGTTTTTTAAAGAACTGGATCCAAACTCGTTAATCAGTCAAGTGTTTGAAAGAACTTACTGTCTTAGATCAACTAGTATAACAGTGAAAATGTGGTTTGGGTGATAAACTAAAAAAAATATTTAAAATAATTTTTGAAATTTAAGCTTGGAAAAGTTTGAAAAGAATGAATAAAACTGTCTTTGGAGAAAAAAAATGTGATTTTAGAAATTTTAGGGTTGAAATGACAAAAACTGAAAAAATATAGAAGAAGCCAAAGAAACATGGAATATTCCTTCTAAGGACTGTAACGTTATCAAAACAGAAGATTTAAATCAATCAAACCTTTAGGACCTTAGAGTAAAAAAGCGTAAGTTGTAGGATTTAAATGTTAAGTAAAAAATATTTAGGTCTTAAATGTTATTTTAGAAATATGTATAAGACTTTGTTATTCATACGGCAAAAGTTGTTGGACTAATTTGCACTTTCCCCAATTCCTCGAAAGAAACATAAAATAGGATCGAATAGAATGGTGGTCAAAGCTAATGGACGATTGACACACTTTTCCCTCTGATTTTTTTGTTTCTTTCTTTTACATTTTTCTTTTTAATTTTTAGAGAAAATGGATCATTTTATCACTAATGTTTGAAGGTGGATAATTTTTTACAATTAAAGTTTTTTGAAGGGTCAAATTACCACCGATGTTTGAAAAACGGGATAAATTTGCCACTACCGTTAAATAGGTAGACGGATTCCGTTAATTTTTTTGAGTTAATGTTTTATTTTCACCTTATAATTTCTAAACCTGAAAAATTAATCCTTAAACTTTAGATATCTACAATTTGACCCCTCTCTCCCCATCAGTAGCACCCTACAACCTTAGCATGCCGATGCACCACCACCACATCATTCGTTATTGTATTGCCGCCTAATTAATCAATTATTTTTTTTTATTAAATAATTTTTTATTTATTTATCGTGTACCCTACACCACCTGTTTAATATAATATAATATGCTTTGGTTAAACCAAATATTTTTATTAATTGGGCGGCAGTGCAGCAACAGAAGGAGCGGTGATGCAGCGGCGGAGAGTCGGTGTTTTAGGATGCTATTGGTAGGGGAGGGAGGGATCAAAATATATAAGTTTAAAGTTTAAGGGTTACTCTGTCAGGTTTAGAAATTTTAATGTGAAAATAAAATATTAACCCAAAAAATTTAATAGAATCCATCAAACTATTTAACGGTAGTAACAAATTTATCCCGTTTTTCAAATATCAGTGACAATTTGACCTCCCAAAAATTTTAGTGACAAAAAGTTATCAATTCTCAAATATTAGTGACAAAATGATCTATTTTTCCTAATTTTTAATTACATTCTTAAAGAGATTGATGAAAAAAGAAATTACATTTATTCATAAAGATTGTTTTTTTTTTAAATGAAAGGAGGGGTATCACCTCTTTATAAATTTATTCAAGCCCAACAACACTTTCAAAGTATATGGAACATGACCTACATTCATAAAGATTTAATTAACCATAAAATCGCCTAAAAGATTTAATGGACAAAAGGCATCTTACATTCTAAACTCAAGAACAAAACTTGATGTCAACTGTTGCTTTCATTTTGAAAACGGTTTTGTTAAAGAGTACTTTAAGGTATGCATGGAAAAAACATTGGTGAGAGAATATAATTTGTAGGGAAATGTTAGCGATAATCTCTCTAACAACTGCTGTTTGGACACTCTCTTCTTAGATAATTGATATGTGCCAAATTATTTTAAAGGTAACTAGTTGTTAACCCCTCCTACGGAATGTGTATAATAAATTTGATACAGTTGATTTTTTTTAAACATATTTATGTTCTCTCTTTAAGTCTAATTTTGAATTATTATCTGCTCTCTTCCTAATTTACAAATCTTGCCAATTTCCATACTTTGCTTATATTTTGCTTCATCGTAACCTATAACGATTAATGAGGAAGATCTGCATCAGGAGTTCTGAGTACTACAAATTACATTAACATACTCTCTCCGTCCTAAAAATTTGGTACGTTTTTCTAATATTTTGGGATATTCAAATTATTACCAGAAAGAATTCACTAAAAAAATTGGAGAAAATACATTTAAAAACTAAATACATTGATTTATAATTTACATTTAAAATATTTAATTTTACATGTTAAAATGTTAAAGAAATAAAATTATAAATTAAATGCTAAAAATAAAATGCACTAATTTTTTAGAGACGGAGATAATATAATTCAAGCTGTAACTTAATTTCTTAAACTATATCATGTTTTTATCTCCAAACTATTACCATCATATATGTAACACCTCAAGTACATGAATGAGTGCCAAAACTTGTTGCACTATCATGTTCTCATAGACACATGTGTAACAGAAAACTTCTCATAAAGACTAAAAAGAGCTTTTCATATAACTGTTTCATCCCAAGTATATGAATGAGTGCCAAAACTTGTTGCACTATCGTACCTCAAGTAACAAATTCTAGAGTAATAGAGTAGCAATCACCGAACATAGAACACTTGTGGAAATCCGCCATGTATGAACAATCGATGCGAATGTCAAATATTTGAAATAAGTCCATCCTCTTTAACCAACACACCCTCACTGCCCCACAAAATAATAGTAATAATAATAACACAAAACAAATGTGAACCGCACACTTTAAGTAATCTGAAATGAGATGATTAGCTAACATTCATAAGAAAATATTTTACTTAAAAAGTAATAAAAGATCTAATCAACGTAGAAAATAAGATAGGAATATGCTTTACCATGATTCATAATATCAATTAAGCTAACCTCTAGTTTCAACCATGTTTTTGTTGTGCTTTGGGTATTTTACGAAATTATCTTGTACGATGAAAGACAAAGTCTACTAAAAGTATGCTCATACTTCTAACAAATTTTCTTCGTTGCTCTCTGCATACTGTAAGTCTGGTTAGTTGAACACAAATAACATAACCAAAAATTTAAGCCATAACACTTTGGCATATTTCATGGAGGTATGCATCGTAGTTTTTTGGTTAAAAAGACAAAGCAACCTAATTCCAATGGTACAGCAAGAAGGGCCAAAAGAATAGTGCAACAATCTTAATATCCCCACCAGTGTCTTTTTTCAGAATACAAAGCCAGTTCAATGGGCTAGCATACTAGTGAGAATAACATTTCCAAAAATTAGTTGCCACAAATTTCTTCATCCTTCCAAACCAACAAAGTAAGTCTAAGTATGATAGAATTCAACAACAAACCAAGTGCAGTCAATCTGACTATAGTAGTATAAATACAACTCTGATTTGGATTACTGAAATAGATCCTCTTCATCCAATAAAATATGTACTATCAAAGGAAAACTGCAACTTTAACTTGACACTGCCAACATTATGTTGTCCTTGTAAGGTGAAAATCTTGAACCTACCACTACATGATTTAATTACAACCTATGAATATGAACAGTGAGAAGAAGAAACATGACACTTCAATCCCACGATAATCCTCTTCTAAAAGACTTTTTGAGGTTTGAATCATATGATAATGTTGAATGGTGCAAAGCGTTACCAGTTCTTAATAAAAAATCATCTTTGAAAAAACATTCTAGTTCTTTATCCATGTAGATTTAGACAGGAAAGCATGATTTTCAACTCTTAAAAAATATTGGACAAATAAGCTTCAACTAATTACCCTCACTTTTACTAATATAGTCTTTGCTATCTTTATTGGATGGAAAAAAAAAATCCACACTATTGAAAGCATGCATGCCAGAAACAAATCAGAAAATCAGAAGGATCAATTAGTTATATGTGTCTACAGTGGTAGATACGAAATATGGTAACAGAAAATGGAAAAAAAGTGATCATCCACAATTTAAAAAACACTCTGCAGTATAATACTCACTGAAAAAAAAGAAAAACTCAGTGATACTTTTTTTAAAAGTTCAGGAATGAGCACCGAAAAAAAGACGCTGACAACATAAAAAGGTTATTTTCTTGATCACTTAGGAATCACACACCACATCGCAGAACATCTTATATATTTGATGTGCTTCGACGGAATTAAATCTTTCAAAAGCCAAACTCGTACTAAAGTATAATCATTCAATCAAAATTATAATTAATCATATAACATCACCATTACAAAAGTTTTTAGGTGTAATATGGATATACCTTCATCAAGTTTAACAGTCAATAGCTACTCGAACCATATCCCATTGTCATTCAAAGTATGAAGTCCAACTTGTTCTATGGCCTTTCTCTTTGATAGTTGTTAGAGACAACTTGTAGTGAGGATTGTTATTGTTGACTCCATCACCTTTATTTTAAATAAAAAAAATCACTAAAAATAAATTAAATAGACTTGAAAAATCAAAAAAATAAATAAATAAATGGGTAACAAAACAGAGATATGGAAAATTAAGGCACATTGGTTCCATCAAACGAACAAATATTGACACAAGTATTAAAAGGGGGAAACGAAACATCCTAAACCAATCAAGAACAAAGAAAAAACCAAATACAAAGGACAAAATACAAAATCCAAGTAATAAATAAATTGCAAGCATATATTTCAATTACCTCTCATTTTTATATACTCTAATGCATCTTTCATTTCTGATCTCCTCACATGAACATTTCTAGGATTATGTTAGAAGAGGAGACGAAGCCAAGATCAGTGCGTACCTAAAATTGAGAAAGAAGACCGTGAAGGAATTTGCTAATTCGAAACTCATTGCTTCATGAATTCTGCTACTAAAAGAAAAAAACAACTTAAATCAAAGATAGAAAAAATGAAGAATAAAGCTTTACAGAGAAATGAAAAATGTTTTAAAAATGAAGAATCACTGAAGAAAACGTACAAACTGATTTAAACAAACCAGCGAGGTGAGATTCATGTCCTCTCGTGGCTTGCGGGTGTTGTTGGGCGGCGAAGAACAAAGCGATGAAGCAGAGCAGCGACAAGCCAGTGGTTTGTCACAGGCGTAAGGTCGGAGAAGATAGTGGGGGATGAGAAAATAACAAAGCGATGAAGCAAAGCGGCGACATCAGGTGGCTGAATGCTTTAGCGTGAGGATCAATTTGTTTCTTTTGCTCTCTCCAATTTGTTTTGTGTTCAGCGATATCTTTTCCGGATACTTCGATATGCAGTTAGGGATAAGAGCAATTAGTTGCGGTAGTGGGAGTTGTAGTTATCAATAGTAAATTTTAATTGGGCCACATGTAACTTTCTCATCCTCTAATAAGTGAAAATACTATTTTGCCCTCTTGTAAGTTCGTGCTTTATATTATAATAGAAGATGATGCATCATCTTCATTGTAACGGTGCATTATGCTATCTCGTGGGTCGATCATAATTATTCATCTTTGTTTATAATAATGTGAGCTCTTTGGTTTAAATCATTATGGTGCATCATCTTTATTAAAATGGTGCATCATATTGTCTCATTGGTGCATCATAATAATTAGCTTTGAACAGCTTTGAGCATTTCATTTTTCTTCAAATCTCTATTACGTCAGTTTTGTATAGTGACGCATCATAATTTGTCTATGGTGCATCATAACTTGTCGAATGTGCATCATTTAATTATTCAGTCGCATCATAATTACTTGTGAAGATAATGTGTCGGCATCAAAACTTCTATCACCGGAAGAACGAAAAAGAAGGGGGTCGTCAGGTTTTTGACGATTTGGAAACCGACACGATGAAAGAAGAGGGATTGGTGCAATTTGATGCGAAATCTGGTTCACTAATCCGCCTCAACTCACAATTTATTCATGCTACGCCGTGACCGGTGGAGTTTGATGCAGTTCCGGCATCGTTGAAAATAAAGGAAGGGGATCAATGAGATTTCCTTGCAAATCCAGCCTCCCCGTGAAGAAAGGAAGTGGATCCGGTCTCTCCTCGCCGAATCCCGGATTATTCGGCGTCAGCTACGCACTGCGTGTGTTCCTCCTCCTTCATTGTCTTAAGGTGTGCTATAGTGTGCCCTTGCACACTGTATAGAGACTCTATTATTATTCACATTATTTAATACTCCATTTGTTCA
>JBBYHH010000012.1:887092-898559 GCA_038382905.1 Daphne laureola | reverse complement strand
CGGAGTTCGATGTGGTGATCGAGGAGGTCCCCAGCAATGCGAGGATTGCGGTGATTAAGTCCGTTAGGGCACTGACGAGCCTGGCGTTGAAGGAGGCCAAGGAATTGATTGAAGGCTTGCCGAAGAAGTTCAAAGAGGGAGTTTCCAAGGAAGAAGCTGAGGAAGCTAAGAAGAAGCTTGAAGAAGCTGGTGCAAAGATTGCCATTAGCTGACCTGTATCTCTTCTTCCTGGTGAGCTTTTGTATCCTTACAAGTACTGTAAAACAAAATTTGTTACTAGTTTTATCATTTAATTGCATTTTATTTCTTGCTGGTTCTGAATCTAAAGAGAATTTGAATCTGTTTGCTGAATTGCATGAGGAATTGTTTGTAGCACTCTGCTTCCTATTTACCACTGCATAGGTGTTTTACCTTCCTTTTAACTGTTGAAGTTCCCTAGATATATGTTCTATTGGGAAGTGATGAACACCAGGTTTGTGCCATGTTCTTGTGACTATAGATTCTACTGTTTTATGCTTCAACAATGTCATTTCCTGAAGGCAAAATTCATGCCCCCTGCATTGCATTGCTAATATGTGATGTGGCATAAGAGCCTTGAATGACAGTCAGATTTACTTAAGGTTTAAATTCCCACTTCTTTGACCTTGTTCATATGTATCAAAGACGGATTAAGCTTGAAAAGAGTTAAGTATGTTTCTTGTTACCTAGTTAACATGATCTTACCTGGTTAGTAGTTATGATTAAGAATGCTACTACCTAATGGGATTGTAAGGTGAAGGGTTTAGGTTTTATGTGCTTCAAGTTATGGAGGTGATGAGATGTGATTATGTTTAAGTGCAAGGAGTTATGGTAGAGGGGATTCTTCCATTATGACTGGACATATTTGTTTTTCCTTCTTAGAGAGAGGTTAACAGTCAATTTAAACACTTGATTTCTATGGTTGATCCAGATCTGGTGAGTATATTTGTATGTCTATAATGCATTCAGTGATTGTTAACTTGAGAAATGAAATTAACTAGGTGCTAGCTACTAATGAATGTGATAAGATTAAGTAAATAGAAGTTTTTATGCATCAAACAACAGAGGATTCAGTAGTTGAGGATCCGTTTAAGACACCATTGGCCCCAAACGCTTATAAACTAGACGAACAAATCCCTAAGCTTTAGGTCATTGAAAACGAGCCCTTAGGTGGCTTAGTCCAGTCCAAGCTTAGTAAAGGTGGTTCCTAACCTTTGTTTCGCTTGAAAATTTTCCATAACCTTTATAACTTCACGGAAATAGTTTACTACTCCCTCCTTTCCTATTTAATTGTTACGTTTGATTTTTGAACTTTTATTTGACTCAATTTTTTACTAGAAAGAATTTGCTAAAAAAAATTGAAAAATTTAGAAACTAGACACATTGAATTATCTTATGCATATAAGTTATTTAACATTATATACTAAAATATTGAAGAAAAAAATACATGGATTAGATGCTGAAAAAGAAACGTAATTATTAAAAAAGGATTGAGTCAGTAGTAAAATGAATGATAACAGAAACTGAAAGCTACGTAATGAATTTCTAAGGGTCTGATGATCAAAATGTAATTCTTAATGTTAAGTCATAAAGGACTTTACGAACTTCACAATATTACTAATGATTAGATGCCCCTAACCTATTTTATTTTGTTCATAAGAACCTCATATATTTGTTTTTCTTTCCTGTCCCTCCCCGTTGCCCTCCCTCGCTTAGATGGTGCCTATGTGGCATCCATGTGCTACCTAGATGGCATCCATATGGAAAGTGATATTCTCGGCTCGAACTGATGAGAACCTACAGCTGTAACAAATAAAGAAATGGGTCGGGGTTATGTGTCTGATGACACACTTTGACCCTCAAGTCTGTGATGGAGATTAAGGAGAGAAGAGTTGTTAGGTTAACCACAGCTTTAAGGGAGCAAATAGAGAGAATAACGTACCTAGAGAGGTTATGGAGTGCTCCTTTTATAGTGGAGGCTCAAGTAGAGTTGGAGTCGGAGTGGGTCTCCTTGGAGGTAAGGGTCGAGACAGCTGGTGGAGTTCTTCTAATGAAAGTAGAGACTGATCTGTCTTTGTAGGTGAGTTTTCGGGGTCCGTTAGCTGGCGATTTCAAGGCCTCTTATCCAGAGAAGCTGCTGGTTTTGGTGGGCTATTGGCTGGCCCATAATGCTTTTAAAAGTGGTCCAAAAGCTCTCGGGCCTGGCTTTCAGGCCTGTTAGACCCCTATATACCAAAAAGGTCCTTGTTTGTTGTATGATTCAAGCTCCCCCATCTTCTTCGGTGTGCGGCTGGTACTGGAGTTGTAAAGGGTAATTGCGGTGAGAGGTATAAGATGTGTGGCCACTGGTCTAGTGCCAGAGATGATGAGGAAACGAGCGAGGAGCGTAATGACTTCTCGTGTGGTTTTCGACCCTTGCCGAGGACCTCACCTCCACGAAGCATCTATACAATGCCCGTTGTTGACCCAGTGGCCCAAATCATCACTTTGAATCGACGGTCCAGCACCAAACCACAATGAACAAGAAATGTGGATGATGCGATCGAAAACTAAAGTCTCTCGTCTTTAACAACAACCACTCGATGATTGTCTCATCTACAGATCTGTGTAACGAGAAGCCTATACCTAATAGGCAAGGATAGGTCTGAGTTCCGAGGCAGTGACAATGACTTCCCCTTCACACATGCGACGTTGGTCGCCAATTGAAACCACAACTTGTTCGAAGAAGTGGAGGAGAACCATGGAAGGGTAAATAAGTGATTCTCACATGTTCACCAAATCAGTAAACGCCATGGTTATATATTAAAGGAGTGGTAAAAGGCTTGCCATATAGAAATGTTGGTGCTAAGATAGCTGGTTAGTAGTTCAGTTGAAAATCCCGCTACCCTATATGGTTCGGTTGTGAAAATCCCGCAATGAACCGAGCAAAAACGTTGCTTGGAGAAGATGTCAAAGATAATAATAGACATGAACGAAAGTTGGTTAATCATGCCTCTGGAATGGGCCAAGTCCTGAGCTACCGATAACAAGAAATTCAGGTTGAGCTTGAATCTTCTCTACAAATGACTTCATTTTGGATAACCTACAACTCACAAAATTCTTTCAAACAACAAATTAGTGTGATGTGAAAATTAGTCACTATGGAACCAGTAGAGTCCACAGGTTGAATGCTTACAAAATGTATCTTTAGCGCATAAAAATCATCATATATGGAAGAGTCCACAGGTTGAATGCTTACGACAATTAGGATGCATTTGACTCACGATACTTTCGTGTTAGCATGTATTAGCATGAATTAATCCATGATTTATCATGTGTACCAAATACTATTTGAAATTCATAAAAAAAAATGGTTAATGTATTTTGAAGGATGATAAATTTAGCCAATTTAAGAATAAATTTCAAGCTTTTATTTTTATTATTTCATAGTAATATTTAATTCATAAAAAATTTATATATAAAATTAAATAATTTATATATTTATCACAATTTGAAATCAAATTTTCCAATTCCTTTTTTAATTTTTTTTCACATTATATATTTTAGTAATAAATTGAGTTAAATACAACAATTTGAAATATCACAATTAAACACGGCAATTTTATGTACAGAAAAGATGGATTATGTTACATATTCTTTTTTGTACATTATAAGAAGAAAAAAAACAGGAAATTGAAGTTTAAACGTTTTGAAACCGGTATGTGTTCTTTAAGCATTATTTACAAAAATCTAACAACTGTTTTTCCCTCTAAATTTTAAATTTTACAAAAATCTAACAACTATTTTACAAAACTTGAAAATTTCCCTCTAAACTTTGAATTTTCATTTTCATATTTCATTTTTCCCTCGAGCGGGTGCATTACACGTGTTAAGCATCAGACTTTCCAAGTCCTAATCCAAGAGCCAAGAAGGTGTAAGCCCTAAAACACAGGAAACTCAACACATCGAGCGTTGACAATGCTAAATGACAAACCTCACAATAATCCGCCACGTGGCAATCTTAACACTTGGCACACGATTAAAGTGACAGTATACTCCTCCACACCCACGCCCAACGTCCCTTTTACAAAACCCGCTGTCTCTCGAACAAGACAAACGAACCTACAAAAGAGGCAGAAGGAACAGATGGCTTATCCAATTTCTGATTCTGGTCTGGTTATACTCTCTCTGGTCTGGTCTGGTCTGGTTTTATTATAAGGAAGGAAGGGAGTAAAAGTAAACGGCGGTAGTAAATGCATCAAAGCAATGAACTCAGCACCGTTTCGGATCAAACCTAATCTCATACTATAGTATATTACTAAGAAACAAATTCGGGATTTTGGTTTTCATTTCTGGAGGAAAAGGAATCTCTTTTAGTTTTACAGCTCCTAAGCTTTGTTGCTCTTCATTTTCAGGTATTTTTTCTTTGTGATTTCTCTGTTTTTTCATTTTGGGGTCATGTTAATGTTAGTATATAATAATATAGTAGTAATTATATTCTCCGTCCTGGAAAATAAGTATATAGCTGCAACTTGGAAGTTTGTTAATTGTCTTCTTTGCTGGCCACCCCAGAATTTTACGTCGGTTGGAGTATTCAATTTTACTTTTTCTTTAACTTTTATGTGCTCCAGTTGATGGAAGTAGTGGAGCGCATCTCCAAAACCCTTGATGGGCATCGTCCTCTTGTTACCGATTCACCAAAATCGATCGACCCAGAGGAAAAAGATTCACAAGAAGGTGAAAAGGCGGCAGCTTTGTCGGTTTCGATGGAAGGAAGTTGGGGAAATGGTGTTAGGGTTTTGTTAAATGTAAAAGGAGTTGGCGGTGGCGGGGCGGACGGAACCAAGTCTGTGGAGGCCGAGACAACGGCAGAGCTTGAAAAAGAGGGTCTTGAGGACTCTGAAATGAACGGAGTGTCTTCTTTGTTAAAGATGAGAGCTAGCGCTCCAGAGCCTGTACAAACTGTGAACTGGGACAAGGATCGGGATCAGGATCAGGAAGAGATTGGGGATGATGAGCCTGCTTCTGGGGTTGATGGTGTTTTGTATGATGTGCAAATTCTGGGTGAAGATGGTGGTGTCATGGAAGGAAGTGATGGTGGTGTCATGGAAGAATCAGATGAAGAAGCAGATGATGTTGGAGAGGGGGGATACCAGTTCTGTGTGGGTGACTTTGTATGGGGTAAGATTAAGAGCCATCCATGGTGGCCGGGTCAAGTGTATGATCCTTCGGATGCATCGGATTTCGCAGTGAAGAAGAGACAGAGAAACAGACTCCTTGTAGCCTACTTTGGTGACAACTCCTTTGCTTGGTGCCACCCCTCTCAACTGAAGCCTTTTGCTGAGAATTTTGGGGACTTTTCAAAGCTGAGCCATTCCAGGAACTTTCTCACTGCTGTAGAAGAGGCCGTTGACCAAATCAAAAGGCTTGTTGTCTTGGATCTCTCTTGTTCTTGTGTGCAAGAACATACAGGTACTGCACTCGAGCGGCCGAAAGCATCGAGTGCTGGGATAAAGGAAGGACTTTTTGTGCCTAGTGGTGGAACTGGTCTCTTAGAGCCTACAGAAGTTATTGCTAAACTGAAGCTCTTCTCGGAATCAGTTTCGAATAGCAATTTACTCGACTGCGTGATGTTGAAGGGCTGGCTTTCAGCTTTTTATGGTTCGAAGGGGTTCCCCAATTTGCCTACTTACCATCAATCTGTGCCGATCCCTGGCCTTGAAGACCTGGATGAAACTTTGGTAGTGGATTTGAACAACTACGGAGAGTTTACACATGCCCCGAATCAGGGGCCAGTTGAAGATGAGGTTCTCCATCCATCAGATGGTGCTAGTCCACCCTCATCAGGGAACTGTGAGAATGTTCTGGATAATGGGTTCCACCATAGTAGGAAACAGAAAAGCATTGCCGAAATTCTTGAAGTGGCTAAATATGCTCAGATTGGCAGGAGAAGAAGAACATCTAGGAAGGGACCTAATTTGAATAAACTTGCAGCATCATCGTCATCCACTCGAAGCAGCAAGAGGAAGGGCAGTGATGGCACTAATGGTAATGATGAACAAACTTCAGGTTCTACAAAGACCGTGACCGTGAGTAAGAGAACGAAGCCTTCTGGTCTTGTTCGAGGCGTGAGGACCCTAACTTCTGATAGCGGAAGTGATGGCAATTCGACTAAGGGAGAATCTGTGAAGGGATCCTCAAAGAGGAAGCGTAAAGATGGGGGCTTAGATGATGAAAGTCACCGAGAGAATTTCAGAAGCTCTTCTATGTTGACAAACGAGAAGATGGAGATGCTTTTTGGTTCGAGTGTGGTTGGTGATGATGATGAAAACAGGAAAGAGATTGAAGGAACTTACTCGCCAAGGGAAAGGAAAAAGAGCAAGTATCTTTCTCCTCCATACACTACTTCGAATGCAAGGCAAAAGAAGTCGGACAGGGATTCAGTTTCTCCAGAGACCCAGTTAAGAGAGAGAAAGACCGAAGCTGCAGGCGATCTTCCTGGTTCCCCTCGATCTCTGAAGCAATGTAATTCCCTTAAGAGGAAACAACCAGAAAAACTTGTTACCCAGCAGGGAGCAGGGAGTGAATTGAGTCTTCGAACACCGAAGGAATGCCAGAGCTTTATGTTCGATCCAGTAAAAGTTGATGATCCGGCATATGAAGTTATAAGTGGTATCAGGTCTGCAGCGACGAAGCCGCAGTTTTCAAAGAACTTCTCTAATGGTACTACTGGTGTGTTTTTGTCAGCTTTCAGAAACTCGGTTTATCGCAATGGATGTTACTACAAGGTGTACAACAAAAATGAATCTCACAGGAAGCTGACATCTCTGAAGCCGAAAGCTGATGTTACCAAAAGGGAACAAGATGAGGCTGCAAATGATGCAACATCTGAAAGCAAATCTCAGCAGGAAAATTTCAGAAATAATGAAGAGGCCAAGTCTAGCAAGCGAAAAGGCAAGCAAGTTGCTAGGACAGCGAGTAAGCAAACAGTAGGTGAGGTTCTGAAAAGGCATAAGACCAAGAATACTCCAAAGACACCATCAAAAAGCAGTAATGAAGATGCTTCTGCTGCTGTCCTATTCATGTCATTTGGCCCTGGAACTTCATTGCCTTCAAAGGATGATTTGATCAGAAAATTTAGTAACTATGGACCTTTAAACAGTCATTATACCGATATATTTGTCGGCGACAACTGCGCCCGCATTGTCTTTAGAAGACGTTCTGATGCAGAGAAGGCCTTAAGTGAGACACAGATGGTCAGTCCCTTTGGAGCTAGCAACATTACTTTGCAGCTTCGTTATCTTACGCCTTCATATGATCTCCGTGAGCTTGAAGATTCACCAACAGAAGCAGGTCCTGGGGCCAACAAACGCAGCAAGATCACAGAGAAAACATCTGCAATGGGACAGACTGATGGTAAATCAGCAGAAACTGAGTATGTGAGGCAGAAGCTTGAGATGCTAACAGCAATGGTGGGGTCATCAGGTGACAAAATGACCCCAGGCATGAAGTCCAAATTACAAGTGGAGCTTAAGAGCCTCCTGGAGAAGGTAAGCACAATTGCAGCACCTTAATTTGAGTCTTTACACAATTGGCAGACTGATCAAACCTTTGCTGGTACCATCTTGTATGCAGTTCCTTTTGTATACAACATGTATATGTATATTCCTAGCCTAGGTGTAGGATTGTGGCCATTGTCTGATATTTTGAATGTCACAACAAAAGCCTGTGATAGTTTAATTACTTTTATGAAGGCTTTCTACTCATTTGCAGGTTCCAATTCAATGGTCATTCGTACATATTTGTCTTTATGCTTTCTAGTTTCTGTCTTGTCTGTTAACAAATTTCATGTGATCGAAGTTTAAAAAACGGACGTGGTATATAAGATTTTCCAAAACAAATATCCATCGGAACTCTCTACAGTTGCTTGATATTCATTCATTAAACATGCATTGTGACTGAATGAAATGTATTCAAGACCAAACCAACGTTGGCATACAAGCTTAACCAAACTAAGGTTGTTTACATCCATAGACCTCAACCTACCGATACTTCTTCAACGCATTGGATAAGAGCAATCTCAATCATCAACAGGGTCTTGAGGAGTTTCATCTGCTCTGCGTTTAATTGTAATGACGGGGCATTCAGCATGCTTCACACAGAATTCGCTCACCGTCCCAACAAACACCCTGCATGATCCAACACTCGACTATATTATGGATGTAATGTTTTTCCCCCCTTTTGAGTTTTGTGCTCAACATGACAAAGAGGTAAGGAGAAAGGGCCATAATGACTTAAAAATAAGGGAAGTTGATCGATCATATACCTCTGGAATGGGCCAAGTCCTCTGCTACCTACGACGAGAAAATCAGGTTGGACCCTTTTCACTTCTCTGCAGATGACTTCTTGTGGATCACCTCTCCTGATCCATGCCTCACAAGCAACCTGACAATCAGCAAAGTTCACTCATAAACAAGATTCATGTCGGTCGAAGATGTTTGCCTTAATGATTTCCTCAAATTTTTATGATTACCCCAATCTCATGACATCTATTGACAAAATACTCCAGCAGATGGAGCCCTCTCATCTTGTCTATGTGCTTCATGTCCTTGAAGTCTTGAGGAGTCGCAAACAAGCTGTCAGTCTCCTCAAATCCTAAAAAATAACAGTCTCACAAATCTGAGAAAAACAGCAAGGTGACTCTCCATCACTGACTTTCCCTTCACAGAAATACCATATTCTCAACACAAACATACTCCATTTCCTGTGAGATCTCCCACCAGCAAATCATCTTAAGTTTACTCGGTTGTATATTAAAACACATTATGATTCATGATTGTACATTTCAACTAACAAAATCAAAATCGCAGTAAAACATGATCAAGTTGGTCCAACTCCTATGCAGTTATGCATGCTGAAATATATTCCTCAGACCCTAGGAAATCACTGTCATTTCAGACCCTAGTACAACAGGACCAGGTTATACTGTCACCTCAGACCCTAGTACATCACTTATCTTGTGGGAGTGTCTATTCATTTCGAGATAACATAGTATATATTACCCAGCCAAATGCTCAGATCGTTTGCTATGTTACATCTCAAACATTATTTTGTTGTATAATTTTGGATACATGCACAAGGAGATTTCCTCAGTTCCTCGTAGACCCACCTGACCTTTACGTGACAACAGTTCAGCACTCTCGATGAGTCTCACATAGGTGTAAGAAAGCTTAAGAACAGCAGAGAGACAAAGAAATATGAGAAAACAAAGATGAGAGTCATACGATTCCCAAACATGTATTACATGATAAATCAAGACATGGTGGCAAAGTTGGATGAGTAAATAGTAGTGCAACGAAAGCGCCATAAGGCACAAAGGTACCCAGTCAAAGGAGTCACTGAACAAGAGAAGATACATCCTAAACAGAAAAATAGTGTACTACAAACCAGAAGATGAGATGGGACTGCGGCCTGGTCACAACTCCTTCAGCAGACACTCACCATAGGTTGGTCGACGGTTAAATTATAATCAGTCCAGAGCACATTCCTCTCATCATTCAGTGCCTTATCTAGTGCCAGTGATCATGCTCTCTAGTCCCACAGAAAGTACCCATATACTCCCTCTTTTCTATAAGTCTTACAATGCTTGACTTTTGATCCAATTTGACTTCATTGATCTATATTATCATTAGTAGAAAACTTTCCTAGAAAAGTACTGTTATAAAGTATAGATATCAAATTATGATTTGTTCAAACTGACAGAAATGTAAGATTATACTAGATTAAATGCTGAAAAATGAAATTCGAGGGCATATTAAACTCAGATAATATCTTATCATCCTCACTAATACCAGAAAACTAATCAACCAGAAAATGAACATTGGCTTGCCTAGACAATAATCAGGCCGTTAATCATGGAAGAAAAGAGAATGATAACGAAGAAATTAGCGGAACTAAGAAAACATGAAAATGTTGAGAAAACGAAAGAATCAAGAGGGAAAGGGGGGAGAAGGAGAACGAACCGTCTTCATCGGGAACTTGAACATGGAGGAAGAGAAGCTTGAAACCGGAATAATTGGAGCGAACGATCTTGTGAAGAGTCCACTCGAAAGCACCGCTGCTGCTTATGGATGGATGAGGGTAGCCCTTGATGGTGGACTCGTTCACACCGAACATTACACGAGTTGGAATCGGTTCACTCGCCATCTCTCAACTCACTGAGTTACTTACTCGCAGCTTATTATGCTTATGTGGGCGTCTGTCTGAACTCACCTCTTGAAGAAGAAGAAGAAGAATCGCCAATGGCACTGCTTTTGGGATAGAACCAGACATTTAGACATCTCAACAGGGTACTCTTAAATGGTCAATCATTAATCACGTTTTTTTTCTTTTTCGTATTCGCGATTTACAGTTTTTATTTTACCGTTATAAATTTATGTCCAAAATCACTAACGGAAGATATTCAAGATTAACGATTATATCCATAATTATTGAAATATTCTTTAAAAAAAGGAAAAAAAAATAACTTTATAAAATATTCAAATATCCATAAATCTAATATAAATATTCATCGATTCACATTACATTTTAATCATTAAACATTTTTAATCAGTAAATTCAATATTAATGGCATTACTTTTTTTTTTTTTTTTTTAAAATAAGGTAATTTATTTATTAATAGAGAGTTCAAGACCCACCCCTCTAAAGAGAAGAAGCAGATCTGGAGAGCTTTTGGAAATTACAATGTGAGTGGCATTGTAATGCCTTACATATTAGACATAAGAGCTTCCAAAGGGTTTAGCATCCAAGCTGCCCAGGAACATTTGAATCCACTCCATCTATTGGAAATCCTTAAGTATGAGAGCCATTGGATGGAAGCCAAGAGAGCCGCATGAGTAGCCGTTTTGTCTTAAAAAACGTTGTTATTTCTATCATTCTAAACACCCACGCCAAAATCTTCCTGATTGAGAGCCAGCCCGTATTTTGCAACCTGTTAAGATTTGTCAAGGTAGCCTCTGATAACGCCTTCGCAATATCTAAGCAGTAAAATTCGTCCCTTTGACACCAACTATACACGGATTGCCAAGTTTGCAACGCCATCGGGCAACGAATCAGCGAGTGGTCATCCACCTCGAGGGGCAAGGCACATCTCGAACATGCTAGTGAAGGAAGAGGGACCCCTCGACGCGTAAGCTACATATTTGTTGGCAATCGATCTTGAGCAGCTCGCTAACAGAATATATTTACCTTCTGCGGTATCCAGGCTATCCACAAGATACTTTGTGCTCCAATATCAGCACTTAAGGTATGGTGATCAATTAAATGAGAGAGGGCAGCAAGCGAGAACTGACCCGATGGGTGAAGCTTCCAAGTCCAGGAGTCTGGCATGTCGCGGCAGATATTTACCCTTTCCAGCAATTCAACTAACCTGTCTAGCTCAGCCATGGATCTTCCTCTAGGCTGTATGCGC
>JBBYHH010000012.1:875607-886992 GCA_038382905.1 Daphne laureola | reverse complement strand
CGAGCTTGAGCTGAGCCCGAATTTCACGAGTCTGAGCTCGAACCAGCCAGGCTCGGGCTCGGCTCGGCTCGGCTCAAACTCAATGTTGGAGCGGTTTGTGGATATCCAGTAGAACTCCACCAATAAAAATAATATTTACAATATAATCCTTGAACTTTCAAAAAAACTACAAAATGATCCTCCAACTTAAAAAAAAATACAAATTGGTTCTCCAATTTTTTTTAAAAATTATATTTTTAATCCCTGAACTTTATTACAAAAATAAAAAATGATCAAAATTTTAAAAAGTTACACTTTAATCACTGTGGATGGAGCGGGTCACCAATAGAGTGGAACGGGTTATAGACCGATCCACCACAATGCGGATTAATACGGATCAATCCATGGAGTGGATCAACAGAGCTCGAATGCTTATCCCTATTGCTAATCCATATAGTTTCAAAATTGTCAATTCATAGTTTTCTTTCTGGTTTCTTCAGATTTTTTGGTTTCTATTTCATTGACCATTTAATCAAGCATCAAATATGAATTCCAGTTTCGCCCGAGCACGACAGATTAATGAAACAATAATAAAACATGTTTGTCTAAATTCTTAAAGATTTTTTTTTGTTTTCCCAAATAATGCTCTCATGTTTGCAGCCATATTTTAGTCTTCTTGAAGTTGCTGATTTGAACCTTCACTAAAAGCTTTTACTTTACAATAATTCAAGCCACCAGCAAGAGATGAGCGCCTGGCCATCATGATTTTTGTGGGCTCCTGGTACAGAAATCAAGGTGGCCTCTTCTGTAAACAAAAAAGTAGCCTTTAGGCAAACACATGACATGTAGCATTCTAACAAGGAAAAGGTTTCTCACTGAGAGCTGGAAAGTTTGGCAAAAGACTTTTGGTCACCCATTCAGTGCAATAATAAGCAGAAGAAAAAAAGGTAAAGACTAAGTTTTTTTAAAATTCATTTAGGATTATAAGTGCCCCATTTCGGAAATGAAAATGGGCAGTTGTTCAACACATCTACAACTATCATCATCACAACAGAAAGATAACCATATTAACCAACCAACAATGCCATGCATGTTTTGCTTCAACCAAACCCTCATTCATATGTGACTGCGTTGTAACTGTAAGAGCCTTGAATAGGCACTTTCAGGTCGGCTGATGAGTTCCGAATGGCTGCCTTGCTCTACGATTCGCCCGTCTTGAACTACTCCGATGGTGTCAACGTTTCTGATTGTAGACAACCGGTGCGCTACTAGGACTGTGGTGCGGCCCCTCATTAGCCGCTCCAGTGCTTCTTGTAGCACGCACTCGGATTCAGCATCGAGTGCACTTGTGGCCTCGTCAAGCAGGAGAATCGTAGGGTTTTTAAGCACGGCCCTGGCAATAGCTATCCTTTGTTTCTGGCCACCAGAGAGCTGAACCCCTCTTTCACCAACAGGAGTTTTGTAGCCGTCAGGCAATGCACTAACAAAACCATGCACGTTAGCAACCCGGGCTGCCTCGGTCACTTCAGCTTCGGTAGCTTCTTCTTTCCCATACGCAATGTTATCGAAAATGCTCGAGGCGAAAAGGGCGGGCTCCTGTTGAACCAATCCGATTTTATGCCTAAGGGACTTCAAGTTGAGTCGCCTAATATCCTTGCCATCGATCATAACTTTCCCCGCTAATGGATCATAGAATCTCTCTATGAGAGCGATGACAGAACTCTTCCCAGAGCCGCTTGCACCAACAAGTGCTTGGCTTTGACCAGCACGGATTCTAAGGTTAAGATCCTTAAACACAGTGACATCGGGTCGCAAAGGATATGCAAACTCGACATGTCTGAATTCGATTTCCCCACGGATTGATTCAACCGGCTCAGCATCAGGGTCATCAGGGTCAATTCTGGTGTGACGATCCAAAATTGCAAACACGGAACCAACAGCTTCACCGCCCCTGACAATCTCAGGGGCGAGACTAACAGTCTCTGCCACAGAATTCGCGGTGACGACCAAAACCACGAAAACTTTAATCACCTTTGAGAATGTCGAAACACCTTTGCTAACGAGGTGTGCACCATACCAGAGAATTAGAGCCTCAGAAGCATACAGAGCTAGTTGTGAGAGGCCGAAAAGGAAGCCAGAGGATTGGCTGCGACGCAGGCTTCGCTTCTGCGGAACACGTAGCTCTTGACAAAACAAGGAGAGGATCTTGTCTTGTGCATTGAATGCAGCAACCGTTCTGATGTTACTTACACCCTCACCGGCAATCATGCTAGTCTTGGCATGCGCCTTGGCTGTATCGCCGGCAAATCCTTTGAGAGCGACTTGCTGTAATAAAAACATTAACCACAGAGTAAACAATTAGACAAGAACATGGTAAAACTAAAACAAATTCTTAATAACGCATTTGAAGATAGTTGATCCACTCCATACTTCAATTCCAATTTCTCATTCTGAACATTAACCATTGAAGGCTGTGACTGACCCCACCACTTGACTGCCCAGGTAATGGGGTCCAACAACTGTGTAACAGGTGATAATACTGTATATCATATAGGACCGACTCTGCATCATTTGTTCTTTTCTCCATTTCAAGTAGAGAGAATTGGTGTGGAAGCTTCAGATGGTTCAGTCATGTAGCTTCAATGGAGTGGGACCATCTTAATAGAGCCAACCCAATGTAACTTCAATGTAGGACCAAGGAATAGATTCACCCAAAAGGACAAGCAAATGTCCCTACTTTACGGCAATATGCAGTGCTTATACTTGATAACTTACAAATAAGTATATAATATTATAGTTAAATGTGATTAACTGAGATTTACTTGAACATAAATTAACCAATCAACATTACCCAAGTTTCACTTTTTGAGTTTGGAGAACTGACCCATATCACAAAGTCCCAAACCTTTTTACCCCAAACATTCAAAGCTTTGTCCTTTAGTGAATTTGTAATTAATTTGGTAGAACCAAAAGAAAAAATCTTGATGTTACAACAGAGGAAGAAGTAGTAATACTAATAAGAGGTCACGGGCTAAGAATCTCTTGAAGATATCACATTGTAAATTCAGGCACAGAACTGTGGGAGACTGTTTTGAGTGTGGTGTCAGGAAAAATGTAAAAGGGTAAATAGAAAATTTCAGAAGAGAGAGAGAGAGAGAGAGAGGGGGAGAGATTAATTTAATTGTGGGGTTGAAAACTTTGACCATTTAGAGTTAAACCCCACAAAAGAAGAGCCAGGGACCTCGAGAAGGTGAGCTAAGGTAAAAACTAGTCACTGCTTCTTCAGATGGCAGATTTTGGTGATCATGGAATCTTGATTACTTTATTCTTCACTACTATCCACGGCTTCATAATGTGAGTAGTAGTATTTTGGATTATTTCCTTCTTTCAGAAAAGTTAGAGAAAAGGACACCAGAAACCACGTGCTATGAAGTCTTTGTTCTACACCCACATTTTACAAAAAAAATTAACACATATTTAAAATTTCCGAACTAAAATTCTCTCACTCTCTCCCTCTTGAATTCAAATATGTGTTACTTTTTTGTTAGTTTTTTGTTGCCTCAAACACACCCCTAATGCCACCTTGGTTACTCTTTTCTTGTTTTGTGGATTATGTTATATTGTTGCCATTGAATTTACTTGTGACTGTGAGGTTTATTTACCTGAGCAAAGTTGGCGAGAACCAGAAGCGGGAAGGTTCCTAGTATTAGAAGGGACACCCTCCACTCCACAATGAAAGCAATTATGAAAGAGGTGAGGAGTTTAGTCATGTTCTGCAGAATCACTTGGATCCTCTCCGCGATGGCAGATTTCACGTCTGCAGCATCCGTCGCCAACTTCGCTGCCAGAAGACTTGAGTTGTGTTCCTCTTCATCAAACCATCCAACTTCATTCCTCAAAATCGCTGATGAAAAACAATAACAACAACAGCGTAAGCACCGAATATACAAATGCCAGTATGCTTAATCGTAAAACCTGTATTCGCACCTGCAAGGATCATTCTCCTCACTCGAGTTGTGAGATTCTCTCCCATGATGCTGAAGAAATAATGCTGTATCAAGTATGCTACTACAGCGTAAAGACCGGCTCCTATGTAGATGAAAACATACTCCTTGGTCTTCCTCTCCATAGAGGTAGGATTCCGGTAGTAGAACACCTCGATCATATTGCTCATTGTAATCGCGAAAGTTGGGGCAATGAAGCCAGCAAGAATAGAACCTACAACTGCCATTATTGAATAGGGCCATTCAGGGGCATTTAGCTTTAGAAGCCGGAAGAAATAGCCTTCTGGTGCACGGGTTTTCCTGTCAGTCTCAGCGTTTGAGACCATTTCGATGCGGCCATCAGCACCTGTGCTGTAAGAATAGCTCAGATTCCGCAAGCTGCCCGAGCGGAGGCTTAATGACTTGGTTGATAGAGAATGGCTGAGACGTGACGAACGAGTTCTCCTTGTGGATGGGTTAGAGAAGTCTCTGTTGCCAACCATTTCTTGAAATCTTATGAGAGACGCATATGCACCACCCTTGCCAACCAACTCTTCATGGGTCCCTGTCTCCACAACTTGGCCTTGCTGGATAACAGCAATGGAGTCAACCGTTCTTATGGTGGAGAGGCGGTGAGCAACAACTACAGTTGTCCTTCCGACCATAAGGCGATCTAGAGCTTCTTGAACAATGTTCTCAGACCCTGCATCAAGCGCACTGGTAGCTTCATCTAGAAGCAATATCTTTGGATTTTTCAGCATAGCTCTTGCGATTGCGATTCTCTGCTTCTGCCCACCAGAGAGTTGGACTCCTCGCTCTCCCACCTGATATATTTCACAGAGACAGATAACCATTTGTAAGAAAGCCAAGGCATTCAGCTTTCAAGAAAGAAGTTTTTTGCACCAACCTGTGTGTTATACCCCTTCGGAAGTAAGGTGACGAAGCTGTGAGCATTTGCTGCAGAAGCAGCGGCTTCCACTTCATCCATAGTTGCATCAGGCTTTCCATACAAAATGTTCTGCAGTATGGTAGTTGCAAAGAGGGCCGGTTCTTGGTTAACCAGCCCAATTTGATCTCTCAACCATTTCAATTGAAGTGTCTTAATATCGACGTTATCCAGAAAAATCTGCCCTGCTTATCGAAACCAATCATAACACCTATAAGAGATCATCTAAAGCTGAAACACTGTCAGTAAAATTGCATCATAAGAGTTTCGGGATCACCTTGATTAGGGTCGTAGAACCTTTCTATTAAAGAAACAACAGTACTCTTCCCAGATCCACTACCACCCACAACAGCCACGGTCTTTCCCGCAGAGAAGAAAATAGAGAAATCACGGAAGATGACAACATCAGGTCTTGATGGGTAGCTGAACGTTACATTCTTAAGTTCTATGTTACCGTTGACCTCAGCTAAGATTTCACCATCTGCAACGTCCTGAACAATGGTTGGCTTTTGATTGATTATTTCCATCAACTTGTACCCAGCTGCTTTCCCTTTGCTGAATGCAGCAAGGTTCGAGAATGACTGGCCCAAGGCCCTGTAAAGCACAAATGCAATATAACAAGTTAACAACAAATCTTATCCAAAGGACAAAGATAACCATGTACACGAGCTTACATGCCACCAACGATGGCTGAGAAAATGGCCGTGAACGCCTTGCCTCCATCAGTCTGCCCATTCCTAATGAAAACACCAGCATACCAGAAAACAAGGGCCCAGGACATACAAGCAATCCCGTAGGTACATCCAAGACCCAAACCCTTGGCCATCCCGGCCTTGTATCCTAGTTTCAGCGTGTTCTGAATTGCATCCGAGTAGGAATTCAGGGCCTTGCTCTCACCAACATAAGAGTAAACGGTCCGAACTTGTGCAATAGCCTGCGTTCAAGCTTAATGATCAAGAATGCAGACGATAACATATGAAAGGATCTTCATAACTGCTTTAGGTCTGGCTCTGAAATAGCTCACCTGCTCGGCAATAATGCCAGCATTTGCGTAAGACTCGCGGCTCTTTGAGGTCAGACCAGTCAAAGTATAAGCATATAAGCCACCGGCAAATGCAATTCCCGGGATTATGGCCACACTGAGCAGTGCTAGCTTCCATGCTGATACAAAACCAACCACCAGTCCGGCCAGAAAGGTCGACAAGTAATGTATAAAATTCCCCACCTGGACAACTATGATGTATTTAGTACATGAACTGAAAATGCCATCACTTGCCACCAAACTAATTATGATCACCATTCACCAATCACAAAACCAAAACGTTCATCCACTGGATTACTTGAATCAAAACAGTACTGTAATTAGCTCCTATCAGACTAAAAGAACAGCGCACGTTAACACAGAAGTGCTAACATGCGCTGTAGAGCATGAAAAATGAACAGTCCTAGTAGGGACCCGCATTGATGATGATCAACTAACCCCGGGTACCCTTTTGTGAGATGAGGCTACCTAGCAATCAATTACTGGATTACACCCACCCATATAGGGAGACAACAAAAAAAGCCATCAAACGCGGGTTAAAAGAGTAAAGGCGAAAGAATCAAGACCTTCTCGCTAATGGCGTCTTGCACAAGAAGCGTGTCTGTAGAGACGCTGAAGACGATATCTCCCGTTCTTGCATCGGTGTCGAAAAACCCAACATCTTGCTTCAGCACAGCCTCCAGATACTTCTTCCTCAATGTCCCAGCTTGCCTCTCACCAGTGTACATCCAGCATGCGATCTCTGGTTTAAAATTGAACAATTGAAGTAAACATTTTTACCCATACTGGAAATTGTGCTGCTGCTGATAGAGACGGGTCTTGAATTTTGAGTAAGATAAGGTTGTGAAACGGGAGTTACAGAAAAAAATACTAATTTTCTTAAAAAAAGATGGGTTTTTTAATGAAAGCATCAAGTTTGAGATTTTGACAAGTGAAGCGGGCAAAAGGACAAATACAGAGTCCACCAGCCACGTGGGCTCACACCCACCAGGCCACCATTTGGAGTCTTGGACTCGGCCCTGGCGCTGGACTGGACGGAACAAATGTTAATGTTCTGCTCAAGTTGATTCCTTTGAAGATTACGCATATTAAAACAAGAAGAAACTTGCCAAAACAAAAACCAAGTAGTAAAAATAAAAACTTTTAAGATCATGGCGCTGAAAAAGGGGGAAAAAGAGGAAGGAAGGAAGGGGAACTTACCAGCATAGGATGATAAGCAGACAATGAGGCCCAGATACACAAAGTAAAGCGCATACTGCAAACAGAAGAAAAAAAAATGATAAATACATCTTAGATCTTAGATCCTTGAAAGTTAACATCTTTCTAAGTGTTAAAGATGAATTCTTCTACATTGGATAAATAAAGTTGAAAGCTTTTGATTAATAGTATGAGGAAGAGAGAATGAATCACAGACCTTAGCCACTTCATGTGTCATCTTATGCAAATTAGTCTGGTTCTTCCCAAAACCATTAACCAGTTCTCCAAACAAGAGGAAGAAGACAGGCGTAGCAGAGCCATGGACAACAGCACCCAAGCTCCCACAGATCATCAAAACCCAATCATACTTATCAGCGAAACAGAAGAGCTTGTGAAACGGCAAGCTCTGTTCTTTCTCTTTCTCTGCCTCTGGGACCTTACTCGGCTCTGTTGCTTCAGCTGCCATTTGATCACCTAACCAGAAACTGGGGTAGAAGAAGAAGGGCTAGTTGAGGTTCATTGAATCAGAGAAGTGTGAGAGAGATCTGGGAGAGGCGTTTGTTTGTTGTGTTCTGTTTCTGTTTCTGTTTCGTTTGTGTAATTGTTTTTTTTCTAAAAAGAAATGGACCTGGGAAATCTGGCACTGTCGTTTTCAGGTTTTATAAGTCAAGAGTTGCAGAGGGTTGGGGGGGTTTGCATTTGCTGGAACAAAAAAGCAAAGTTGAAGTGTTGAGTGTGTAGAGAAAAGCGAGAGTGAGTGAGAAATTATATAGAGGCGTGGTTGTGTGCATACTAGACAGATTGCATGTGTTAGGACTTAAGAAAGACCACTGGTCAAAGTGATGCAAAAAATAATAATGTTACACTATTAGTACTATAGGGCAAGAGGTCCCTCTGTTTTGCTTTAACTCACTCCTCTGTAAATAAAAAAAATGAAAAGCAAAAAGCAACATAAATGATAAAATCACTCAACTTTCAAATTTGTAAAGAATTGGTTATTGAATTTTTTATTTGATCGAAATAAATCATTAAACTTTTAAAATTGTATCAATTTAGTCATTATATTTGATTTCTAATAATGTTTCAGAGGGAAGAATGACGCAGATTGATCAGGAAGTTAAACATAAACTCTCTTCAAATGTTCGATTAAAAAAAAAATACGTTAAAAGAATATCAAAGGAAAAGTTAGAGTGTTGTTAGGGTAAGGGAAAATGATTTGATATTTTTTAATAATATTCTCTTAATGTGTATGTTTATTTATTCGAACACTTACATATAATTTAAGCTAACTTCTTGCTCAATTCGCATAGTTCCTCCACCTGAAACATCATCATAAATCAGACGTAGTTGATAAATTGGTACAATTTCAAAAGTTCAATGATTTATTCGAGTGGATAAAATTCAATAACTAATTTGTACCGAGTTGGAAAGTTTATTGGTTTTTTCTGCTTTTTTCCAAAATGAAATGTTTTCTGTTTTTTTTATGCGTATAACAAAAATTGAAATGTTCTTTTTGGAAGATTTTTTCTAACATCGTTTTTCTTATAGTATTATTTTTTTTTTTTTTAGCAATAATGACTTATTCCATTAATGAAAATTCATTATAAAATAAATCGAGAACAACAAAACAAAGTACCTAGAAGAGGCACCACTAAACCAATCCTCTAATGGGAAACTCAAAACATAAGAAGTTTTATAATAGAAAGTCAAACCAACTAAGGTTAGATTCACCTGAACTAGCCTCCAAAGACTATGCAAACTCGTGATGATGGTCATAACCACTATGACAGTACAAAGATCCTGAATGTCGCTCAGAGTACCCATGTACGGTACCAACGCATCATAATGGACGAATATGAGAACTAACTTTAGTGAGAATAAATTCCACCACAACACACTTAGGTGATTATTAACTAAATAAAGATTAAAACCCTAAGAACCAAACATAAATAATAAGAGAGGGTCCATAAAAAAGATAAAAAAGCAGCAAAGTCTGAATAACTAAAATAAAAATAAAGGCTCTCCCATAGTAGAATAAGCGGACAACAATCCATCAAAGACCGTTGTCCGGCTCAGATTCCCCCAATCCCAATAACAGCTGATCCTGAGCCACCACCGCAACACCTGCAGACCGCAACATCTTCCTTCCGGCCGCGACAACTAACCAATACCCCTCACTCGGCAGTGCAAAGACAGAGGCAAAGTGAGATCCTCAGACCATGGCCAGCCTCCCAGCACCACCGTGGAAGGGCCCTGTAGATCGGCGTCGAAATGGCATCCCGCTTCTCCAGACCCACCAGAACTTAGCGGCGGCGACGCTCCAACCCATAGAACCGCATGCGAGGAAAGAGCGAGGCCACCGCACCAATGCTTGACTAGCCACAGTTGAGCACAACGAAGCGAGCAGTGGAGGAACCGTCGGACCAGCGGTGAAGAGCCAAGCGAAACTCCGGCAACATTGACTCGGTGGTTGGATGACCGTCGAGCGAACGGAGATACACCGAGCCACCGGGAGAGCTGTTCCGGGAGATGGCCGAGACTTGATGCTGGAGAAGCCCAGGCGACCGGCGGCGACGATAACTAACCTCCATGGATGTTGGCGGTGCTGGAGAGCTACGCAAACCTCAGGCATTGTATTCAGAACAGTCTTATAATATTATCTTTAATTTCTCTTCTCCATGAAATGTATTACTCTTATGTATCTATTTTACTTTATTAATCTTAAATCTTCACCAATTATTAATCTTCATATTAAATGTTTCAATGTTTATAAGACGGATGAATTAATAATTGAATATTTCCATTCCTTAAGAACTCATAATTCTTTATCATCACTTTGAGTTTGTAAGTCCCCGCCAAAAAAGGGAAAAGGTTTTGCAATTTTGGAGACAATTCTTCATTGCAATGTCTCATGACATGCATTTCAGCATTTTGAGTGAGAACTCACTCAATGTGCAATATTCATGCAATGCGCTGCGTGGACAATAATGTAGTGATGTACATCATATGTCCCATTTCATCTGTGTATATGCTATAATTAGTTAACATTGCCAATTTATTTATTTAGAAAAATACCATTGATCATTGGCGTTAGTGATTAATAGCAAATTTATTGTTTTTTCGTCCTCTCATATTATAATTGAGGCCCACTACAAAATTGTTAAAATATGCACTTTCAACTACTTACTCTAATCTTTATGCTCAATCAAAAACTACATTTTCATGGATTTGACGGAGTACATTTTTTCAAGGTTCCCGAGCATATTTCTGAATTATTTGATTATTATATACTCTCCCTCTCTAAAAAAAAATGATACATTTCTTTTTAGATGTTGTGGAATAATCAAATAGTTACTAGAAATAATTCATTAAAAAAATTAGAAAAAATATATTTAAAAACTACATACATTAATCTATAATTTTTATTTAAATTTTTTGAATTTACATATTAACATATTAAAGAAATAAAACCATATATTAAATTTTAAAAATGAAAGGGATCAATTTTTAAGGATGGAGGTAGTATATATATGTGTGTGAAATGTAAAACAGATCGAGTATATTTTCAAATGTAAATTAGCTGAAAAATCTTCGCAAGAGTTTAAAAGTGCAACAGCAAATTATATAGAGTCAAAATTTGTTTTTTTTTTTTTTTTTTTTTTAAACTTTATTAAAATAAATTTATTTTAAAAGCTTTCGTTGATAATATAAAAAGAGCAAAATAGTTGAGTGTCGATTTTGGATATGATTGGAGTAAAGTGTAAATAATAGAATCCATAAGGTGCAAAATGTGATACTTCCTCTCTTTATTTTTATAACATTTGGTTTTCCAAGTTGTAATTTTATTTCTCTAACACTTTTAAATATAAAATAATATTTTTTTTCTTTTTAAAAATGATAAAAATTATGATTTAGTATGTCTAATTTCTAAATATATATATATATATATTTTTTAAAAAAAATTTACCTTCATTTAATGTTGATAAAATCTCAAGTCAATAATATGTTGCAACAATAATAAAGGGAGGGAGGGAGTAATACGCAAAATACTTGCAACTTCACCTTAGTGGTATTCATTCCATTTCCAAGTTCTAACAGAAAGTTTCTAATAGAAGCCAGACTTAGAATTTAAAGTAATCTTTCCAGGTTTGCTACTGTTTTGGCCCAAAAAAGAAGAACAGCATGAGCTGCTAAATACCCGCACATGCTCTGAATTTTTTATTTCCCACCAACTAAAT
>JBBYHH010000012.1:859198-869707 GCA_038382905.1 Daphne laureola | reverse complement strand
CCTTCTTTAAATGAGCTAACAAAATTCAAGGTAGTAATATGTATTTAGGCATTTTTTATTTAAGTGTAGTATACACCCTAAGAAAACCTTCATAAAAATTTCTTTGCCAACTTTCTTTTGATAAATGTTAGTGTAAAAATAGCATTCTAAAATTTCATAAAGTACTCAAGTGTTAAAGTCTAGAAACACACTCATTTAAAGTTTAGAAATACATGATTTTTAGAAAATTTAGAAAATAAGGTTTTTTAATCCCAATAAATTGGTTATACACTCATATTGATCAAAGAAAAGTTGGAAAGAAAACTTGAAATTCTTTTTAAAACTAAACGTGTCTTAGAGAAATTATTTTCCTAAAGTATCCCGTCCTTGTTCAACATACAATAGATATGTTACATTGTTTATTCATTATATATGTGTTTGGCAATAGTTTTTTTGAAATAACTATTTACGTTTTGAAAAAGTTATCAATAATAACTTTTTAATATTAACTATAACTGTTTTTTATCTCAATTATTAAAAAATTATTCAAAACATTACAACTAATTAAAATAGTTATTCCCAAAAGAACCCTATGTTTATATATCAACACCACTATTAATTAATCTATTCTAGTTTTGGCTTTGGATAACTAAACACGTTTTCTAGAAAATAATTTACAAAATTTCATGTGGAAAATGGAAACTGAAGCGGCAAATGAACATGAAACTTTTTCTCCACAACTAAACGACACTTTTGAGTTATGTAGCATACACTATTCCTTCAAATTTCAGGGTAGCTTTTCTACAGAATCTATGCACCCCAGAAACACCACTTAGTTTTGCTTAAAACCAAAATCCTGTAACAATAGCTGCATCAGCAAGCAGATCACACACATTTCTCCATAGCTTAAATGAACCTTATTTTTTATATTCCCTAGTTCCAGTGGATTGAGAATGATACATGCATATGGCTTGTTATCGATAAGCAAACCGAATTCCTGACCCGTCAAGGAAACGATCTGTATGCCAGCCTTTGGCCCGCAGTTCAGATAAAAACCAGGAAAATGTGTCGTTCATTTTGTCGTAAGCATCCTGCAAAACACTCACATTGTGCTCTTGGCTCAAACTCTTCATGCTTGCAGCATAAGCAGCAACCAGCCAGCCCCTCAATGCATCTTCCCCAGTCGCATTATGCTCTAATAACATGTTGGTCCCTTTGTTTCCACAGCTCAGTACAAACTTCTCCTCTGGGAAGAGTTCTTTCCATTCCAGCAGTTCTGATGGCTTGAAAGAGTTCTGCAAAGCTCTTCCCACTTTCACATTCCCGGCATCTTCGATCAGTCGCCCAGGAAACAGAAGATCTTCTTTGTATCGCAGATCAGCAGGCCCTGCTACCTTCCCTGTCTAATGTACAGTGGCCAATCAGATGAGTGAAAACTTCAGCAAACATGATGATTTACCTAGAAAAAGTAGAAGAGAAACCTTCAGATAATCAGCCACCACAAGAGCAGTCCTCTGCGGATTCAATGTGTTGACAGGGGCAGCTCGCATCTCTTCAACTACACTGTATACATGTAACACGGAAAGAAGTGGACAAACCACCAACTGAAAGTAAACGTTCAGTATCAGTAAAAACATCAGCCCACCAATTCTTAACTACGAAACTGCGACACCATAAATGCCAAGTCTTGAATATTACTAGTATATTAACTCTTCAATGGCTTTCTGTACATGCAGAACAAATTTTTACTTAAGTATATGGTTTATAACACGTTTATTCACAAGCAGAATGTGTCTAATTATATCCTAAAACATAATTTCAATGAAGAAACTGATCACATGACTGCGGAAATTAACATCCTAGACCTTTCATGTAGGAATCAGTTTAAAATAATTCTAGCAGGTTTTACAAATAAATCATACTAGTATTTTCTAAGCAGGAAAAGAAACATAATTTATCAATTATTACTTGGTGGGTACACAATAATTGACTAAACCCGTAGCAAGAACTTTACTTCTCAGAGAACCAGAGTGCCAGTTGGTAATAGTATAAACTTATCTACTCTAGATGATTGAGATATAGAGTTGTTTTGATATTGAGAGCATATTCAGAAACAACGCAACTTAGTTGATGACTTGTGTATGTGTTGGCATGGACTCAAAAGCTGGAGCTTTTGCTAGATAAAGAAACAAATTTACTTGTGACCATCATCAGCGAATGTCAGAATTAGATAATTTTTACGAGAAAGTCTAAACAAATATGACACGATTTTAACATATGTGACCATGTGCAAGTGCTTTACATGGAAGGTTATAATCTTCCTTACAACAACTACATCCATGGCCTAAGAGAGAACTCAAGCATCATAAACTATGGAAAGATGATGGCCACGTAAAGCTAGTGAATTCTTAAAGTAAAATCGCAGTTCCAAATCAAATACCTTTCCTTGCATCGTTGAGCATATTGTAGATGCCAACTTAATTCCAACCCCAATACCAATGACATTGAAAAGTGTTGATATGGCCTCCCCTTTCGCAAACAAGTCACTAAGATTCCCTTCTTTGGCAAATGAAGAATATATTGGCAATCTGGTAGCTCTAGCTGCAACTACTGCCATTCCCTTATAATGGAGAAGCTAGATTAGTTTTATATGCACAGACATAAGATACATATAACTCATGAGGGCCATGTTATACAAATGTAAGATAAGCAAATTCCATGTTAACTCGGTATTGTATATTAAAAGTAACAAAATCATGGGTAAATTATACTATAAATGAGAGATAAAAAGTATAGATGCAAAATTATGAAAGAACTGGATTGGTTAAAGAGCAATTCACAGAAGGTTGTTCAATACCTTCGCAAAATTACCAAGTCCTGCAACTTGAAGGAATAGATGAGGACATACGGGTGAAAGAACTTCCAAGCCCGTACCAAAGTCATAGAGCACATCGGCTGCAAGATGAAAAATATCTCAAAACAAAGATTTACAGATAATCAACTTACACCCAGAATAATTTTAACAAAATGTAAACTAATACCCAAAATTCTCCAGCGTTTGGGTTCTGAATCCATTCTTGCACCCAAATTACTGCATATGAGCTTTCCCATATGTTGCATTCCGTCTTTGAGTATCTATGAAATAATTTGAAAGGTGGGTAAGAGAGAAGAAAATAAGGAGAAAACCCTTAATGGTATAAGTAATCTTTTCTGTGTATCCTGCAAATGAGAACTTACCCAGCTAACTGCTGTAGCCTGGGCAGGTGTAGGTCGTAAGCCTGCAGCAAATAGCAGCGACTGCAGATGTGTAAGGATATAAAGCATGATCATGATGGTGCAGTAAAGTGACAATTAGCCTCTACCAAAGAGACCAGTGAATATGCATTCAAATCTAAAGAAAGAGATGGTCTCGATGCACCATTTTACACCTCTAACCACACCCCATCACTCCCAGCTGAATATTGGAGAGGAAAAATACATAGAGGAAGACAACAAGCAGAAAAATTATTCAATGTAGTTTGTTTAAAGGAATTGAAGGTGTTAGAAGAAGACCTGAGTTGACAAAACAGACAATGCTGCACTTGACGCATGTTGCAATGCTCGAAACTGTGTGTATCTAAGATACCCCTCATTCACACTACACAAGTAACAGAAGATAGACATTCATGCTTTTTAAGAACACCTTATTCTCTCAAACATATTTGATAAATAAAAATACCTATATGGATAGCCTGAGGGAAAAAACTTGTTCAAGAAGGATTCTACCACCCTATTGAACACTGGTCTGGAATCATCAACCAACTTCACCTGCATCAAAATACAGTAACTTTTAAAAAAGGTAAAAAAAACATGCAGATTTTATACAATCAAACACATTCACACCTAAAAGGTGACTATTTCAACATTTCCAAGTGCATGTCCGGATCAACGGCATAGAGATGTCCTAAGGCAAAAATTCTGAAAATTACCAAAGGCTCAGAAACTAGCACGTTGATTTTCTTAAAGAAGTATTAACATGAATCAAACGATACAGAAGTCTGAAGTGAGTGAGTGAGCTAACGTAATCATAGTGAAGATGAGTACAGAAAAGGAAACGCATTAGTTACAGACCCAAAATCTGTAGCTACTCCGTGACTCACGACTAAGCAATGCGCATGCAACTTGAAAATTTGATAGTAAAATTGACTCAGATCAGATATGATAAAGTGAAAGGTCGGCGACCAACATACATACTAACCGAAAGATAGCCGTCGGGCTCGAACTGGAACCTGCGGGAGACGGAACCGGAAGTCTCAAACCAGTAAATTGGAACTTTGGGTCCGGGTGGGTTGTTGTTGTCAGGCTCCTTTTGCATCTTCAATTTCTCCTGCTTTGTTGTTTTAGGACATTAGAAGGCAAAAATACTAGCAATTGAATCGAAGCTGTAGAATTTTGGGAGAAGGAAGGAGAAATAGGAGCGAAAAGAGATGTTACCAGCAAGTTCATTTGCGAGGAAGAGAGAGCTCAAAGCGGCGGCTGGCTGGCGGGACGGCGGATAAGAAATTGGCGCCGCCAGACTCGGCGAACCTCTCAACTGCAGGCGGAGAACCCGAAAAGAAAATTCGACCCAAAAGATATTGGGTGCACCGACACGATGTCGTTTAGATACAGGGCTTTTTGGGCTGGGCCCACTTATGAAAAGTGGAAATAGAGGTCAAGTTAACTGTTGACTTGACGATCTTGTTGTTAACGGATGCCGCGCGAATCGAAGGCTTTTATTTATTTTTTTATGTATTATTTTTTTTTATTATAATTATTATATGTGTAGAGAAATATAAAAATAATAAAATAATAATTTATTCTTAAAAAGTGTACCAATTATATACCCTTGCAATGTATCTACAAGAG
This sequence comes from Daphne laureola, assembly GCA_038382905.1. Lineage (NCBI taxonomy): Eukaryota > Viridiplantae > Streptophyta > Magnoliopsida > Malvales > Thymelaeaceae > Daphne > Daphne laureola. Next base: position 864,841 of record JBBYHH010000012.1, on the reverse strand, counting down.
ACACGGCGATAATAGGAGTTGAATGGTTGCTGCTGCTCGTCTGTATAGCAAATGTATCTCCAATTCTAAAGCTCATGTTAAGCATAATTGATTTCTCTCATTTGTTTTTCTTTTTTTTTTGCCCATATGGTAATTATTGATTTTTTTCCTTGTGTTTTTATTGTTACGAGTAATTTTGGGTTTATTTCGACATGATAATTGAATTCTCGGGTAACAAAGGAGCCATTTGATTTTTTTTCTTCAAGTACATTATTTTGGCCATTTCTTCAATTTTAGGAGTAATATTTAGTTAAGGAGTTATATTTCTTTGGCTTCAAGTCGCTGTAATTAAAGATATTTGTTATATAATGGAACAATTTCTTGGGAAAAAAGTTTTCCTCTGAATTCTGACATCAATCATAACCTTCTTCACATATTTTAATGTATTATTTTAGTCATTTCTATATATTATTTTAGACAATTCTACGTCATCTTTCAGACATTAATCATTTATTATTTTATACACTTCTATCTATTATTTTAGACATGTCACCGTTATCTTTTTGACATTACATATTTCTCGTACATTTTCATAAACCTTTTTAGATATTTTAATATATTATTTTAGACATTTCTGTATATTATTGTAGACACTTCTACGTCATCTTTCAGACATTTCAGTCTATTATTTTAGACATTTCTCCATTATCTTTCTGACATTTATTTTGTGACCAATAGATAGATTATTCATTTCATGATAATTTATAGTCATTAATAATATTGAGAATAACTGATTAATTGATTCACAAGTTCAATTATCTATGTAGAATGTATTCTAAAGATATATAGAATTTATTCTAAAGACATAATTAATTAATTTCAATGTCCACGTTCAAATTAAAATATATTGTCAAATGTGTACAAAGATCATTTTATAAAAGTTGTTATTAATGACACTTAAATGTCAAACATATTTGAAAAAGTTAATCTTGTACACCACAAATAGGCTCTTCTAATCCATTTTACTAGTCCCGAAATTAGGGATATTTCTAGCTTCTATTTTACTAGTCTGGCCAGAATAGCGCTGGAGCTGGGAATCATGGAGGCGAACGGAAACAACCCAAAGCAGTTGGTGCGCAAAGGCTGGCAAGCAGGAACCGGCGAACCAACTGTTGAGCCGAGGTAGGGAGTAGCACCAGTGTCGGTGGGGTAAGTTGCACTAAGTGAACGGCAGCTGGTGACCGGCGTTGGGACAGTTGCAGGCAAAGGCGGAGGTCTAAATGGCCGTGAGAGAGGATGAAGGCTTAGGTGGTATAGCTTGAGGTGGTGGGATCCATAGTGGTCTGAGGATTTTTGTGAGATAAAGACGAAGGAATGAGGAAAGGTGTTAACAACTGATTTTTTTTTTTTTATTTAACTTTGAAAAATTGGGACACATGTCGCTTTTATGTGAGTAAATGATGGAGAAAAAGACTCGTTTTGAAAACCTTTGAGTTCTGGGCGTGGGATCGTGCGAAAGGAGTGAGAGAGTGGGAAATGTGGAGGGGTATTTTAATCATTCGATATTTCAGATGGATTTGGGTCGAAGGAAATCTGCCCATTTGATCTTATTTTTGCCATGTGTAGGTAAACATATGTATACGATATAAGAACTCTAAGAAGTGCCTAATGGGCACTCGTTAACATTTTCTTAAAAAAAAACATAAACTAAACCCTTGAGATTTGATGAAATTTTCAGTTTATCCTCTCTATTATAAAAAATAAAAAATTATCTCATGAGATTTAATGAAATATTCAGTTACCCTCTTAACTGTTTGTGTTGTTAGTTAACAGTTAAGAATTTTAGGGCACTAATATTTTTTACTCTTACACAACTCTAACATCTTGTTTCTTCTTTCTCCATCCCAAATCGGTCACCCTGTTTAACCGTCTTTGTTATCTGATCACCGCTACGACACGGATAAATTCGGATAAATTCAGACCGCAGAAACATAGAGGAGTACATGTTGCTACAATACAGATAAGCTTAGAGATTAAGAAACTGATCGTTTAAGAAATATTATTGATTGGAGGATAATAAATAAAAATAGACATAAAATAAAAGTAATTTTTTTAATAAGAATGGAAATGAAATGCAATAAGATAAAATTAGTGTGAAAAAATTTCATTTTTAAGAAACATATCAATTTTATTGGGACGACACAAAAAGAAAGTGCATATTGAGTGGATTTAACCATTAACTATTCATCAAATTTGCAAATTCTAGTAAAGGAATCGGAGCAAGGAGAAGAGTTCAGAGTTTCGCGGATGTTGAGGTTTATATAGAAAGCATTGGGGAGGGAACGTTATTCGTCCATGAAGTAGTCCTAATTTAAGCTGATAAAAAGTTCAAAAACTAATTTACCTTAGATATTGGATGAAAAATTTCACTTTTGGACAGTATTCAGTATTCAGTATTCAGATGAGTCAAGTTTAGACTCATACCTGAGTCTGAGAGTACCTTGTTTTCCAGAAGTGGTCCGCCATAACACAACTCTATAACAAACAGTTTACTGCTGCACAAAGTTAGCAACCATTCATTCATTCAAACTTGTCAAACTCTGATCAACTACACAGCATGTGAAAGCTTACACTGTTGCTCAAAGTTACTGCTACTTCATCATGGATCTACTTATCTACATTAAGTGCCCAGACGGCATTTGCTTACCGACTTCCAAACCAATCCTCGCGCTTAGGACCCCGTTAATAGCACCATATAGCTTCACAATGTCGCTTCAAGATCATCATCATAGTCAAAATCTGGTTCACTAGAATGCCTGAATCTCTTAGCTTCCCTAGGGCCACCTCTCCCTTTCTTCGGTTTCCCTCTGTTCATAGGCACACAAATGTTAGATCACAGATAACCCATGTTACTTTCAGTTATTTCCAGAGTCAAGGAACTTACTGTCCATTTGCATAGATACCACCTCCCTTAGACCGACCAGGACCAAAGTCTGACTTCCCATCTGTTCACAGAAGGAAATTAACTGACAAGTAATAACAAAGGAAAGTCTTTGCATACACCACGAGATAGGTGGCTCACCTTCCCGTCCTGCTGCAATCTCCTCAGCCTACAATGAAATAATGGATCTAAACTTGGGAGTGTATCATCAAACTACACCTTAATCCCAACTATGTTGGGAACGGCGAAGTGTAATTTAAAGTGTCAGCTAATTGTCCAAAAAACTAGTTTACAAAATAAATTCAAGAAAGGAAAGAAAATCATAGTGGCAAAGTTTACACCAGATGTCCCTTTTGTCGCAACCTTCTTAGAAATTTCAAAACCGTCATCAGCATAAGTTTTATCCTCTTGGATGGAAAATATCATGAGATGACAATGAGTTGAAATACTTGCTATAGTGATGTCCCATTACAAGATTAATATTCTAAAATCAACATACATCATAAAGCATGACTGTGAGCTTATGAGCGTAACTTCTGTTAAATCAAAACAGGCAAGCTTGACGAAATCTCTACTTCATATTATACCAAGACAGCTAATATGCAACTTGGTGAAGACATAAACTCACAAATAAAGGAAACAATGTCAATGGAACTTATTTCCTTTCCTGTAAGCTTCATGGCTATCAGGAAGAGTCGTATTTTTCACTGCTACTTTCATTATAATTAAGCACATTTCCAAAGAATTGATTGGCCTATTAAGAAAACTACAAACTACTGCTTCTTGTGCTTGCAATTAGGTGAACAGTTAATAGACAGAAATAGTGGAAATCCGAGAATGTTAACAGAAGCAGGTAAAACAGTTGAAGGAAAACATGAGCACAAAAATTATCGCACACCCAGAAAATATCCTTGTAAACAAATCCTTGCCTAAACCTGGACTAATGGTCTCACAGTGTCATGCATGATCATATCAAGCAGCAGGCACCAAAGGGTTCATTTTGTGTATGCATCATCAATGATCATTAGTACAGTTGTTGCTCCAAGTTTACATCGACAATGTACTGACATTGAACAATCCTTTTTTTAGAATGCATATTAATACAAACAAAATGGGAGTAAAGCAAGCTAAGCAATTGGGCTTGATGATGGTTAAATGGTGGAATGGTCGAGAACCTTCATAAAATTCTCAATTACAACATTCCATTTTCAAACCTATGTTATTTTACTGATCTCTCCCTATCTAATCTTCAAGTGAAGCGGCAGAGGTGATCAAGATTTTAATAATTCAACACCAACCTACCAGTGCTTTCCTACTGCTGCTTATTTAGATTGAAACAAGTTATCAGGGCTTTTACTTTCAAAATAAAAGCAATATAATAATCCTATAATCTGTCAGTAGCTAGAGAGTTCAACTTCAGCCATTCAGAACCAAATCATCATGAAAAGTTATAAGAAAAATGGGAACTCGAAGCTAAGTACTGTCAATGTAGAAAAAAGGACAGTACTCGAAACACTTACAGCTGGTGAGGTTACAGAGGACAATGAGAAGAGCCTGTCTTCAGGCTGGAACTTCCGAGACCGCTTCAGACTGCATTACACGCTTGAATCATCACACCGCATCTTATTCCTAACTAATTCGGTCAGTGCCATGGATTTTATAATGTTAACTAATCTTCTAAATTTTGTGAACACTATAAGTTCATTCAACGAAGCATTACACACATCAATACACACTTAAAACCCTTCTCTGGCCAAAGCAAAAGATCAAAAAACAAACTTCCTATCCTAAACAGAGAATAACCTCATCAAAATCCATGATTAAAACGAGTGGGAAGCAAGATAATCGTAGCCATTACATACAGTGCAGTATTCTTAGCTGAGGACAGGAACCCATCAAAGCCTTTCAACACATTCCCACACTGACTTGGATCCTGTAAATAACTCGTCTCCATGTCATAAACCTGTAAACTTAAGTACTTCAATACGCCTTTAATCACCACAAAATCAGAGAACAGAAGAAATTTACGCAGGAAGACAGCTTGAATGCTGACCAGAACTTCACCTGTCTTTCTATGCTTCGCAGCTCTTCCTGAAGCTTGGCCCGCCTGCTAAGCAGAGAAGCAAGCATGGCAGAAGGGGTCGTGGCGACTCTTTGACCTGGACAAGTGAAAACGAAAATCAAACCAAATCGACAAAATTTGGCGTTGGTGTATCAAGAACATAAATTTCGAGATCACAAAGGAGGGATTTTCGGGAAGGTACCATCTTGATCCATACTTCGCGCGTTACGAATCGAATGATTAGAGAGGAGTAATATGAAAACAAAAAGAACCCTAACCAGAGGCGCAACAGGTTTCGGGTCGCTCCAATTGAGCAATACGGGCCAATAGTGTTTACGGGCCTTGCGCAACAGATTTTTTTTTATTCAAGCAAACACATTCAATTAAAATATATATATATAGAGAGAAAATAAACACATTCAATTTGTATAGACATAAATTATTTAATTTTATATCTTAAAATGGTGAATAATAAATTATAAATTAAATACTATGATATCTTTCTCTCCCAAAAAGAATTTTTATATGTATATGGATCAACTTTTCTAGAACTGATGGAGTATTCTATGTTAAAATATTGATGGAGTCAAATATAATGCTGAGAATGAAAGTATAAAGGAAAGAAGACACCATATACGAGGTTCGGCAATTTGCCTACGTC
>JBBYHH010000012.1:836633-852038 GCA_038382905.1 Daphne laureola | reverse complement strand
TTTAAGTAATCCATTTGGACTTCCGATGAAAGAGTTACATCCGTTTGAAGTTGGGACTCTTATTGGCACTTTGCTCCTTAAGTTTCCTCTCCTCTTGCTTGGCCTTCAATATATCATTTGTATGCTCCTTAGGTCCATATCAGAAATAGTGTTGGCGCATCACAGCAGTACACTAAGAGAAGATCTTCCAACCGAACCTGCAAAAGAGCAACGCCAGACATACAACACTGATCAAATCTAACTACAAGCGGAGAAAAATTCCGACAATACCAGCAATGTCGGAAAGCGCAAACAAGTGTACTTAACCTATAGATAGCCTAAAAAAGTGTCAAAATGATACCAACCGGAATCGACCACACAGAGACACACAAACTGGACATCCCATCACTTCTGCTCTCAAATCAGTGAGCAGGGTAAGTCCGTACTCAGCCTTACCTCCTTTAGAAAAACCGTTTGTGCAGCAGAACCAAACAAACCATAAAAAACCTTCAACCAAGAGATCACGTGCAACCCAACTCAGAGGACCATTTGAATCATCGGTAACCAAAACTCTAACCTTCCGCAAACCCCTTAATGTGGTGGCCACCAGCGGTAAAGAGAGTCGCCGCTAGCCAGCTTACTAGACACCTTCAAAAACGCATCCTCCACTACCAAACCGAATCAGTGAAACTGATACTATTATTTTTAAAATAAAACTTATTTATTATCGACACTCGTTATTGGACACCTTTTGTCGCTCTCCGTTAAAATAAAAAAATACATGGCTTAACATTCACTGAGATGATGTTTACATCGCTTGTAGTAAATTCTACCTTAAATCCTAAAAATTTTAAAAATTTACAAATTGATGCAATACGTTTTCTTTTGTCCTAAACCACTCCTCTTCATCCTCCATGTCACTGCCTCCATCTCCATTCACGCGTCTCCATCTTCCTTATTTGCGGGATTTCCATGAGATTATAAAATTTATCAAAAGCACAATATTATGCATCATTTGACTCATTATTAGGCATAATCACGAATTTCGCAACCAATTTTGCCTTCGACGAGCCAATGCAACCTCCTCATATGAGAACGGCTCAATCATACAACCTCTTGGATGGAACTATTGGATACTAAAGAGAATCAATATATTTGTCTGGGGGGCTTCAAATCTTAGGCCCCAAAGTGACTAAGTTAACAAAGTTCAAGAACCAAGACGGGTTTATATCACAGATGCTTGAGCATTTGATGTGCACATTTTGGGCATCATAAAAATGCATAGTTTCTTTTCTTGACTTCATAGCAATGTACACTTCAAGAAGCAGATTGCAAGTCAAAAGAACTGATTAATAACTTCATATCCTAAGCATGTAACTACATTAATACATATGATGTGTAAACTCTACAATCTTTGTATGCTATCAGCCGTCAAACAATGCCCATCTCATTCATTCTACACCCCTTGACAACTTTGGATACAGACAGACACAAAGTGAACCTATAAAGAACAAAAAATTTGATAGGCGGCGGCTTCGTATCGATAAAATGGAAAGCCCGCCTGAGAGAATTGAACAGAAGCGTACCGGTCGGAGGGAGAACGAGAACGCTGGTTTCAATCGGTTCTTGGTCGACTAGCGCTACCTTTGTGATTGTTGTACAGAGGTAACAACCAATGTGAACCGTGTTTTCTTCTTCCATAACACCGCCAGTATAGTATGCATATTGATGCTACACAGCATATCGGGATCGCCCATCTGTTGAAGATAAACACAAATATTATGAGATAATGTAATCAAGATGCAAAATTTCCTAGAAAAGTGAACTGGGTTTTGTGTGCTTGCTCAAAGATGGTGCCAAAGATCGAAACTTTCATTTACCTGTCCAGATCAAGAACAGGGCTGTAGACAACAGTTTCCCAAGTGGCTACAATAAAATGCCAAACAGGATTGTAGTATAGAGCCTCAGCAGACCAGAACATCCTTGTGTATGTTTCTAGGAAAATAAATAGTATCCATGCGGCCATTTCGATCAAAATGAACTTTATAATGAACCGGCCGATTACCACCATCACGAGCGAGAATGCCACCAACCAATTGAACAGTCTTTGGTTGTATTCCTTAATGAATACCGACCGTGCCTTTCCCATCATCTGAAAATGTTACACATTCGAGTAAACGAAGCACGTAGTATCGTTTTAGACAAACATGTTACGAACGTGGCATTGACCATAGGTACCTTTGACATGCGCTGCTCATATTTAGTTTTTGAAGGCCCGACACACTCCTCCTCGAAACTTCGGTTGCATTGAAGAAAACCTGCATTGAACTTGGCCATGGAAGGAAGTCTGAGAACTTGAAGCTGGTCCATCTGGTCCTCACATGTAGTGTATAGTGCCTCGCAGAGTTTAGAGGATTGATATTCATTTGACATCCTGGTGGTCTTATACACCTAATTTTCAGCAGAAAGCAAAGAGGACCGACTGAAATGTCATGAAAACTTTCAAAAGGTTGATAAGAAATCTATGAACAAACATGTTTTAAACAGAAGTTTAAATTGTCTGCATTTCGGTCTGTAGAAACAGAATTCACACGAAACTTAGCACTCAGTGTTCACCAAGTACTAAGCCAAAGAAAATGCCAGGTAGTAGTACCTCCTTCATTTCATCAACCAATTGCGATGCAGATTTTTTCGCATGATGACGGCCAAAATGCTGTTCATCAAAAGCTTTCATCGCATCATCCTGAGCCTTTTCATTTGCCTCTTCCAAGGATTCCTCAGGGATAGGTAAGTGCAATCTCCCCATGCTTTCGCTGTACAATTTTAGACAACGCTCTAGGATACCCTTATTAAAAACTTCCACAAGAGAGCCTGTTGATGGGATCTCTCCTTTATTCAAGGCTTCAAGAATCTGGAGATGCATGAAAACAATGATGACCAGAAGAGGCTATCGATTAATATAATGCGGGAAAAGCAGTTCATTTCAGAACCCCGGAACAATAGTCTCTGGGGCACTTGGGAAGGAATAGGTTACATGCTATTACCTGCTCCAAGAAAGAAACAAACTCCTTCCCATTTAGAGTTTTGCCCTGAACAATTTTTGGGCGAATGACGCTGGAAACAAGGCTTTTGAGCTTGTCTCTTTTATTTACATATGATTGGTCAAGCTCGTCATCCTTCAAGTCACAAAGCTTTGTCCGCATGAGATGAGGCTATAATTGAAGGTGAAGGCAATCAGATACTGAAGATGGAGGAACTAAACAAACCAACTGTATCTTCATTTTAAGATGATAAAAAATAAATTCAAACACAATAACAATAGTGTGAGCTAAAAGTACATCAGGGCAAGCGCACATAACAAGCACACACACGCAAACACACGGTCAAGGAAATCCTACAGAAATGTACAATGGTTATAATGTATCTGTAAGAAATCAGTATTAGTCATCCATTTTACCAGTACTAAATCGCCAATACATCTACCGAAACCACAACCCGGATATTAGTCTTAGAAACTTAGGAACTCTGATTATCTTACAGAACTGCAGAACTTCCTATACCATAAACAGCAATACCAAATAAAACAGCATTATATTGTAATAACTCCAAATTAAGTTGGGTCAGTGGAATCAAGTTCACAAGCAATGTATGTTGAAGAAGTATCATTTACATAAATACATTCAAGATCTTCCGAGGGCACAACAGAAAACCTTTGAAAAGGTTGTTCTACGTATGGATCTGAAACATCTAAAAGCATACCTGTGGTAAACTGAATGCTGTGCTGTTATCCCCCATTACAGCTAAAGAGTCTCGGATCTGGTTAACCTGGTCATACCACAAAAAATGTAAATATATAAACTGGAACTAGTAATTCTTGTCAGTAACCAAAAAGTGGGGGAAAATACCTGATCAATATTTTTGTCCCCTGGAGGCAAACACAAGCACAAAAAAAGGGCATTACTATTAAAGGAAAGCAAAAACATAGCAAGCAGAAAAAATTCTAATACAAACACACACACACACACACTGACCATCAGTGTTTGGGACTTGTTGAAGTGCTTCATGCACCATTTGTTGCACGGATTTGCCTTCTGCCCGAAAAACATTAGTTCAACGTTAAGCACAGAAAGAGGGAAGTCGGTTTGCCATGGTAATATTTCCATATTGCAACTTATGATAGCTTCAACACGTTTCACTAAAAGAGTGGTAAACAGAAGGCTCAACAAGGCATTCAAGAACGTAAACCAATCTACATGGGCGTATTTAGGGATACGCTATCAAAGGTACAAGCAATTAGAAACCATGATTGTCATTGACCGAAAAGCTGGCAGAGGTTCTTTGAAAATGTTCTCCTTCTGGAAAACAATAATTAACTTCCATGCACAGGAAAACAGAAAAGAACTCAGTCCTCCAAGAGTTAAATAAAAGCAACCTATCCCTTTACAGTTATAAAGCAATAATTTAAATTCTAAAAGTACTAAAATGTTGTATTCCTTAATTGTTGCATCTCATAATCCCAATGAACATTTTATGTTTGCAAATATACAGTTTATCCAATGAAATCATACACACCTAGAAAGTGCTTTAGATTATGGCAAGATGAGTTGAGAAACTTACGCAGGAAATCGCGTTGGATAAGCCATAACAGTTTTGCAGGTTCAAAAGCAACATCTTGGCCCTACAGAAAATCCAAGTATTCATGAATTTCCACAGATGACTTTTGGATCATATTACCAAGTGTAGAATCATAGATTACCTTCACTCTGTCCTCCATGCAATATATGCCAAAAAGAATCCCAAGGTAAGTTAGTATCCCAACAAAACCATTCTATAAAACAAAAGCTAATGAAATCACATCTTAGTAACACGGTTACATAAGTTCAGTTCTGGAGCAGAAAACCAAACCTTCCATAGAACTCTTCAGCAAGCTCAACAGCAAAAGATAACCGAGATATGTCAGCTTCACGGATCTAAAGAAGCAGCAGCGAGTAAATATAGTATTAATAGAAGGGTTGATGAAAATAGGTGGTTAGTAGAAGATTAAATATTTTTAGTGTGCATTTCTCTATTAGAAACATTTCACATCTAAGCAAATCTCCGTCTGACTTAATCTCTGGTAAATACGTTTTCTTACTGTTTAAGGATAGCAATAATCATTTAGTAATCTAAATAGTATACCCAGGAATACATTGAAAAATTCAACAAAAATATTCATAAGCCAAAAGGTTTGGTACATCAGGACAAAATTTCATAATAACATCACTGATACAATTACTCCTAGCACATTTTGGTTTCGAGATTCTGAAAATCTACAGGAATCAAAGATTGAGGGAAGTAAAGATCTAGAAACTAAGTGACAACCACAGCTTCTAAGGCAGGAAAATGATCTTACTAACAATTTGTGGGAAAACAATTCAAAGAATACTACATATAGATAGATCAGCAAAATGTTTCTTGGATTTTCACTTTTCCAAAGGATGTTCAATCTCAATTTTATGGAACACAACTCACCAAATTTCTCAAAGTAGAAATTTGATCTCCCAACTATGGATGAACCTACTGTTTTGGGGAGTGACACATTTAGAAATCACTTTGGTAACGTAACCAAAGCAATATCTGGGAATCTTTTTCCCACTAAAGTTACTGGATCATTTTTGTGCTTTAGAGATTGTGGAATGTTACTTTCTAGATTTTCACTTTCTACAATCGTTTTTCCCAGCCATTTTGAGAATATCAATCAACAATCAACCGAGCCTTAATCCCAACTCGTTGGGGTCGGCTACATGACAAAATAATCCTTAAACAAAATAGTCTTGTGTTTATATTTTTAAAAAGAAAGGAAAGGATACACTACATGACAAAAAGATAGATTATGCAGATCTTTTTACCCAAAGCTTAGAGAGGGGAGTTTAAAGGATTTCCGTAACCAAGATGAAAATAAATGGAAACAATTCCTAGTTCTTGCATCAACAACCTTTTGAAATTAATTTCTTAGTTGCGTGTTAAAGGTTATAACAGGTTCATCAACTGGTTGCCAAAAAAAAAAAAGAGAACCAAATTACAGAGTGTAAGCCTAAGTTACATACCGTTTCAGGCAGATTATAAATTAGCACAGAACTCATAACAGTTGCCAAGGCAAAAATCCTGCAACAGAAGTATAACAGCCCAGAGTTAAATCGAATCAAATTCGAATACAATGGCATGGAAACAAAGTATGTACTATAATAACATACTTATGTCAATTATAATTACCTGTCATCATACACATTTGACTTCCCAATGCTTTCAAACCCTTCAGTGTCAAGATAAAAGACAGAAGTTTTGACTCCATTAATATCAAGTTCAATTGGTGTTCCCCACACCCAAATTCCTGCAGAACAAAGGGTTAATGGCATCTAAGTATAAGCAAATAGATGGTAAGAGTTGCAAAGTAACATTAACTTGCCTTTAGTTTTTGTATCACGCATATGTCCAACACCAAACCCTGTAATCGAAAAGGAAGTGTTGAAACTTGAAACCAACAATTTTTCCACCAATTCACTCAAACTAAAAAATCATCTAAGGAAACAACTAGAAATAATGCTGTAAAAGGCAAGTACCTTCATCACATGAGAGGGAAAGAAGCTGATTGAGCAGAAAGGATTTTCCAGAGCGGTACGGACCTATGACCTGATTATTGAGCATGTCAAGACCAAGGCTGCATAGTGTAAAGAAAAATGGAACTGATCTTTCTACTGACAAAACATACTCCCTCCGTCCGTCAAAAGTTGAACCATTTGTTTTGACAGTTTCACAGTATTTAATTTATAATTTTTTTTTCATGAATGTTGTGACTTTGAAAATTAAATATTTCACATGTGTATCATAATTTGAAATCTAAATTTTCTAAATATATTTTTTCTTGATTTCTTTTCACACTTTATCTTTATTAAAATTTGAGTCAAACATTGAACCTTGAAACAACAAATTTAAATGGTTCAACTTTTGACAGACGAGGAAGTATTTGTCAATGAAGTTTACTCCTTATAGCCCTTAGCTCTTGAAAAGAGATCTTACCGAGGAAACATGACTTTGATGATAATCAAGAAAACCTCAAAAATAATCTTCTAAAAGATTTAAAGTGCGTAAATATTGTTTCTAGAAATCTTGGGATACAAGTGAGAAAAGTTCAAAAGTTCAAGGAAAACCAAAAAACAAGGAATAATCCTTTTAGGTGCGAGTTGCTAAATTAAGAAAAGATTAGGACTGAGAAGCCAGACCTACCAGATATTTAGGAGTGAAATGGTAAATCGTAAAGATTTAGGGCTGATGTGGTAAAAGTGGCAGTTTTGGGACTGACTTGGTAAAAAACCAAAGTTTTTAGGACCTTTGAAGTGCTTTCCCACAAATCAAACATTAAGTAGAAAATGCTTCGGGTGTCTAACTAGCCGATGAATTGAAACCATAACAGTTAAACAACCAATCTGCTAGAATGATGCTACCTTATCTGTCAGTCTCAGTATCATACTTTCAACTGCAGCAGCATCTGCCGAAGATTTATACGTTGCCTCTAGTGTCCGTATGGCAACAGCTGTGTCCATATTTACAGCTGAAAAGTCTCCATGGTCATCCTACAATGATTAGTAAAGACATTTAGATACAACAAATAGAAGGTTATGTCTGATAATTAGAGTAGTTATGTAACAAACCAATGTCTACCTGCCAATTTTTGCACATTGCAATGATCCTATCAAAATCAGTATTGATGGCTCGAAGAAAATGATCCGAGGGGCTTTGCATGATTGGGCAAGGGAACCCAGCATTTGAAAAGTGCTTCATCAACCAAATACATAACACATCAGCATACACTAAGAAACCCGAATATATAGTTCATGGAATTAAATTTCGTAACGTACCGACCTGTACGCCGGTTTCATACCGGTACCGGTCATAAAACGGCATTGTTTAGGCCAAATTTGTATCGGTAGCCGTACCAGTCGGTACCGGTTGTTTCGGACGTTTCGATCGTACCGTGTACAGGACGAAACGTAGAAAATGACGGTACAAGGATTTAATTGAATTTTTTTACAAAATTGAGGGGTGAAGCGTATGAATCCAAGATTTTTTCTCAATTAGGAAAAACATGAATCGGAGAACACAGAAGCTAAGGATTTGAGATTTCTGTTCAAGCAGATTGCGTGAGGTGATTGTTCATTATTGGGTTTTAAGTTTCAAATTTTAATTATTCTTTATATTTTTTATCCAACTCTTCTTATCTTTTAGTTTTAAATTTAATTCTTCATAGTTATTTATCAAATTCTTCGCTCATGGGTGTTAATTAGTTGCTGCTTAAGTAGGATATAGTTGCTGCTTAAGTAGGATACAGGACATACTTGGATTCATTGTTGTATTTTTGTTGAATCGAATACATAAATGAATAAATACAAACTTGGGTGCTTGTCCTTAGCTAATCCTATTCTGTTTCGCTTTGGTGCTTATACAGTTGCCTGGCTTTTTTCTTTCTGTCTTAATGAAAAAATTTCCTATAAAATGGAAAAAAGAACTACAAACTGAAGACATGGATATACCAAGATGACAAAAGGTCTCAACCAACTCCAAAATGAGTATTAGCAGTTTAGCACTCACATTTGTTTGTTCCTCAAAGAGTCTCATCTTCACTGTAAAATCATGTACAAAAATTGCAAGCATAAATGTGTGTCCAAGAAGGCTCACACATACAGAACAATCGAGCAGAATCAATATTGCAGTATTTTCTTTTAAAAGATATTATTTTAATTTGAGTAAAATCAATGCGTCCCATGGATTTGATTTTTAATTCTCTTAATATATATATATATACCGGTACACTATATCCGATACGTCCGAAATATGTCCGATGTACCGGTACTGTCTCGTACTGTTAGAAAAACGATGACTCCGGTACGATATTTTACATCATGATATAGTTAGTTGTTGTGGATGCAAGTCCACAACACTTTTTTGTGTAATTTAATAATTTAATACTATTATATCTAGTCTCTATAATTTTCATAATGTTGTTAGTTAAGTTAATTTCATGGCAAATTAAACGCTAGTTATTAGAGAGTTTTTAGGATTTGATAGAAGTTAGGAAGTTTTCTTATATGAGAAGTTATCTTGTAGGATCCATAGGAAAGTGGGGAAGTTACTTTGTGTATGTACGTCAATACGTGTAATTATTTAAGAACAAGAAGAAAAAGAAGAGTATTTTTATTGAGATCAAACAAGAGTGTTTTGTCTTGAGTTGAAGGTTCTCTCTAAGCTACCTTTGAGATCGTAGGGTTCTCTCAAACAAGGCCTAACCACTTCTAACCCTAACAAGATCCCATAACCAGATCCAGGATCATAACAATTGGTATCAGAGCGGCGGTAATGGATTTTTCACTAGATTTACAAAAAGGGTTTGAAGAATTCCTTATGATGTAAGAGGAAGACCACAAGCAAGAGCAAGAACAAGAACAAATGCATTTCAAAACACCCTGAAAGAGACGTTGGTTACACTCAAAGAATTGGTGAAAAAAATTAAAACAAATAGGAACAAGGACTGTGTCCGAGCCAGCAAGAAAAAAAACAACGCTTGGATCGTTGGCCATCAGTAGATGCCCTGGAGAAAAATGAAAACCAGGACTCTGAACAGTCCACAGATGTGACAAGCAGGAGCAAGGACTAGGAGGATATTCGAGCAAAGAAAAGCTAGCAAGATAGCAATAAAGACAAGCCTTACTGTCGAGGACTCCATAAAGAAGGCAGAAGAGAAGTCCATATGACATGCTTCCACAATCTTGGTAACTACCAAATTCTGAAGCCTGGGAGGTGCGCCATTGGCATGTACTCAGAGGACATTGTCTTGACTGAAATCCTTCAAAAGCAGGTTGGACCCCGCAAGAAGAAGACGGAGAACTCCTTTAGAAGTAAGAAACAAAAAAAAAGGAAAAGAAAAAAATAAGGTAAGAGCAAACGATTCTTCTGAAGCTTGAGCTTGTGGACAAGCTTCTCATAATGGAAGGAGTAATGTTACGGACGCACGCCCATAACACCTATTGGTTTTATTTTTTATATTAATGTTATATCTAGTCCATGTTGTTTACCTAATGTGATTAGTTAAGTTAATTTCATAGCAATTTAATTGCTAGTTATTAGGAGAGTTTTTAGGAATTAGGAGAAGTTGAGAAGTTATCATATATAGGAAGTTATCTTGTAGGATCCTAGGAAAGTGGGCAAGTTACTTGATGTACGTGCGTGTATTCATTTGAGAAAGGGAATAAGAAGAGTATTTTTGTTGAAATCAAACAAGAGTGTTTTCTCTTGAGAGTTGAAGGTTCCTTCTAAACAACCTTTGAGATTGTAGGGTTCTCTCCACCCAACGACTTCTAACCTTAACAGACTCCCATAGCCAGATCCAGGATAATTATAAAAAAAAAATGTTGTCGGAATCCAACTTATCATCCTTGTTTGATTACCAACTGCATATAGCTTGCATATAATCTTAAGATTGATTTATGGACTCAACTTGTGATGAGAATTCACTATTCGTATTTAGAAAAACCAAGCTGACAAGAGATACAAGAACCTCTACCAAGTACGTAAGCAGCACTTACCTGCAAGCAAGCCAGTGTCTCTCCAAAAAACAACATATTTCCATTCGATAGGAGACAGATGCGATCAAAGAGACCGAAAACTTCTGTGCTGCTCTGGTAAATCGTGAAAATGAGAGTGCATCCTGTGCTCGCAAGCTTCTTCAGTGTTACCATCATCAGGAGGGCAGAAACACTAACCAAAATGAACATGAGTAGTACTTAAGGCACTGATATATACATAATCCTACGCTTACAAGACTGATCTGAATAAAAATCAGGTCAGATAACACTAGAACGCAAAGTTCCTAAAAAAACTCTTACAACAGAAGTTAATAAGTACATTTATGGCAATTTATTTTACAACAAAATATCAAGTCAACCTTTTTACCCTTCCTTCAATGAACTGGTTCCGCTAGAGTAATGAGTGAATCTTGTGAGTAAAGATCGTGTCAACTAATAGTACTTTCCAATTTGACGTACACTTTTTTTTGTCTTTTGATCGGCCAAGAGAACATTTTTTTTAATTAGAGGATGACATACACAATTAACATCACATATTTGTAGTCTGAATATTTTAAATACAGAACTGTCAAATGTTTTGATTTCTTTTTCTTGTAATTAGGGATTCTATAACTCTGATAATTTCGATTATTAACACCAAAATATACAGAAAAGGAGTCTAAACTCTTTAAGAAGCAGGTCATTTTAGTAAAATATAACTACAGCTTGAATATCTGCATCCATTTTTACCCGAAACCTAATAAAAAGATTCTGGACGTCAAGCATGCAGTGCTAGTTAAACCAACAAGGTATGCAAAGCATGAAGGAAGAAGTTAGACAAACCAGTTGCAAAATATTACTCCCTCAGTCCCTGAAAGGATGCACCATTTCCTTGGGCACGGAGATTAAGAAACGGATGGGTTGGAAAAATCAGGCCAAAATTACCCCTAGGATTATGAATTACTAGCTTTAAGGAATTGTTTCTCCTTCATCTACTGAAGTTGCAAAGCCGCCAACTCCTTTCCTCTTCCTTTTTTTTTTGTATTCTCCGTTTCAGTCAATTCTCCTCTACAAGATTTTATTCCCCCCGTCTTCTGCCACCCCAAGATAAGCCAATAATTTTTTTTTTTCTTTTCTTAAACCAATAAAATAAAATCATAGAGCCAATCTGCAAATCTCACTAGCAATTCAAGAAAATGAAAAAAGAGGGGAAAATTCATTTCAGATTCTTGACTAGATTGATTAATAATAGCAAAGAAAATTTTAATGAGAGCTTGGTCTTCTACAAGGTCTTATCTAGTCTTTGCCGGAGAGGATGGAGAGATAGGTAGATGAAACGATTGTTGAATAAGAACAAGATCTCGTCTGTTCTTTTCACGAAAAGTGGCATGAATGTCACCGGAGCAGATGGCGGCGGAGATAAAACGGATCAGGGAGAGGGAGAGGGAGAGGGAGAGATCTTCATGGCTGTGAAGACCGAAAAGTATGGAGGAAGAGGGGCACTCAAGAAACAAAGTTTTTTTTCCTCCTATAAGGTAAAATCGTGAGAAAAATGAAAATGGGAAAGACGAGAGAGAAGATGGGAGGAATTGCTAGTGTTGTGCATAAGGAAGAAAAGCTAACCAGCGTACTAAGCAACAAAGGACATTTAAGTAAAACAACCCACTCAGAGTTTCCACAAAAGGAAACGCAGCATTCTTTTAGGGACATCCTTAAAAGGAATATGCACCATTCTTTTAAGGACAGAGGGAGTAATATACACACTCCATACCCAATAAAGTTGCATTTCTTTAGGTATAGAGAAGGTAAAAGTAGAAACTGAGGGTACAAAGTAAGATACATATGTACAGGAGGAAGAGTATTGAAAGGGAAAGAGAAGTGAGCATAATAAAGTTTTGAAAGTTTTATACAGAGGTAATGTGATTCTCCCTCCGTCCCATAAAGGTTGGTGGTTATGTTTGGACACGGAGATTAAGGAAAGTTGGAGAACAATAGCATGTTGACAATTTTACCCTAATGAAAAAGAAAGAAAGAGAAAATCTTGTGGGCCCCAATTTTAAGATGAGTGGGCAGAAAGATAAAATCTTATGGATCCATGGTGTAAGACAAGAGGATAAGATGGTAAAAATGTTGGTAGAAAGTTTCCTTAAATGGAACTAAATAACCTTTGTGGGACAGAGGGAATAATTATTTTGGGACATTCCTAAGGGGAATACGTAACAGTATTTCTGAGATGGACCGAGTATATTAAACTCCCTCGAAAAGAATTCATTACGGTTAATGGGAATAGAAATGTGGGTCTAATTAAATGACTGAAATGCAAAATCACAAAGGCTCTTTCTAAAGGAACCTTTGCATCTCAAGAAACCTCATGATTATTTTTTTTTTATATAACCTCATCTTCGAACATTGTTCATTCTGTTTATAAAACATCCTATCATGGTTCACAAGTATCCTAATAAAGTTACCAAGGACCAATTCCCACATTTATGACATGGTCAACGTACATGACTACAAATAACACAAGTGGCAAGCATATAAATAAACTGACATTAGCAATAACAAAGCTAGATGATAATTAAACCAGAATAAGCAGGCTGAAGCTGCTGATTGCTTATTAGCCCATAATAAGTGCCTTAAACAACAGGTTATTTAAAATAATACTCCCCCCATCCCTAAATTTTTGAAATGTTTGACTTTTGATGTCTATTGACTTCATTTTATCTAGAGTATATTATTCCTGAGTAGAAACAATTTCTAAAAAATATGCTCATAAAATAGACATATCAAATTACCATATGTATATACAAAGATTGAATTTATATTTCGTAATGTTAGAGAAATAAAATTATACTAGTAGATTAAATGCTGAAAACGAAATGTTTAAACAATTTAGGGACAAAGGGAGTACTAACTTTCCATATTCCTTACCTATCAAGGTGATAAAGGGGCTCATCAATAAATAGGATATGTGGCCTCATCACAAGTTCCCGAGCAATACTGACCCGCCTCCTCTCTCCATTAGGAAGGCCTTTCATGTAACAGTGACCGCTGATTAGTTTGTTCGCATAATCACCCAATGACATGTCATGTATTGCTTCCTCTACCACACTCCTTTTCTGACAGAAAAAACCTGGAAGTTGAAGCAGCGCTGAGTAGTATAGGTACTCACGGACGGTAAGTGAACCGATCAAATCACACTCCCTCTCGACAAATCCCTGAACATTCAAATTCCCATCTCATAGAATTGTCAAGCCATAAAATGATGCATGAAACTCTACCTATGTGGCACATATCTGAGATATTAAAGGTGGAATCCAATAAATACTAGTCCAATTAAAGCACAAGAATAATGCATGTAGATAAGGGGGAAAAAAAAAGCATTTATTCTATCAATTTAAAAAGATTATAGAACTCACATATGAGCCATACGGAATGTAAGATTTAGCACCATTCACAAACACTTCACCATACATTTTGGCTGACGCAGGTAATCGTCCTAAAGTGAAGAAAAAATAACATTTTAGTCCATTCAAAAATTAGGGGAGCGAGAAGGCAATAAATATGCACTTGCTTGGTCAGCAAACCTGCAATAGCTCTTAGAAGAGTCGACTTCCCAGATTTTGCAGGACCCATGATCACTGTCATTGTTCCAGGCAATGCATAACCATTTGAACTCTTCACCACTCTATCAGAATACTTTCTTTTCCCTTTTATAGTAACTGTCAAGTCTTTCCAAACAACTGATGCACCAGCAATCTTTCTTGTCCCACCTGTACTCTCTTGAAGATGCGGGGAGGGCAGAGAACCACTGTTGAGTTTGGACAAAGAAGGGGAGATAGGGGTGGTAGCAGCATTAATAGAATCACCGCCTTCTTCAACCCTAACATCAACATCTGTATCATCCCATTCAGGTGAATCCTCAAACGAGATAGGCTGCCTGAGTGAACCAGGTTTTCTCAAATAGAAGAAATGACTTGAGGGCACCCGACTTGCAGGGCTACTGGCGGAAGAAGATGAGGACCTGTAATGGTCAGACTGGGACTGGATTTCTTCCATTTTATACACAAAACAACGAAAATCACCACTGCTGCACTAAGTTTACATAATCAAATTAAATCAACACATGCTTTAACTTTTCATCTGAGGATTTGACAAATTTGTAGGGTGCCACTGAACTGCTCACAAAACCTTTTATCATATGTCTCCAAATCCACCAAAGATTCTGCTGCAGCAATAGCAAGTAGAACAACTTCTTTGGAGAATGTGGGCCTGCCACTGGAAACAAGAACATGTCAGGGCTGTTCATCCTCATTTTAACAATGTACTCCCAATCCAACGGTTTCCATTATAAATTTAGCAACTCGTATAATCTAAAGTTGCTCACCTTCTAAGGAAAAACCAAGATAAATACCAGAATCATTCACATTAGAGGGCTTGGAGCAACATAAAAGACAACAGATCTTAGTCCAGTTAATAAGACTCAAGCTTCATGTTTTGCTCGTTATTGAAGAAACCCACAAGTGTACACTAAAATATATCAACCACAAACCTTTCTAAGTTCAAACTTCACCCAAGTTTCTATCTTTAGCTCGCCTAAGGAATCGTAGCTCAATTTCCTACTTATCGAAAAGAACTCAGTCATTCTTACGAGGAACCCAGAAGCAAAAAGGAGATTTACACGGTCAAGATAAATTCTTTTTTCGAAGTAGAGCAATTATAAAGAGAAGGTAGAAAGACAGAAAACAAACCTGGATCTGAGAGTGCAAGAGAGCGAACGAAGGGGGAGTGGGAACTGAGAAGAGTGGGGTGTGGGGACTGGGGAAAAAGA
>JBBYHH010000012.1:824913-836533 GCA_038382905.1 Daphne laureola | reverse complement strand
AAATAACTGAACATAAAATCATGGAATGACCAAGTCTTCCTTATTTGTAGCTAACCGTTAGAGATTGAATTACTTTTTCAACAAGAAATACTAAATTCTCTCATCAGTCGGCAATGGCTCGTGGGTGATGGAATATACTCCTACTATTTCTCTGACATATGGTCCTAAAGGACAGTTGTTTACAGACCCGACAAACATTGAGAGGGAAGGGAACCCCTTTACACAATACAACATACAAAATTTCTCTCATATTTAAAACATCATCGTACAAAATTCGATGAATACGAGATATTGGCAGCAACACTTGTTAACCAGACCTGAAGGAGTCATCCACCTTATTTCTATGTTTAAGCCATTACATTCTCACATGAAACCTCACACAAAACATCTCTAAGCCTACGTACATGGGATGGGACAATCAAAATCTGTAGACATAAGAGGGACAAACTAATCTAATCTCTCAGTTAAAATTCTGGATAACGAGGAGGTTTAATCCACAACTTCTTACACCCTTGTTCATCTGGACCCAACAAATAAGGTTTCGCAGATTTGTAAGAACGTCTCCATTTCTCCGCCACACGAAAGAACCTGCACTCTGTACCGTCAAAGTACAGAAGCCGCCGCCGCAATCGCCATGGAGTCCTCCACGAAGACAACCATCTCTTCAAGACTCTCTTTACTCACCCATTCCTTCTTCGATAAATCGAGCTCACAAACAAGAAAGGTCCAAAATCGTTGGAAGTGGAGTATCCTCAAAATAACCAAGAAAATCCGACCGTTGAACTCCACCAAGTGGGCTCTCACAAGCCTTGACAATGCTGTGAAAATACGGTTCAATCTCATCTATTATCGTCCATGATTCATCTTCTATCGAGAACACTCCTAATAAGCCTTGGTAATTTAAGCAGTAGAAGGTTCCTCTTGAAAAGATGACATTTTTCATCCAATAAGCGCCGCCGAATTCCATGGTTCTCCATTTCCTTTCCTTCCGTCTCCAGATTCCGATTGTTGTTGTGTCCATAAGTGGGTGCTCGCTTAACGTGAAGAACACGCAATCCGGGTCTGATGGGGAAGTGGAAAAAGATCCCAAATTGAACTTTATCGGAGGCAGAGTAATGACCTCCGTCGTGAAAGGACAAAAAGCGATGGACTTCGCCGGAGAATTGCGGTGGCAGAGCAATAACCAGCCATTCTTAGAATCACAGACATGGAAGTTCTTGAAAGAGAAGCCAGATTTGCAGATTTTGAGGTTTGGAAAAGGGTTCCAAAAGCCGGTAGCCATTGTCGTCGTAAGAGAGGAGCCATGGGTGCTGGGCGGGTAAAGGTCTGATCTTCTTGAACAAGTTCCAATTTTTACAGACAAATCGGAATCTTGTGAAATCAGTGATGAACATCTTGTCGGTGATGAGTTCAAGAATGTCGTCGGGAAGATCGCTCCACCGTGGTGCAGGTTGCTTGGATGTCTTGGCACCACGACGGCGCTTGAAAGTCTGATGAGGAGGAGTTTTTCTTTTGATGAGTCTATCTATATATAATATGTCTGGCACATTCTGCCATTCACGGTTCTTTCACTTTCCGTTGAGTCTGTGTAGTTTTAAAAGGTCAATGGGGCCCATCCATTTAATATTAAAAAAACAATTACGGATACGTAGGAATTATCACATACAATTCTTCAAAAGGCTCTAAATTGGTGAGATACCATATCAACCGAATCAAGAAAAGTTAAAAAATGTATGTGAAATTAGTACTATGAAATAAATCAGAGGTAGAATATAACGAGTAAAAAATGTATGATATTGTTTCGGTTGTGGAATTAGTAGTATGAAACTGAGTGTAAAATGTATGTGATGTAGACGGAATTGTATGTGTATGACTATAAGTTATTTGTGGTTTTTGCAAGCAAATATATAAATGGTTGTATGAAATCAAAATTAATTTGACATAAATGTTGCAACCACATATATCAGTATGTAAAAAGCTAAGAATGAAAGTTATATGCTTGGGTAGATGTTCATATCCCATGTTGGGTTATACATGTATGTATACAAAATCATATGATCGGGGATGAAAAATTTATATGATGAAATAGAATTGTACTTCCTCCGTCCCTTTTTAATAATTATATTTTTTTTTAATATTTAATTTATTTATTTTTTTCTTCTACATTTTGATATATGAAATTAAGTAATATATATACATAAGACAAATCAATGTGTCTAGTTTCTAGAAATATTTTTTTTAATTTTTTTGAGAAACTTATTCCAACTAAAAAATTGAGTCAAACAAAAATTTAAAAGTCAAACGTAACTATTAAATAGGGACGGAGGGAGTATGATTTTGAAAAGTATCTGTATGTGGTAGGAAAAAGGTGTTTGTAACTGTAACAATGTGGTATAGATGATTAATTGTATGAAATTGTAAAAACATTGTATGAAATGTGGAATAAATTGTATGAAATTATTTGTCCTTAATTTTCTGTGTTATTGTTTGAAGAATGAATTGTATGAAATTCTTATAAACACTGTATGGTATGTGAAAGAAATTGTATGTAATTATTCGTTCTTAATTATGTGCGATATCCCTACAAAAAAAATAATGTGTGCGATATTTTGTCCAATATAATGTATGTCTATATATATTGTTGCTTATATAAAAATAAAACAAGCATTTATATTTGAAATTAGTGGCGTGGTAATAATTCTGGTTTTGTATTTGGATTTATACTTCTGTAGTAATATTTGCATGCACACTAGTATATATAAGGTATACTTTATATTTGTTGTGTGGTCATTCTTTTATTTTTTTTATGTAATTTTGTCTAGTTGAGTACTATGGTACTGTACTAGTTTTGTATGAAAAATGCTTATATTTGAACGGATTTTACCATTGATCACATGTAATTGTTCAATATTTGCATAGAATTGATAATTAACGTTATCTATGTTATTGCAGAGAAATTATCATAGTAGCTGGGAATATTTCGGTGGTTGCATTTACAAGATAAATTAGTCGACGACAAGTTTTGCATTGGAAGAGAATAATGTTCTATACAATGACAAAATAATTGTATGTGCATGAGTATAATGTGATTGATACGTGGAGTATGGGTTAAGATTAGGGGTGTCAATTAGGCGAGTCAAGTCGGGTTCAGGTTGGGTCATTCGAATTTTGGGTTGATTCGGGTTTAATTGTTTTCGGATTAGATCGGATCATTCGGGTTTCGGATTGAGCTGTTTTTTGATCAGGTCGGTTCGGGTTCATGTCATTTCGGGTTGAGTTGCTTTTAGGTCAACGCAGGTTCGGGTTATTCGGGTTTTGGGTTGTTTCAGTCTCGGGTTCAGGTCGGATTTCTTCGGATCCTTCAGGTCGAAGTTCGGCCTTCTTTGGATCAAATTTTGACTTTCTTCGGGTCCAAGATCGGGTTTCTTCAGATCCAAGTTCGGGTTTCTACGGGGCCAAGTTCAAATTTCGTCGGTCCAAATTCGAGTAGCTGAAATTTTCAAATTAAACTTTTATTTTTTATATTTATATTCTTTTTATACATATAATTTTTCCTTCAATAAAATTGGATAATAGATATTCTTCCAACAAAATTGGAGATTGCACATTATTCCAAAAGATTAGAATTTGGACATTGTTAAATTGTCACAAACAATTGAAAATGGAATATTGCTCTAACAACTTTGAAAATTAGGAATTCCTTCAATAAAATTGGATATTACTTATTCTTTCAACAAAATTGGAAATTGGATATTGCTCAAACAAAATTTGAGATTGCACATTGTTCTAAAAGTTTAGAATTTGGACATTGTCAAATTATCATAACAAAATTGAAAATGGAACATTGTTACAACAACTTTGAAAATTAAAAATTCCTTCAATAAAATTGGATATTAGATATTCTTCCAATAAAATTAGAAATTGGATATTGTCTTAACAAAATTAGAGATTGCACATTATTCCAAAATATTAGAATTTGGACATTGTCAATTTATCACAACAAAATTGAAAATGGAACATTGGTCCAACAACTTTAGAAATTAGAAATTTCTCCAATAAAATTGGATATTAGATATTCTTCCAAAAAAAATTAAAAATTGAATATTGCTCCAACAAAATTGGAGATTGCACATTATTCCAAAAGATTAGAATTTGGATATTTTCAATTTATCACAACAAAATTGAAAATGAAACATTCCTCCAATAATTTTAGAAATTAGGAATTCATTCCACAAAATTGGATATTAGATATTCTTCCAAAAAAATTGAAAATTAGATATTGCTCCAATAAAATTGAATATTGTACATTATTCTAAAAAATTAGAATTTGGACATTGTCAATTTATCACAAGAAAATTAAAAATGGATCATTGCTCAAATAACTTTGGAAATTAAGAATTTCTTCAATAAAATTGGATATTAGATATTCTTCCAATAAAATTGGAAATTAGATATTGTTCCAACAAAATTAGAGATTGTACATTGTTCCAAAATATTTAAATTTGGATATTGTCAATTTATCACAACAAAATTGAAAATGGAAAATTGCTACAACAACTTTGGAAATTAGGAATTCCTTCAATAAAATTTGATATTAGATATTCTTCCAATCAAATTAGAAATTGAAGATTGTTCCAATAAAATTGGAGATTGCACATTGTTCCAAAAGATTAGAATTTAGACATTGTCAAATTATCACAACAAAATTAAAAATGGAACATTGCTCAAAGAACTTTGGAAATTAAAAATTCTTTCAATAAAATTGAATACTAGATATTCTTCCAATAAAATTGGAGATTGCATATTATTCTTTCAATAAAATTGAATAAACGATTATTTTCTTTTTCTTTTTCATTTTCTTTTTAATATTATATGTGGCCCAATTATATAACCCAAAATCTAACCTAATTATATCACTCAACATTTGAACCAATCATACAACTACAATACAATTATACAAACTCAATCCAATTAAATGAACAAACCCAGTTTATTTCTGATTCCTTAGGGTTTGGATTCGGGTTAATCGGGTTCGGGATTCGGGTCAGGTCGGGTTCAGATTCGGGTTAATCGGGTTCGAGATTCAGGTCAGGTCGAGTTCGGGGTCACGGGTTCATCAGGTTCCGGTTATTCAGGTTTCGGGTCATTTCGGATTGAGCTGGTTTCGGGTCAGGTCGGGTTCGGGTTCGGGTCATTCGGGTTACAGGTTCATTCGGGTCGAGCTGTTCTCATGTCAGTTCGGGTTCATGTCAGGTTCGGGTCATTGACTTTTTTGGTCAACTCGAGTCAGATCAGGTCAGGTCAGGTCAGGTTGGGCGGGTTAACCAGGTCGGATCATTTTTTGACACCCCTACCTTGACCCCCTCCAACAAAGAATTGGCTATAAAATCTGATAGCTTACGCCTTAAAGTCCCGAGGCTATAATTATATTTTGAGGCGTACGGAGCTAACGAATCTGATTCCATTACCTATGGCCTAAAGCAATCTGATGGAAAAAAGTGCCTACAACCACAATTCACGTGATCTCTGCCCCCAGAACTCCTCTTCTCTCAACTGTAAAACATGAAGCTCTTCTGAGACTTTTTCCGTTCTGCCAAATCAGACCCTCCCATTGAACCAATGAGCGATTCCTCGCTTCAAGAAATTTGTTCCGATTTAGATTCTGACGAAACTCCTTCCGATGCGAAGTCGTCAGACGTTGGTGCCACCGCTTCTGACATTCCTGAATAAAATGAAAGTCAATTCTATAAATTTAGCACACTTTGCCTAATTATGTGTTCCTTCCCCAAAATCCGTATCTCAACTCCAAAATGATCCGACCAAGCATAGTAGAAATTCCTGACTCATCAGCTAGTAGAGAAACTGTGTCTCTAGTCAGAATTAACTAGAGCTCCGTCTAATCTCTCCTGAATAAAATAGCCACCGGTAACCGTCTTGAACCATGTAAGCTTCGGTCCGGAATAACCAAATCATCAAGTCTCACCGTAGAAAGAGCACCTCAGAACGTCGCCATCTGCGATTGGCGCCAAGGTACCCACCAAGTTTATCATGTTGCCAAAGAATTTCATTAAAGTCAAGGGCAACTAACACTGAGAGGTCAGAAGCCGCAATAAGCTGTCCCAGAAGCTGCAAAGATGCCTCCCTTCGAGTTGTTATCGAATGTCCATAGGCCCCGGTGAATATCCAATCGACTCCCACCGCTTTAATTCGTACATCCAAATAATCATCACCCATGGATAACAGTGAAACATCCTAATAATAGGGGGTTTCAAACTTAAAAAATGTGTGAAATGTAATTCACCTGATTTGTGTGGAATTCACTAGTGATTTAGTTTTTTAATTCCCTTGTGAAAATTGGGATGCAACTTTGAAACCACCGTGAAAAATGATAGGAGTGGATGGTGAATTTAAAAAAAAAGCGCACTAATAAACTGAAAGAGAAAAAAAAGCGCAGACAAGACTTTAAGAAATAAAACATGATCGATGGTTTTGGTAGATCAAAATCTGGAAAATACTTAAGTTACGATGATCGATGGTTTTGGAAAAGCGCACTAACAAGTTACGAGTTATATTTGGGTGGGTTAGAGTGGGTGGTGAATTTCACGAAGTATTATGATTTACACTAATTCACTCCTCCTAAATTCAGCTTAGGTCCTAATTAGATGAGGTGAATTAGAGACTAATTCACTAGTGAATTAGATGAGGGGAATTAGTCTCTAATTCACTTAAAAATACTTAAGTTTGAAACCCCCTAATACTGATTACTCACTATTGTTTTTCTTAAAACTAGACCTCAACATTTTCATGTCATCTCCACATTCAATTGGTATGGTCCTCGGACTGTCCTATCTAAGCTTTGTAATTATTTTGGTTTTACATCATCCCGTTTTATTAGCGAGCATTCGGTTGGAGCTCATTTCTCCTGCTCTATTTATGTGTCATTATCTCTTTCAACCATATCACTGTCATTGTTAATTTATCATGGTTACTCGCGATTGAATATCTTGAGTTCTCAAGAAGATGTTTCTGTAGTTGCTACAAAAAAAACTTTATCGCATGTTTAAAGTTCATATTACACATTTGGTTGTTTGCAAAGAAGACGGTCATCCCTTTATAAGGATGTTTGGACACACTTTAACCAAATAACTACAATCATTGATCATCTATTATATATTTATGGTGGTTTAGAATAGTATTTTCCTATATTCAATAAGAAAAACCGCAAATGAAATTTTATTATGAAATCTCTTTATAATCAGTTAGATCTATAATAAAAATCCATTCAATCATCACACTTATGTTATATCTAGTACTATTTTTTCAACGAATCATCGAATCAACATTTCCCACCAAATTTTACAAAATTATCAAGATTCTGTAACACCCAACCTAAATAAAACCACTGAAGACTTTACACTGAAAAGATTTAAAACGAAAAAGACGAACACAAGAATCTCTTCCTATTGTTTTGTTCCGATTTTCAACTGTTAAGCTTTGTCGACGTCTACGGCGACCGACATACTTAACTCCGGCTGCCGATTGCCCTTCCACAGTCGCTCCTGTCATCGCAGAGGTTCGTTGTCAGTTTCTCACTTTCGTATTCCGTCTTCTAATTTCCTGAATGTTTGTAGATGGAGCTTTGACTAGACAGTGTTTCAATCTTTGTTGATCGGTTCGCGGATGCTAATTGAGTTGTCCTATTCGATTTTAGTTTCGAGGATTGGAGCCTTCTGTGGAAGTTGGGTTCACTAAAGCGTTTGATTCTGCCTGCAACTTTGTACTATTTGATTTATGATCAGTTGGTCAAACTTAAACTAGTTATGAATTTAGTTTTGGTAGGCAATTCTTATGTGGATGGATTAATCTGTGAAGTCTGATAACTTATCATGTGTAATTTGGATATTCGATTATAGTGAAATTGTTTCGCTAGGTTTCTGGTTTTTGTTTTTCCCCCAATTTTTCCTTTCAACTAATTTGTTTCTTGGGTGTGTTCTTTATCAAAATAGTTTCTTCCCAAACCCATCAAATAATTTCTTTCCACTAATTTCCCTCCCACAAACTTCACATCAATTTTCAAAAGTTTCTACTTTCTTCCAAAAAATTCTCAAAATAAAGCACCCAATGGCTGAGAAAACTGAAACCTGCTCCTGTAATCCTGTTGCAATAAGCTCGACTTCTTATATATAAATAAAAAACACATTTGGTACTCTGGTATCATGATTTCTTAAGCTCATCAATTGCTATTTGACTGTGAAAAGAATTTCATCAAGAATTGTACTCTCCAATTTGGGCTATGTTTTTTCCTGGCATCAGAAAGTCATACATTGTTATGCAGTTGTTGGTTTGAACTTGAGATATATATAAGAAAACCAGCATTGGGACTTCTGTTATTCCCTAGCATAGGGCGTGGTATGTTGCTGAAATATTTCCCATGTAGAATTGCTTCATAGAGAGGATTTAATGCTCAGGGCCATGTGAAAATCCGAAATTTGATGTTTCTTATTTTTTTTCTTTGTTTCCTTCTTTTAACGAACTATACGGATTTCTAAATGGAATGTTATATAGAAATCAAAGGTGAATGGATTTTTAAAATTACTGCTTAAGTGCATATATTAAAATAGTTTTTCAAGCAGATTGCAACTAGGTATACGGATATGAGTTGATGGATCCCCCATCCCCCTCGATGTCTGCCTTCTGATTTTTTTTCTCAGACTAATAAAATTGATGGATCAACTAACAGATCTGGGAGAGAAATGGATATGAACCTACCAAATTATAGGATAGGGAAAACTCTTGGTTTTGGTTCTTTCGGTAAGGTTAAAGCTGCTGAGCATGTACTGACTGGACACAAAGTCGCTATCAAGATTCTTAACCGGCACAAAATCAGAAGTATGGACATGGAAGAAAAAGGTACACATGTTTTCCATTTGGCACATGCTTAAATTACCAACAGTTGATTACATTCAAACACACAATTTTTTAGTAAGGATGTATGACTGTAGTTACTTTTCTGCACCCCATCCCACCCCCGCCTCTCAAACCACACACACACCAAGGGAAATTAAACTGCAACATGCTCAGTCAGAAAATATAAGTTCTGAGATGCTAAGAAGTGTAGGTTCACTTGCTTTTTCACTCATCATATCTTGTTCAAAGTTTTTGTGTTGGGCATCGTAATTAATATTGATGCACAGGTTAAGTTTTTATTATTTGTATTCCTATTTCTTCTGTAATTATTTAACAAAAAATTGCCTCTTTCTAGTTATGTCTTATTATATATATGTATATTTATTTATTTTATTTATTTTGCAGTGTGTAGAGAAATCAAAATTATGAGATTGTTTATGCATCCTCATATTATTAGACTATATGAGGTGGTCGAGACCCACACAGACATTTACGTTATTATGGAGTATGTAAAATCTGGAGAGCTGTTTGATTATATTGTAGAGAAAACTAGGTTGCAGGAAGATGAGGCTCGCCATATTTTTCAGCAGGTAAGCTGTTCTGCTAGTCCTGCTTTTTGTCTGCACTATTTTTTAGTGATACCTAGTAACCATAGTCCTGGCTGTAGCAGATAATTTCTGGAGTTGAGTGTTGTCATAGAAATATGGTGGCGCATCGTGACCTTAAACCTGAGAATTTGCTTTTGGATTCCAAATTGAATGTGAAGCTTGCTGATTTTGGCTTGAGCAACATAATGAGAGATGGCCACTTTCTGAAGACAAGTTGTGGAAGCCCTAATTATGCTGCGCCTGAGGTATGGGTTCTTTTTTCTTTTTCTTTTGCTTAGTCACTTGTACCCTCACTTCTCCATACGAGAATGTTTCCATTATCTCTACGGTTTATGTCTAGGTCATTTCTGGGAAGCTGTATTCTGGTCCTGAAGTAGATATCTGGAGCTGTGGTGTTATACTCTATGCACTTCTTTGTGGTGTTCTTCCGTTTGATGATGAAAATATTCCAAACCTGTTTAAAAAAATAAAGGTGAGAAGACTGTGTGCTTTGGTTTCAGCATTGGGTTAATTCTATCTTCACTCATTCTTTCCTCAATTTGTTGGTTTAGCACTGGCTGGGTTTATCTTTCCTCCCAGTTCCCTGATTTAGAGGCTGGTATTTTTTTGTGGTCTTCCAAATGTTTGTTTCCTTTTTCTTTCCTGCGGCTTTCTTTCACATGTTTTCAGGAGCTTTTCAAGGGTAGTGAGAGAAGCACGATCAATAAGATCCTGAATATACTTCTCTTGGGATAGGAAGAAGCCATCAGGCGTAGAGGAAACCTCAATCCCAAGGAAGTAACGAAGAGGACCAAGATCAGACATAAGAAACTGCTCACTGAGACGAGCCTTTACAAAGGCAATATACTGAGAATCCTCTCCGGTAATGATCATATCATCAACATACAGGAGAAGAAGAGTCCGACCACGAGACGAAGTGTGGACAAACAGCGCTGGATCATGGGCGCTAGCAGAAAAACCTGCCGCAGTGATGACAGAAGAAAAACGCTCAAACTAGGCACGAGGGGCTTGCTTAAGGCCATAAAGAGAGCGACGGAGACGACAAATCATGCCATCAGGAACAGAATACCCGGGCGGTGGCTGCATGTACACCTCCTCTTGTAACTCACCATTAAGAAAGACATTCTTGACATCAAGCTGAGAGATGGACCAGTGACGGACAGAGGCCACGATAAGAAGTGTGCGAACAGTGGTCATGTGAGCCACTGCAGCAAAGGTCTCATCGTAGTCACAACCATGCTCCTGCTGAAAATCACGTGCCACAAGACGAGCTTTGTATCGCTCAAGAGAACCATCAGAGCGGGTCTTGACCTTATAGATCCATTTGCATGTGATGGGACGAACATGTGGAGGGAGAGGAACAAGATTCCACGTGGCAGTGCGCTCGCGGGCAGCGATCTCCTCTGCCATCGCATGCTGCCATTCCTGATGAACAACAGCATCACGATAAGAAGCCGGCTCAGGAAGAGCGGCACCAGCAAAACCAAAGCGCGTAGGAGGCCGAATCGACTGACGGTCACGAAGAGCAGAGCGAGAAGATGGCTCGGTAGAGGAGGATGGCACATCAAGGGGAGAGGTATCGCCGGAAGATGACGTATCAGCAGAAGATGGCGTATCAACAGAAGATGACACATAAGAAGATATCGGGACACACGGATGACGAGTGTAGTGGAGAGGGTAAGAAGGAATAATAGTGTCAAGAGGAGGTATTGGGGGTGAAGTCGCAGGGGGTGACACAGGCGGCAAAGACGGTGGAGGTGCCACAGGAGAAGATGACGAAGGCAAGCGACTCAGAGGCGAAACAAGGACGGGGGTGTCAGGAAAAGTCAGGAAAGATAACGGCTCAATCAAAGAAACCGAAGAAGTGAGAGACAACGGACGAGGATAAAAAGGGCGAGACTCGTCAAAAGTCACTTCCCGAGAAATCCGCATCTGGCGACCAACAGGATCCCAACACCGATAGCCCTTATGCTCAACATTATAGCCCAAAAAAACACACTCAACGGATTGAACAGTTAGTTTGGTACGCTCACGATCAGCAAGAAAAACGTAACAAACACAACCATAGAGGTGAAGACTACAATAGTCTAGAAGAAGACCATACA
>JBBYHH010000012.1:812883-824813 GCA_038382905.1 Daphne laureola | reverse complement strand
ACCAGCATGAAAGAAAATAAGAATTCAAGTTCATCAGATCATGAAAATCATAGGGCAGAATGAACAACAGAATTATCAAAAGGGGGAGGGAAGGGGAGCAGTGAAATTTCCATTGTCTGAGCACCAGTTTAGTCCATGACACTTCAGTATCTGCTATCCAAGAAGCAGAGCGCTAAGCCTATCAAACCCGATATAGCCAAAGAGAAGGAGTACTCCCTACTTCCCAAAAAGATTGGTGTGTTTGAATTAAATTCAAATTTGTACTATAAAAAAATTGAAAAGAAAAAAAAAAATCTAAAAATATAGTTGTACATATAAACACTGAGATATCATTTGTACATAAATTGTTTGACGTTATATATCAAAACGCTAAAGGAAAAAATTATAGATTAAATGTTGAAGATGAAAAGCACCAATCTCTTGGGACAGAGGGAGCACAGTTCAAACAATGACCTCTTTATGCATCACTTCCAGAAATCATGGTGCTAAGTAACTTGTTCACAAAGGAATATGAGATCACTACACGGGGGAGAACATTCTAGACATAAAAACGTAGACACACTCAAAATATTTCTGAGTACACCACCATTTCAATTCAGAACTCTCAAGAAAGTCCCCTTTTTTTTTCTAAATTAAAGCCGCACAGAACATGTCCATATTCAGTAACAAGAGAAGTTAATGCTTCCCAGAAACTTGCAAATTTTCCCAGAAACATGGCATACTCACTCATCCTTGTCCTTGCCAACAAGAAATTAACACAATCCAGCAACACGTTTAAAGTGATCATCGCCACAGTCAAGTTCAGATTCCACGGAGAAAATGACTGATCAAAATTGATTAATTAGCTTGAACCCAGAAAAGAAGGAAGAAATATAGAGGAGGAAATCACGGCACCTGAAACCCAATAACGAACTCTTCCTCTTTGTCAACATAGAAATCATTGAACTTCTCCACCTCTTCGTTCAGTATCCGAATAAACCAACCCTGCAAATAAACCGGCGGCGGGCGAGCGCCAGCGACGGCATCAGGAGGGTTCGCGGCGGCGGCGGGGGTGTTAGTGGTGTCAGCAAATACAGGCCGTTGATAAAGAAGATCAATGGCGGAGAAAGAAGGGAAGTTCTTGAGGAGCTTCTTGAGCGGCTTGTAGCAGAGGAACTTGTCCCTCCACTCCGGCAGCGTCTCCTCCAGATGGGTGTTGAACTCTTTCCCGAATTTCATCGACCTAACGCCCCGATTTTTGCGGATTGATCGTCAAAACGGAAAGATGATGATCGGAAACGTCAGATGAATCCGGAACGGCGATGAGCGGCGGAAATTGTGGGTGCGGCGGCGATGATTTGAAGATAATGATCTGATCGGAAAATAAGAAAGAAAGAATCGGTGAGGATTGAAGATTTGAAGAGAAGAAGGG
This sequence comes from Daphne laureola, assembly GCA_038382905.1. Classification (NCBI taxonomy): domain Eukaryota; kingdom Viridiplantae; phylum Streptophyta; class Magnoliopsida; order Malvales; family Thymelaeaceae; genus Daphne; species Daphne laureola. Next base: position 823,402 of record JBBYHH010000012.1, on the reverse strand, counting down.
AACCAATTACACACGCGCACCACAAACAACAATGTGTTATCATTGTTGTGCCCGTCAGACACTTTCGCACGCTCCATTTATTTATGGTTAAACTATTCATTAGTCCTTTAATTATGTTGACTCCATTATAGAAGGGCATGGATCTGTAAACGTGCACTGCATTGTTAGAACCGTGCTTTTAAGATCTAACTTAGGGTGTGCAGTGTGATAGAGAAGGCAGGAAATAATTTTTCGGAAAATTTAGAGATGTGTGTTTTGATTCATGGATGACATATAAATGAATAAGAAAATTTGAAGAAAAAAAAAAATAGCATGATTTTATAGAGAATTAATAAGGAAAAAAATATATAAACGACCTCTTTTATATTCCACTTAAAGTTACAATTATAAACGATCTCAAATTCAAACCCTTCGCTAACAGAGTTACAATAGGTCCGGTACTGATCAAGAATTTGGTCATTTTTGTTACTCTGCAGATTCTCGGCAACTTACCACCGGTGTGTAGGGATGTCACTCTCTTTGTTTCTATCATCGATATTCAATTTTAATAAAAAACACATATTTGTGCATCCCCTATTACCATCGTCATGCTTATGTTTTTGATGTCTTTAAATTGTTTTTAGAATTTTCATCTTAACCACACGTAACGTTTTCGTTAACGAGAATCATTTTTTTTATGAAAAATACATAAATTCACCCTTTTTGATCATCATTGTCATCATCACTCGGGTTTTGGTGATATTAACCCGACCCTCCTAATGTCTGGAAAACACGACAATGATCAAAATATGTAATTGTGATGTTCAAGATAAGTCATATTGAGTATCAACATTTAAAATGTTAATCAAATACGATAACATAATTGAACAAGTGTACAAGAATGTTGATTAACTGTGCATATTAATATTAATTTTGATGATGTTGTTCAAGACAATTCATTTTATTGATCAACATTACTAATTATCGATCATGAAAAAACATGTTAATCTAAACTCTCTCCATCCCATAAAAATATTATTTTTTAACATTTAATCTATAATTTTTTTCTTAACATATACTCTCTTTGTTCCGGTTTAATTCTACTGTTTGACTTATTCTTTTATTAAAAAAAATTAAAAAAAATATATTTATAAATTAAATATATTGATTTATTTTATATATATAAATTAATTTATATACTAAAATATTGAAGAAAAAAAAAATATACATTAAATATTAAAAAATAACATAATTATTAAAAAAGTATCGAGGGAGTAACATTCAACAGAATTCATGTTATGCATCCCAAACCATTAGTTTTTCTTTGTTTCAGACACCATCTCAGAAATGGAGAAAATGTTTCCTTTTCTTATTTTTCTAAAAATTGAAAATTTCACATCAAGAAATTACTTTCCCTTCCAATCAAGAAATTACTTTTAACTGTCTTAAATTCTTAATCCCTACCCGAACAAAACGTACCTTACCTTGTTTATTGACGGGGAATTAGATGATTAGAGCCATGGATTCAATCGTAGCAAGAAATCCAAATTCCAATTTACTTCCCTAGTGAAGAACAGGCCAAGTCCCACACAAAACAAGTGAAGCAACAAAACAAGAAAAGTCAGGGAATATTACATGGAATTATTACCCAGAAAATGAACAAGTGGAAACTGGATGGATCCCACCTGGTGATTCTGGCATCTAATAAACATATTCCCCCAAAACGGACGAAAACAGGTACAACCAAACACAAATACTACTAGTAACGGTGAAGAAAACAGCATGAAAACTGAACTCCCTCAAATGGACCCTAATGCCTGAAGCACATCAGCCTTGAGATCTTCAAAGGCTTCCACCCCGAAGCTGAACCTGACCAAGTTATCCTTAATCCCGTACTTCAGCCGTTCCGACTGTTCAAGATCCCTGTTCCATAAACCAGTAGTAGGAAATGAGCACAACTTCATTCATGAGAAACGTTAAAAATTACCCGTAGATAGCAAAGCTGTTGTCAAAGGGGCACTTCATGAACGCATTTCGACATGTAAGACACCTACCAGTAGGACATTATGGCTGGCTGGTCCACAATGCTCTCACACCCACCAAAAGATGGAGCAATATAAGGAATTTTCAATGCATCGACGAACTTTATTGTGGTCTCCAGGTCTCCATCAACCTGTATCACTCAGAATCAGAAGAATTTTGCATGCCTTTGATATATATCTAAGCATACAAGGTTCAAATAGATTGGCATCCACTAATTCTACTACTCAATCTCACAACACAAACCTCAAAACTGACAACACCACCGAAACCGGTCATTTGCTTCTTGGCAATCTGATGTTCAGGGTGATTTGGCAACCCTGGATAGTAGACATGTTTCACCTGAAATTGACCATCACCATGAGCAAAACATGTAGGCATAAAACAATTACCTATGAACGTGTCATTAAAAGATAAAACATGTCAGGACAGATAGCATACGGAGCAAACCATCTTAGTTTGAGCACAGACATTGTTGTCCTATTTAAAAGGAGCCATTACCATAACCTTAACTCTCACACACACTGCTCTCCTTCCCCAATGCTTCTTTGGTTTGAAATTAGCAAACAGAAACTCTCATCGGTATAAAGAGTTCCAATATCCATTGCGAATTGCCATTGTGAAAGGAGTAATAGATTATTTCTAAATCATGTACAAGTACTGTGAACATGAAGCATAAAGAAGCTACAGTAAAATACCATCATAACACATACCTTAGGATGTGCCTCTAAAAGTTTGGCCATCCCTAATCCTGTTAGATTCTGTTGCTCTACACGAAGATGCAGCGTTTTCATGCCCCGAATTATCGCGTATGCAGCGTTCTGTTGAAGGTCAGGAATTCCAAATTTTACAAGACTAGCAGAAAATGATTTAAGAGTAGGAAATGTAAGACTTAGATTGCAAGGACACTGATATTGCTAAATTGGACAAAACAAATGGTCATACACCCAAATCCCATCACATGTTGAAAAAACGGAATCTTATTTTAAAAAACAGTGGTTGCTGAAAGAGAGACAATTTTCAGAGATACTGTTAAAGTTCAACTATATTAGTATTACTTGGAGATGGTTGGCAACATAATCAAGGTAACAAAATAACAACACTGTTGAGTCTAGATATTTCCATATCAAGAAAGCTCACTGGATTTAGAGTGCCACCAATAACATGATGCAAATCACGAATTTGAGAAACCAACTTCAAAGAGCCACTGATGCTGCCAGCAAGGACCTGTGACAGGTTACATTACAGAAGCTTTATCAGTGAAGTATGGAATGAAAAGTTGTATAACCCACTGTAGAAAGCTGCATGATAAACACTTTTAAGTCGAAAATAAAAATGCTGCGGAACTTACATCGTTGTGTCCCCCAAGAAATTTTGTTCCGGAGTGAAGAACAAGATCAGCACCAAGTGCAAGGGCCTTCTGATTAAGAGGCGTAGCAAAGGTACCATCAATGCAGACTATCGCTCCCTTGCTGTGGCAAAGTTTTGAAACCAACTCAATATCAACACATCTGAGAAATGGGTTTGTAGGAGACTCAGTGAAAAACAGAGTAACCTGCAGAGAAGTAAATGCAAACCTATGAAGTTTAAATCACCAATAAAATGAACAATGATTGTTTAAATGAAGACAAGTTAACACAATAAACACTACCGACTTTGTTCTTTTCAAGTGCAGACTCCAGAGCACCTATATCTGCAGGGTCAATTACGGTAGCCTGCATTAATAATCATAACGGTTACAAAAACTCATTCAACAATTAAAAAGCGCTCCAGTTTCCAAGTAAATCAGAGTACAAGACATTAAAAGATAATGCTATTAATTAAACAAACAGAACTAATGAAGCACCACCCACTTCCATAACATATCACTCATAAAAACTAGTATGTGAAAGAATAGGAATGCAATGTGAACACTAGCTTAAAAACTTGCTACCTCAAATGGATTGTAAGTAAAATACCTAGAGTGCGCATTGTTGGCTAGCATAATTTCTAAGATTGGAAGTAACATCATAGTAATGTTCGAGCGAAAAGGATGAGAAAGTTCACAGAATGGTTTACAGGTTACAGCCTGAGACAAATCACTTCATTCAGAGATCAAGAGAAAATGCTGTCCTCACCGAGATTCCCATTTTTGGCAGGAAGTTCTCGATAAATATCCTAGTCTTCCTGTAGCAATCGGTTGTTGTCACCATATGACCACCTTTTGGAACCAAAGCCATTAGCATGATGGTACTAGCATACATTCCCGATGCCGCAATCAGTGTTGATTCAGCTCCCTCCAATGCACTAAGATAAAAAGAGAAATGCATTGCACATCATGTTAAGAGCACGTAGAAAACTAAAAACAAACCTAATATACAAAATCTTAACAGAGCATATGCTCTAACCTTATCTTCTCCTCTGCAACTGCAGTGGTTGGGTTTCCATAGCGCCCATATTCAAAACTTGTACTACGTTTTTCCTGCAAAATTGAGCCAATAATCAGCATTCCTTGCGGTCATTTAATGTTAGAAACAGTTAATAAGGATATCATGCGACCTGCATCTGCTAGCCAATAGAGAAGAAATCACCTAATCAATATGGTATAATTAGTTAAATACCTTGAAGTCAATAAGCTCAGCAGTTTTCTTAAAGTAGTAAGCAGAAGTATTGACAACTTGAGTGGTAATTGCATCCGTAACTATGGCACGACCTAATCTTTCACCTGTAGAACAAACCAAATAGAAACTCGCTCAGGCACAAATTAGTAAACAGAAAATTGTATAAAAAACTGAAAATTGAAAACAAGAAAGGAAAACAGATTTTCTTTCATTCTAAAATTTTCAGAATATTTTCCACCCAAAAAAACAAAAAGAAAAACAGGACTTTAATATCGCCGCGGCAATAATTAATTGTGAAAGAAACTATAAAAATCTAGTTTCTTATTCTACAAAAAAAAGAAAAAAAACACAAACCACAGCATTTGTAAAAACAATATGATGCATCTGAAACAAATCTGTCACTGATTGAGATTAAGTAAACCAAGGGAATCGTCGTTTTACCGGCATGAACAGTAATGCTTGCATCGGCGTTCAAAAACGACGCCGTCGGATCAACTAAACCTCCAATCTGTACACTACCGTTATCAACACCGTGAGCCACCGTCACCTTGTCTGCGGAAATCTCGAGAGAAGACGCAGCGGGACCGGCTGCGGCGGATGCGTGAGCAGCCGCCGTGTGAGGTGAATCGGATGCAGGACCATTCGACCACGAAGCCGCGACGATTTGAGCGACGCCGATGTTGCTGCAGTTGCGGCGCGCCTTGGTGCTGAGCTGCCGCACGAAATTCGGAGGGAACCTGAGGATCAGGCCGCCGGCGGCGAACGGCGACATGAGGCGGCCATCCAACCGGATCCGACGAGGAGCATGCTTGTCCGCTCGAGGAGCACCGGAGAAGTCGGGATCTGAGCGGCAGTCGGAAGAGGCAGTGAAAACCCTAGGATATGAGGATGAAGACACCGCCATTTTCAGACTCCGTACCCTTAAGAACGTGAACGGCCCTCACTCTCTGCCCCTCAAAGATCTCGCACTGCTTAAATACGATTTTCAGACCAATTGTGAATCTTTTTGTATAAAAAAATGTTTTTGGAAATGTCAGATTGATTTTCTTTTACGTGTCTTCTTTGTATAATGGTGATTTTTTTTTATAAGGAGTATAATGGTGATTTTGTTACTCAACTTTAAAAAAAATTTAAATTTGTCATTCAAATTTATTTTGAAATGAAAATTATATTAATATCTTATTAAATTAGTAAATTTGTTACTGAACATAATAAATTATGTTATAGGTACACATAAAATATCCTTAAATATCTCCATATTTTATCATATTATTATTAGTTTCTTAATTTCACTAATTATCATTCACTCATCTATTAACACATCACTTGTTATATTAGTGGGAAGAAAAGTGTTTTAATGACTCGTGATATTTTCATTTTTTTCGAGTTATGCTACTGATATACACAAAATATCCCCAAATATCTCTATATTTTATCACATTATCATTAGTTTCATGACTTCACTAATTATCTTTCACTTATCTATTAACACATCATTTACCACATTAGTCAGGAGAAAAATGTGTTCATTTTTAATGATTCATGATATTTTTCTTTTCCGTTTGATTTAAAAAATATCTCGCAAAATTCAATTTCACAATTGGAAAAAACAAATTTATTTCAAATGTTTTTATTGAAAACACCCAACGTTTTTTGGGTCAGTTCAGTGGAAGGATTTCTAGAAATAAATTTATAGGTTCATTAGTACCAAGGCAGTAGAGGATTGAAAGAGTAAGTATTTTACTAATTTATTATTTGTTCATAATTTATATATTTTTGTCTTATATGTTGATAAAATATACAAAATAATAATATTAACCCAATATTCTTCCCCAACTCAATTCAAATTTTGAATAATTTCGGGGAATTATTTTCCGCCCAAGTGTACTGAACACAGCCCTTATGAAAATCTCAAAAGAAAATTAGTCTGTAAAAGGTACAACTGCAGGAGGGAAAGAATAGTCAAAGTAATGAAATTAAAAAAAAAAAAAAAGTGCTAAAATCTCATCATTTCCAATCTCTATACTACTATATATAATAAAAACATTATTAAAACCATAGTTTTTTATCGAATCAATTTTTCCACAAATTCACTTCATAGATTAAAATGAGAGAATTTTTTACATGTGCTTCCTTTATCATTGACCCTAAATCAATTTGATTAGAATACAAAAAAGAGAAAATGGGAAAACCATGAATGCAAAACTTAAAGGACAATACTCAAATGAACAAAATAAATGTAAATCAAAGAGAATTAAACCCTTAAAAAACAAAACCGTACAAAAAATACTATTTTATCACATCATATTTAAGAAATAATGTAATTACTATAAAAATGAAATTAAAGATAAGAAATGAGTTATTATTTTAACAAAAAAATATTAATAATGAAAGTAAGAAAATACATAATACTGAAATATATAAATCATAAGGTTGAAAACAATTAGGACCAATTTGCAAAAGGAATGAAAGTAAAAGGTAAAAAGGAACTTATCATTTTAACAAATAAAAAAAAACGTTTAAGCAAAAAAGGATAATTGTTGAAATGTCAAAATCATAAAATTGAAAATATTTATGTGTAAAAGAAATAAAATATAAGATGAGAAAGAAAATTTTCTCATTAATAAACTCATACTCTCTACTTTAAGATATAACATACACCCTAAAATACCTAATACTTATTTCGTTCCTAAATAAGACTACATTTTATTTTCTTTTCTTTTTTACAGTATTTAATATATAATTTATTTTCATGAATATTTAAATATTTAAAATTAAGTAATATATATTCATATCATAATTAAAAATATAAATTTTTAAAATCTATTTTTTCTGAATTTTCTAAGACCTTTTATTTTTGTTAAAATTTGAGTCAAATATTGAAAGTGTAGTATTAATTAGAGATAGAGAGAGTACTTCCTCCGTCCTCAAATAAATTATACATTTCTTTTTGCACTCAAATTAAGAAATTGAGGGAAGAAAAAGTTTTGGTAAAAAACATCTTCATCATTAGCACACACCCTATCTCAAAATAATTTTTGTAAAAAAATAGAGTAATAGATAATGAGATGTTACGGGTATTTGAGTAAAACAACATAATTAAAGTTTCTAAAAAGGAAAATGCACCAATTTTTTAGGGACATCCTAAAAAGAATATGCACTATTTATTTGGGGACGAATGAAGTATAAAATTTAAATTACTATTCATCATAGTTTAGCATAGTTTCTAAATGTAAGTATATATTTTATTCATCCCTAAATAAAAGATGTGTTTTTCTTTTTGAGATGTTTCTGAAAATTTGGTTCATTTCTATTTTATAAATTTTTGTTGAATTATTTTACTCAAATATGTCTAACATTCCATTATCTATTACTATAATTTTTTATCAAAATTATTTAAAGAGGAGATTGGTGCTAATGTTGGGGTAATTTTTACTAAAATTGTTTCTTTTCTCTGTTTCTTAATTTAAATGTAAAAAAAAAAATATTATTTATTTGAGAATAAAGAAATATAATACCAAGATAACAAGTGGTAGGACAAAAGGGATTTGGATTCTCTTAGGTGCACCGCATCCTGCTGCACTTTTTCCAGTGCATTTTCTCCATTTACAAATACTCTAAATTAATTAATTGTTATTTTTAAATAAAAGATTTATGTGGTTAGATAGAAAAAAAAATTAATTTTTTTATTTGAATCAATTAAATATTTAGTAATTTTTTAGTCCAAATTTGTTGTTGTTGCTTTTTTCCATCTTTTTTTCTTGTTTTTTATTGTATTTTATTAACATCATTAATTGTATGTTAAAAATTTAACAGATGATGTATGTATCAAAAAAAAAAAAAGATGAGTTAATAATGTTAATAAAATACAGTGAGAAATAGAAAGATGACGTCAGTTTCTTTTTTATTAAAAATTAGATAAAAATTTTGATTTAAAAATTATGAAAAAAAATAATTAACATAATAACAGAAACTATTCCGATCGTCCCTAATTAATTTTATATATTTTTTATTTTATAATATTTAAATATTTAAAATTAAATATAAATTTTTTAAATATAAAAAAAAAAATAAAAAAATTATTTTTTTCAATCTAATTCCATAAACCTTGTATTTAAAACTAACAATTAATTTGGAGGATTCGTGAGGGGAGAAATTGCACCGCATTCATTCAGAGAAGCCAAAAGGAACCAGTCATCGTCAATGGTGGCCAGCTTACTGAGTTACAGCTACGTAGTCGGTAGGATAACTAAAGGGTAACCTGAGTCTAGGTGAAACTTCCCTTTTTTTTTTTGGTTTTGAGAAATCTTCAGAAATTTTTTTAAAATATTGTAAAACCTTCAATTATCTCTCTCAGTAGTTAATTTTATTTAATTTTTTATTAAATTCACAAAAAAATCACTTAATTACATCATAAATGTTTTAACCCTAACAATTTTACTCTAACATTTGGGATGTAAATAGAAAATTTCTCCACAAATTTAACATAAAATGTAACTGAATTAACTGTTGAGGGGGGTAGTTGAAGGTTTTACAATATCTTAGGGGGGTTTCTGCAGATTTCTCAAAATCGAGGGGGGAAACTAGAGGTTTCACCTAACCTCAGGGGGGTTTTTGTAAGTTACCCTTAGAAAAATCATGAAAATGATGAAAATTACATGAATACTAAATTGTCATTTTTTTCACTTTTTATTTTTTATGTATGTCTCAGTTGAGATGTTATGATTATAGTTAGGCTACTGGTGTAAAAAACTCACTCAACTAGATCGAAAAATATAAATTTATTATCATTTTTTTGGAAGGTTTAAATTTACCACTTAACTTAGATATTGAATGCAATTTCACGATTGCTTCTTCGTTAGTTTTAACAGTCCTCCGTTAATAAATTACATTTTATCCCCTCACACTTTTCACATAATACGTTTAATACCTAAATTTTTACTTATGAACAAAAATACTATCTCTTGCTTGGATGGCAGCGTTTCAGGGGTACTCCAACCCAGATTGCCCACGTTGGTGGTTGATTCATCACTCTCCAACAGCGTGATGCCCGCTACTCCCGTTATGAATTCTGATCGCGAAGCTCGGCTCGTTTCCTGCTTGGATGGCAGCGTCTCAAATCAGTTGAGTCGTTGCCAATGGGGACCTTCCTGAAGCGTTGGTAGTAGGGACTTCTTCTTTGGTGGTGATGTTGACTCGTCTATCCAGCAGGGCCACGGAGGTCGACGTTGGATGGGTGGTGATCTTGCTTTTGTAGCGGTTCGATAGTTGTGTGATGATTGTGCAATATTGATATGTTTTTCCCTCATACACACGCTTTTGTTAAAGTTTGTTAGTACTTAGTATGGGCATGAGTGTACTTTTGCAGGTATTTCATCTCAAGGGCTAAAAGGGAAGGATCTGGTGTGAAGTACGCAAGGAAAAACAAGTAAAAGGGTCAAATGCAAAACAAGGAATAAGTTGGAGGAGAAGTGTAGTAAATAGCCTCAGGCGACCGCCGGGCGAGCCTGTACACAAGCCCAGGTGGTCGCCTGAAACCAGAGGAGAAAATGAGATAAGATGCCAGGCGAGAGTCATGCGAGTCGTAGCACAGAGTCAGGTAATCGCCTGACTCCAGGATGAAAAGTGGCAGGAGTTCAGATGACTCGCAGATGATGGCAGTGCACAATGCCAGGCGATACCCTGCGCCCAGAACCCAAAACTGGCAGGAGTGATGCGTGAAAAAGGGTGTAACTTTCTAGCCCAAATTTTACATTTATAGTTACCCTTTTAAAGCCCTTAAGTGTAAGGATCAGATATAATATAGCGTAGAGAGCGAAAAGGGTGTCGAACCCAAGAGAACTATAGCGTCGATCAACTTAATGAATAAAAGTGTTAATTACTCTAAAAAGAAAGATAAC
>JBBYHH010000012.1:795728-812783 GCA_038382905.1 Daphne laureola | reverse complement strand
TCATTCAAATGACCATTGGGAGCAGAAACCATTACAAAGCTAAAAGGCCTTGAAGAAAAAAACACTAGATAGACAACCAGTTAATCCTCTATGTACAGTTTGTCAACGGGCATGCCATTGCTTCAAATGCTACCTGAAAGAAGTAAGGATGCAAAGGCTCTCTTTAGTTGTAGAAAATTTTCCAAGTCATTGAAGTTTTACTCGAACAAAGCATTGTACTTCCTATGATGCATCAAAGTTGCCAGAAAGGATGTGCTTGGACAATCTTTATATAAACAGAAAACTACTTCCCGGGAGTCTCCAGGTAATGATATGATATCTCCTCGTATCACACTGCAAACATACTTGAGGAGCCAAAGAGAACAAAGGGAAGGGTACTACAAGTAAACATGGCCTAAGAAAAAAATATAATCATATCCATATGAATTTTGATTACAAAACTATCATTATCAGATACATATAAGGAGTTCTTCTTAAGCAATACATTCTTCAAGTTTGGATTTTCAGAACACTCCTTTTTGTATGAAAAGCAAAATCTCAGGGACCATACACAATATTTCATCCCATTTAAAATGATGAAAAAACACAATAGGCATGTCCTGCAAAAGAAGTAGAGCTTCCAAGAGCACTCAGTGCCCCTGCAAATGGTGCCTAGCAGTCTACACCACATTGTTTAAGAATTGGACCAGTTTGCTTCGGCAGGAAAGGGTCAATTCGAACCCACACCAGTGAGAAGATAGATGCCAGAAGTATAGACCAGAGGACAACAATGGTTGGTGTTCTGTTCTGTCTTCCCATTAAACCTTTAAGGAACGGATACAGATGAACAATGACCCAAAATGCAAAGAATAGCTTGCCGAACAAGGGACCCCATGAGCCATATCCATTGTTAATTGCATCGGATACTCCAGCTACGACCCCCACCATGTTCAGGATGATTATAGTTGTTGGTGGAATGAGAAGGGTGGTCCATTTAAAGAGGTAAAGCTCACCAAACTCAGCATCATCTGCGGCTTTGGCTGTCACAGTGAAGTTGGTATCAACTCCTGCCAGGACTTTAAGAAGGCCTTGGAAAACAGCAAATAGATGTGCTGAGACACCACCAATGACCCAAAATTGCTCATTACGCCACCAATCCTGAATGCTGACTCTACTCCATCGAAGTTCAAGCACACCAGTTGCTATGATTGACATAAACAGTGCCATGAACCATATGCTGGAGAAGCTGCTCAGCTGCAAAAGCAAGTTTCATCAGGGATTACGTGAAGAAGTTGAATAAACATGATACATCTAATAGAATGATATGTGTATAAGAGGAATGTAAACCGAGATAAGACATGGTGCCACAATTTATTGTCAGATGCTGATTCATTTTTGGACTTCTTTCATCAGTGTACTATGCTACTTACAGTTGGGATGATGAACTTTCCAGTCAGAAGGCATACAGCAGGGAGAGTGCAATAAGCGAGCAAAGGAATGGAAGTGAATGGATAGACAATAGTGTTGGTGTAAGCAAGTCTCTGCAACCATTTTAACTTCCCTCCGTATCCATACCAAAGTGGGCAGTGACGACTAAGGAAAATCTCAACAGATCCAAGAGCCCATCTCAGGACCTGATGCAACCGATCCGAGAGATTAATTGGTGCAGATCCTTTGAACGCGGGCCTTTTAGGCGTGCAGTAAACTGACTTCCACCCTCTGCAGTGCATCTTGAAGCCTGTCAAAATATCTTCAGTGACTGAACCATATATCCATCCAATCTGCAAGCAGAAGAAACTGACTAATATGAAGGTTTCACTGGGGTATTATACAAGAAGGATAAATGTAAAAAAAGAATGACACATCCTTCAAAGTAAATGTTCATTTCACCTCTTTTCCCCACTCAGTCTTCTCTTCATAACCAATGCTAATAACATGAATTGCCTCTTTGATAAGCGATTGTGGGTTAGTCCCCTCTGGAAGACCGCCTTTTTCCATCAAAGTTGAAGCTATGAAGACTGGTGACTGCCCAAATCTTTTCTCAAAGCTTTTCTGTGACATAAGTGAGGATTTCTCCAATTCCTCATATCCTTCTAGTCCTTCTTCAATATCCTCAAGATCGAAGGCAGATCCAGATCCCTTTCTGACATAGTTCTTTCCCATAATTTTTCTCTTCTTCTTGTACAGCAGTCCATTGAGAAAGCCTTTCTTTTCTCCTTTCTTCTTAGACTTTGACTTTTTCCTTGATCCTCCACAACAACAGCAGCACCATGAAGGCCAGCAATCGCACGTCATTTTTTGCCGTTTCTCAGATACTGGTGGATCATAGCCATATAGTGCTTGCCTGTTGAAAACACACCCAGTTCCTACGTAAACAGGCCCTTGAATGCCGTCTAAACCAAGCATGTTGATCTGAAACAAAAACAAAAATTGTAAAAACGTGTTAACTTCCACCACATCTGTATGACTAAATATTAATCAATTTCTCTGTCATCACTTACGTCGAAGAACACAATGTTTCGGTTAGCATATCTGTCATGACGATCAATACCATCAAACCTCTGAGGGAACTGAACATAGCAAAGCTTCTTCCCAAATTGTGGATCCATTAAGAAGCACATAGCCTCTCTTACAGCCTTACTGTTGTTAATGTAGTGATCACAATCCAAGTTCAGCATGAAAGGTGCATTTGTTAGCACTGCAGCGACCCGAACCTAAAAACAGAAGGAACGAGATCGTCTCAATTCAGTCATCCCTTTTATGTTCACCCACTCTAGGAGAAAAAAATAAAAAACAAAGGGTACTCACCAGCGCATTCATAGCACCTGCTTTCTTGTGATGATTATAACCAGGCCGTTTTTCACGAGAAACATATACAAGCCGGGGCAGCTCCTTGCGATCAACATCAAGTGCTCCTTCACTTCCAAGATATACCTGAACAGAAGGTAGCATTCTGGTTTTATAAAACTCTGAAGGATAATTTTCATCTATACAAATTCGGGACCAAGTAAACTGCACCTGAATCATCCCAGGGTGATCCCTTGTATTATTACCAGGCCATGGAGTCCCATCCTGCATCACCCATCCTTCTTCTGGTTTCTTCTGAGCGTTTGACACCAGTGCATTGATCCTCACCTTGAATTCCTCATACTCTCTCTATAGCACATAAGGAACAATTCTTTAAACCAACTTCAGAGTAATCACTATTTTCTAACTAACTAGAAAATTTCCGCTTCTTACCTTCATGGCTCTACGTTCCTTCACAAAGTTTGGATGAACCTTATCCTTCAAGTAATCTATCTTCTCAGAAAAATAGTACTCAGGAGCCCTGGGCTCAATGTTATGCTTCTTGCAAAATGGCACCCATCTTCTCGCAAACTCAGCAGTTTCTGACAGAGTATCAAATAGCAACATAGAAGCACCATCATCTGAGACATAACAGCTCACCTTTTCAACAGGGTAATCAACAGACAGGATTGAGAGCACAGTGTTTGCTGTAATTATCGGTGGCTCCTTTAAAGGGTCAACAGTACTGACAAAAACATCAACTGGAGCTAAAGTATTTGGCTCCTTTTCACGTTCGAAACGCAAGGAGAGCCGATCTAGGTAGGTTTCCCGAGTGAGAGGGAGCCATTTTGGGAACTGGTCAAGAATCCAAGACCCGGCGAACCATATCTCACATATGACAGAGATCAGCCACAAGGGGAATGCATCATAAGCTGGAGTCAGTACCCGGAAACGAAGGAAGAAAACAAGGATAATGAGGCGGAAGATGATGACTATTCTGTATGGATTGATTAGGCTTGAGGAGATTGGGACTTTCCGCCAAAGGGGTTGCCGAGCTTCAGCCGTTCTGCATGAAATAGAAAGACAGCTGTTATTGTTTGTGGCAAAAGAAAGCGGCAAGGGAATGATTCATTGTGATCTTGCTTACAAATAATCTTCATCTTCTGGTTGCTCATTTGCTCCATCGTCATTGGTGACAAGACCTCTTTTTTCCTGCCTTACTTTCCATTTATTTACTCTCTCCTTCCATTCATCACTGCCGTATGCATCCTTCTCACCCTCAAAATCCTTTCCTGTGACTGAGGTACACCAATAACAATTATCAATGAAATATACTCCCTATAAAAAAATATGACAAAAAATGAGGAGGAGTTGTTTCCCCCTCACCACTTCCTGCAACAGAGAAAGCTTCACCGTTTGGCTTCCATTGCTGTGGATTGTAATCTCCATTTACCTAGAAATTAAAACCAGATTATTGTCTATCAAAGAATGAGAAACAAAGGTATGCAGTTACAATTCCATTTATATTACCGATAGAGTAGCAGCAAACTGTGGGGCTTCCGGCTGGTCATCAAGATTGCTCTTTTTAACTTGTTGTGTTTGATTATCATACTCGTCATCTTGGTCAGAAACATCATCCTCATCATCCCCCGCAACTCTCAGACAGCCTGCAGACGGGAAAGAGGAAAGAAACATCAACCCAAGCCAGGAAGCTCTGTCAGACAATTCATCAAACACCTGGTAACAGGAAAACAGAACAAAACAACCCAGAAGCCGCATACCTCTGTGACGCTTGTAGCGAGTGTTACACTGAGGGCAGCATTGGTTGCCTTCACTCCTCTCATACTCGTAGCAAGGCTTACAAGCAGGGAAAGCACAGACATGACAGGCCACAAAGACCCCTCCATTTTCATTTGGAGGAATTTCGTCGCCACAGATTTTGCAGGGTTTGGGGGTAGCCATGGCGGAGGAGGTAGGCAAGGGAGGTGATGCGAGGGCGGTTGTATTTGTAAGAGAAAGAAAGAAGAAAGATCGATGGAGGGCGTCATTTCTGGCTCACCAAACTGTGAGTTGGGATGTCGGGTTTGAGTCCAAGAGACGTTAAAGAGAGAGGTTAGCTTGAGGAGCGAAATGGCAAATGGTGACTTAGACTCAAAGGCAACCAAATCTCTCTGACACAAACACACTCTTGTGCTGCTGCTCCTCTCAATTTTTTATTTTTTTTTGCCCATTTGGTAATTATTGATTTTTTTTCCTTGTGTTTTTATTCTTACAACTCATTTTGGGTTTAATCTATTATTAATTTAGACACTTCTATATACTCTCTCAATAAATAAAAAAATGTTTTGTTTGACTTTTTACATTATATTTGACCTAAATAATTGTCATCAAGAATTGTTCTAAAAAAAATAAAATAAATACATTTACAAATTTCAAACATTTATTTATCATTTGCATATATATTTTTCTATTTTTAATGCTAAAAGGTTCGAGAAGACAATTCATAGATTAAATACTCAAAACAGAATGAAACATTCTTTTTGGGATGAAGAGAGTATTATTTTAGACACTTCTACGTCATCTTTCAGACATTATTATCTATTATTTTAGACACTTCTACATTATCTTTCTGACATTGCATATTTCTTATACATTTTCATAAGTTTTTTCAGATATTTTAATCTATTATTTTATACACTTCTATATATTGTGATAGACACTTCCACGTCATATTTCAGAGATTTTCATATATTATTATAAACACTTTTATCTAGTATTATTTCAGACATTTTTGCATTATCTTTCTAACATTACATATTTCTCATATATTTTCATAAACCTCTTCAGACATTTTAATCTATTATTTTAGACATTTTTACGTCATCTTTAGACATTTTTATCTATTATTTTAAATATTTATACATTATCATTCTTACATAGCATATTTCTCATACATTTTAGACCCATCATTAATGTCTCAACTCCACAATCAGACAGCAACTCCACTACTGCTCATGATCAACAATCAAACTCATGCCCTCCTCCTCCTCCTCCTCAACACCCACATGCACAAAAGCACCACCGTCTCTAGCCAAGGCCCTTATCCACTACGCCACCACCAACATCACCCCGCAACAAACCTTCAAAGAGATCTCTGTCTCCGCTCGTGTCATGGAGAGGAAATCCCCCTGCAACTTTCTCATCTTCGGACTCGGCCACGACAGCCTCATGTGGGTCGGGCTCAACCATGGTGGCCGCACCGTCTTCCTCAAGGAAGACGACAACTGAATCAATAAAGTTACAAAAATGTTTTGGCTCAACCAAAAGGTCCTAAAAGCTCTACTCATTCACATGTCTCTTCTGGAAAGGCAAGCCAAATAGGGGATTATTCATCGAATACATACAGAGGAGAAAGAACAACAAAGCTAACCTAGCTCAAAACTCAGCAAAGAAAACAGAGCCGAATCAGGAACCTCCAACTTTGACGATGATGAGATTAGAACCAATAACAGAAAAATCTAAGACCGTGACGATGAGATGGGAGACAACGATGATGAGATCTGAGACTACAATGATGACATTAGAGGTGGGGATGATGAGATTATAGGCGTTGACGATGAGATCAGAGGAGTGCGAGATCGTGGGAAATAGGGGGGTGGGGGGTGGCATTTTAATCATTTGCTAGTTTCGGGTTGAAAAGGATTTGTATGTTAGGGCTCTATTTTGCTATGTATGTGTGCACCATATAAGAACTCTAACAAATGCCTTTGCTTTTGCTCGCAAATAGTAAATGTCACACTCCAAATTCTTTCCATTTCAATGGCGTCACTTCCACAGTTTGTTTATTACTAGAACGAAAAGAAAAAAAAGGAGGAAAAAACACATTTCACCTGTAAATTTTTTTGTACGTTTATTTACATTTGTTATGCTTCATGTTTATACCGAAAAAAAAAACTGAAGAAAACATTTTAGGATGTTACATGTTTTTGTCATGTGTAATAAGTTTTGAACTTTTTATCATAAGGGACTATTAAAATTAAATCTTGCAAATCAATTGTCGGGCTGTAAATGGTGCAAAAAAAATTGGATGGGTGAGGTACATTTTTCTTTTTTTAAAATAATAATAATAATAATAATTATAAAGAAAATGCTAACAAAGAGGAAGAAAAATATATTGAGTTGTCACCCACAAGGTACTCCATCCGTCTCATAAAGATTGCAACATTCTATTTTCAGTATTTAATCTATGATTTTTTTTCTTCAACATATTGACATATAATATCAAATAATTTATATGCATATGTTAAATGAACGTGTCTAGTTTTTAAATATATTTCTTAAAATTACTTTTAACAAATTCTTCTTTGTTAAAAATTAAGTCAAACATAAGATGAAAAGTCAAATATCTCAATCTTCGTGGGACGGAGAGGGTACAAGATTGGTAAAAGAAGTTTAGGTGATTTGTATTGTACTGGAATTTTGGGAGGCGTTTTCACACAGCAACCCACCCACCTAAACCAGGCCCTTTTGAGTTCATCGGGCAGGATATTGCTTCCGGATAAAATCAATTTCTCTATGGGAGCCTTTGGTTCTTTGAGAAATATATTGTATAGATTATTTGAACTAATAGAGTTGATGAAATTTTTTATTTAATCCCCTTACCATTCAACCCCGACAATAGTTTGGTAACAGTACAATACATATGCACGGGAAAGAAAGAAGGAAAATCACAAGAGGAAACAAACTACCCCTAATACGCTACTACCGCGCTATACTGCACCGACGCTTACTATGCACTCCAGCCCTAGCAGCAGAGCTAGCCAAGCTAGTCAGGAAAGATAAGGTTGGTTTGATCAAGTGGATGATGATGAAGACATAAGCAAGATCATGACAGATGAGATTTCAACAGGTTTATATAAGATGGACATGGAAACTCTCCTAAAAGATTCTCGAGACATGCATAGAATAGTTTGAAAAAGAAAAAAAGAAAAAAAGAACAAGAAAATAAGGCTTTTCAGGTTGCAGAATGGCCTCTCTCGTCAATCCGTTGAATAAACAAGAGCTACTATTCAATGGCTGGGGGAAGGGGGATCAAGTGGGCATTGTTGACATTACATAAATAGTTTAATAAGTATTCAATGTATTGCAGATCCACCCATGAAGAACATCACTCAAATGTTTAAAAGCAAAAGCTACCAGCCCTGCTGCAAAAAGTGAATCCTTCAGTTCTAACCTAGGTCAGAAATACGGTTTCAGCAATTTCTGAAGCCAGACTACACTACACTAAACTCCTTGTTCTCATAAATATAGGACCCTTGAAATTGCTTTAAGTTCCCTTCACCTCATGGGCATGAAAAACAGGCAATCCCAACCCTAATCATATTTCTACTACTACACAAGAATCACAACCCATGTAGATGTAGAAAGAATGCTTATCTTGTCCAAGGCTAGCTAAATATGTCCTGCTGTAGCTCTGGCTTTTGCTTTTATGTCTCCAACAGAAACGGCCATAATGCCTTGTTTTCTTTCTTACTTATTCTTCTGTTCTTGGGCGCTTTGCAGCTGAGGGATCCGCCTCGCACTCTGCTGCATTTCCCTTCTGCTTTTCAACCAACTGTCGCTGACTTCCATCCCCGGGGCTGCCACAAGCATCCACATGATCGATCTGGGGTGCTTCCATTTCACAATTTGACGGGGAATCCTTGTTCGTGTCTGAAGGGGCTGCGGGGTTTTCCGTATTTGAAGATGATCCCTTCAGCTTGTCCAAACCTGACTTTTGCTTCTCAAACATCATTTGCAGGTACCTCCCTTGTTCTTCAATCCGCAACTGCAAATTTCGTTGGATCTGCAATCAAAAGGAGACACGTTGGTACTGCAGCACTCGATATTTACAAATTTAAACTTGCCACGTCAAGACGTACATGCACGCATGTGCCAAGGAATGGGAGGATAGACTCAATCATGAACATGATGCAAAAGACTAGCACAGCAATGGCCTCAACTATGCCTTTTCACTATAAGCTAAGAAAGTTGGTTCAGAGTTCAGACATCTCTGACATTTTCATGTAGGTCACGTCATCCCAAATTAAAGTTAAGAAAACACATCACAGGGTAAAACTCTTGATGAAGAGTGTTAAGCAATTCCATTTCCAGATTATCTTCATTCGTGCACCCATAGGACACGAAGAATATTTTTCTCCTTCCTTGAACAGGGTCGATGTGTACAGGTCAGTGAACACTTGTCTACCTAGATGAGTTAGTCCAGATTTCTCTTTCCTTAAGAGGTGCTTAGTTTCCGAGACTATTTAAAAGTTTCTATCAAGTCCTGAGCATCTAGCCTAGTGGCTATGCTCCTTGGACATGAAATGAAGGTCTTGAGTTCAAAGTTCAAACCTCCACAATCCCCAAATTTATCAACAAAAAAAAAAAAATTCTACCAATATACACTTGAATTTGGTAATCCATAAAATCACCAATTTTTTAATTTGTTTCAAAGTACAGTAATTATAGGACATGGAAATACCTAAACAGGGGCCACTTAACGTTTAAGCCTCAAAACTTTAGGTCCATTTAGCTATGGAAAGTATTCAAAGTTTTCATCTCCAAATTTCCTTTATAAATGTTTGATCATATAGCTAACTTTTAAGTAATGAAAATCCTTCTTTTCCATTTTAATACTAAAATTTCCTAATATCTGAAAAACAAGGTTTTCCATAACTTGAAAGCTAGTTATATAATCAAATTTTACAAAGAAAATATGGAAATGAAAACTCGGAAAATTTCACCAGTAAACTGAACATTGATATTCGTTTTGCAGTTCCCATGGGAAAATGTATATGATGAAAGTTAATCATACAATCATCAAGGAAAAATAAAATTATTTCACACAAGTGACCTACTTTGTCAGTTAGCCACATTTGGTTAATGCTGTAAATATCAACTAAAACTTAAACAGGATTTCTGATAATGATACCATGTAATTTTTGGTTCGAAAAAAAAAAGAGAAAGAATGTGTAACAACTTCGCCTTTTCGTTTAAACTCTATTCATATACAAGACTAATGGTGTTGAGGATTATAAGAATTTGGAGACAGGACTTCTACCAATTTTTTTGAACATTTAGGAAACGTTAAAGAATACCAACTGTTAAGATGCCTACATAATACTAACCGTAGCCTATATTTAACTAAAGTGCTCGAAGCCTTGCTCTTTAAGTTTGAAAGCTGAGAGCTCCATCTTTGTTACGGAAGGCGTAAGTGACCCTACTGCAGTAGTACAAGGGTTCCACTGCCTCTGGCTTCCAGAATAATGATGAGCATGATTTCTTCCCCCAATTCAATATACTATCAATCGCCACAACAACGGGGCAAAGGAAAAGAAAAGAAAAGAAAAACGAAACAAACAGGAATTTACTTCCAACCTAACAAATTCTCACCTCAAGTTGTTCATGCAATTGCTTCTGGACTTCCACTTGTAATCGTAAAGCCTCGGTGATCTCAATACCCCTGCAATGCCAATTATAGCAAATGAAGGCTAGGGAGAGATAGTTAGAAGCACATTATCATTTCAATGGTTCGGATCAAAGATTTGATTATACCCAAAACAACTTCCTAAATGTTGTGCTTTGTACATGCAGACATAAAGAAAAGTTTAGGAAGATCTTGATTTGCTGACTCATTTTCATTTTTACAGTTTTACTTTGGCGTAAATTGCACCAATGGTCCCTTATCTTTGCCTATTGAGGACAAGTTATAAGAATTTGTCTTATTGGTGTCTCTTATCTTTGATTCTCGGTTCAATTAAGTCCTCCCAGTCGTTTACCCGTTAAGTAGGCCGTTAAGTGAGTAAAATAAGTAGGCCATTAAGTGAGTAAAATTACGAAAATCCCATATTAAATTTACAAATGGCCCTTAAACTTCGCCTAAATGTTTCTTTTCATCCTTTGCACCAATGTGCTCCATCCTCCTCCACGACCCTGACACCCACGCCCAAATCTCCAACAAATCGCTCTCCACCATCCTCACCACTCTCCCACCGAAACTCTCCTTGCCAAATCCAGCTTTCGTCCTCCTCCACGACTCCTTCACATCCTCGCCCAAATCTTTGTGCTCCTCTGTAACCCCTCTTCTGGTGTTGGCCATTTTTCTTGCCCTCTACGCCCATGCGACCACTATAGAATCTACCATGATTCCAAATGTCAGTCCGGAGCCAATGCCACCGACTTCAACCTCACAATCATCTCCGACGAAATGGAGCCTTACAACACTGTGCAAGCCACCAGAAGGGCGCGAGTCATCGACGTCGCCTTGAAACTTTTCTACAAATCGCCCTTATGCCCACAAACTCCAAGATCAATTTCCGTGAATTCTGTAGGATTTTGGCAGGGGAAGACGAAGTAGACGAGCGGAATGCGAAAGAGGGGCAAGTTCCGCTTACATGGGAGCTTTTACAGCCGATACGGCGGATAATCGAACATTGCCTTCTTGGTCCTGGAAGCGCCAAGCGCGGGTGCTGTTCGAGGAGGCGAACACGTTGGTTAGGAGCGTCCTAACTCAGCTTTGCATGACGTCGAAGCCACCGTCTTCAACCTTGTGGTCATCTCCGACACGCTGAAGCCCCACGGCAATTGCACATTTCCATTTCCTGCTCTGCAGATTTGTTCCTGCTTATCTTTCATGGAATTTTTGGGTTTGTTTGGGATGAGGTTCCCTTGCCCTTGCAATGGAATGTTTGAGAATTTTTTAGAAATGGTGATAGAAACCGGGACAAGTACAGATGAGAGGGATGGTGAAGATACCGATAGTGAAGAGATGATGATGAAAGGTGAAGTGACTGAGAGAGAGAGAGAACTTTAGGGACTTGTATATATATTTATTAAAATTTTAATGACCATAAATCTATTAATTGTGCAATTAGTCAATTACACTATAATTGTAGGGGCATTTGTGTAAAAAACATAGACAACGGAAAATTTAACGTACAAACTAACAAGAGAACTTCAGTTGGACCGAAAATCAAAGATAAGGGACTCTAATAGAACAAATTCTTAAAACATGACCTGAATAAGATAACAGACAAAGATGATCATTGATGCACTTTACCCTTTTAGTTTGCATTTAGTAGAGAATATCGCAAGAAACAAGGGTGACCTTTCAAACATATGCATTGGTCTAAAGCATCTTTACTAAATGTCCGATGATTTCTTTAGAAGTTGATAGATTGTGTCCAAAATTTCTCATAATGAACTGGTCAAAAATCAACTCACTCATAGCTTTGGAATGTGTGACTCATAATGGTCCTACCACAATGGAATTGTTTACTAGAAAACCAGGTGAAGAAAGTACTCTAAATTGACCAGGGACTAAACAAAATCAATCCCAGCAGTGTGGGACATTGAATTGTAAATTCTCAAGAATCATAAAAATGACGATGACAAGGGCAATAACCAAAAAACAGAAAACCTATTTTTTTCTATAAAAATAACATCACTAACAACATTGGCAATGTGACATATACCTATGCAGAGACAAGAGACATCCCTTTTCCTTTCAAGTTCAACAAGACTCGTACAAATTCAAGTTTTTCCTTTACTTTATTCAAAATCCATTGTGGTGTTCATTTATATGTTTGAACTTGAGAGATTTAAGCACAGTTGTGTTGCTGTAGGTTTCATGCCTACAGCGCACTAACACAGTCATGGTGACAAATAATTAGAGCAGCATCCTGCCTACTGCTAATCATCTCAACAGCAACAGATTCATTACTTCTCCCTTTAGAGGCAATCATAAGTTGTGAAGCGAATATTAAAACACCACTCGCACTTCCATGCAATCATAAATAGTGTAGAATGCAGAAGGCTAAGTAATGAAATTGTAAAAAGCTGTATAATGAAATAGTCAATTTATCTTAACAGATACTCACGTTTTCAGATTCAGAGAGGATATATCATCGAGAGGAGTCATTTTTTTCTCTGAAGAACCTGCAAGATGGCTCAGTATTCAAGCTGGATGAATTGAAGTACATTCCTCACATATAACATGCTAAAGCCACAAAGAATTCTACTCGAAATATTAGAAGAAACAACCAGAATGACCATGTTCATATCAGTTGCTGTCAGCTATTATACATCATATATGATGTATTTAGGAAAAGGATCACATGTGCTGATAGATCAGATGAAGCTTAAACACATATTTTGACAAATTGGTAAAATCCATGAAGACATTTAGTCAGCAAAAGGAAAAAAACTCTGGCAAGCAAAATAAAGAAACGTATCTCAATTTTGTTGAAGCAAAATGTTCTGCGCAAAATTTGACTCAAGTTTATTTATGTCATATTCATGATAAAAAAAATTAAAAATTAATTCTTGAAACTAAATGGTATACTTATTAGTATTATTTAAAGTCTTAGGATAGAAGTTTTGAATTTATGTATCGAATATTCAAAGACATAATTGTAAATTTATTGATGAGTAGTGAATGGGGCTGAAATTTATGCAAGTCCTTAAAAAGGTAGATCGGAAGCACAAGTGAACAAAAGTTCATATGTATCACTGAAAAGATATGATTCTAATTTACATAAATTTTAATTATGTCAGACATGGTGGGGATTAAGTTACAGAAATCACTTTCATTGACACCAAATATGCAATTATCAAGTGAACACTGACATGTGAATTAGATGGTAAGCAATTTGTAAGTATTCTGACTTCCAAGAAACCCATAACTTATGGCACAAATACAAGGAAAACATAGCAATATACAATGCATAGTCATTCAGTTTGCACGTGCGTTAGGACTTACAAGCTCATGCCTGTTAGCACAACCATAAAGAAAATCATTACTGATGTATAATGACAAGATGGCAGCTCCTATGCATATTGTATAACTCAAATTAAAGCAATACTCGAGCATCTCATCAAGGCAGTCTATCAGTGTAGCATACTCAAACACGTTGACCTTATCCTAAGGGCAGTTCATGTAGCTGCTGTCATTGCAGCTCAACAGTTTCTGTAAAAACAGCACTAACGCAATTCCACAGATTAAACTTATGCTCCAAGAACAGCAAAAAGAAAAAGAAAAAAGAAAGATATTTCCCTTCGTTCCACAGATCCAATTATCTTAGGACAAATCTTTTCTGGAGTGTTATTCCACTTGGGACGTTTGGAGTGCTTAGAACGTAACTGTAATAAATACATGATCATACTCGCACTAGAAAAATAAAGTGCAAATGCGAAACATAAAGAATTGCAGGATATGCAAAACCATCCATACTAAAGAGCAGGACAAATTAAATGTGCTTGTTCATATACCTTCTGATGAATCCGGTCTGTATCTGGCCGTACGATATTTCTGCAGTTAATGGATCAACATCTCCAGTAAAAAATATGGGCTAACCCATGCATGTCTTTCTTCCATGGGTGCATGTAAAGGCACAGAAACATGCGAGTGCCAAGGAAAAGGGGAAATGTTATATACCTGAAGGTGACTCTTAACATGATAAATAGTTAGGCCCTCGACTTTCATTTGCTTCAACACCCCCTTAGGAGTAGCTCCTGCAAGTTGAAAAATAACATGTCAACTAGATCTTCAGTATCATGATTCAATAAAACAAGCAAGACCGTAGCAGAGATATACTTTCACTGCCACCGAGTTGGTTGACAGCCTCCACGAAGGCCTCATGGAGTTCTGGTGTCCATCGCATGCGTG
Organism: Daphne laureola; assembly: GCA_038382905.1. Taxonomy (NCBI): domain Eukaryota; kingdom Viridiplantae; phylum Streptophyta; class Magnoliopsida; order Malvales; family Thymelaeaceae; genus Daphne; species Daphne laureola. The sequence goes on along the minus strand of JBBYHH010000012.1, from coordinate 798,310 downwards.
CCTTTGTTGGGGCTGTATTTGCAGATGAAGGAGTGAGAACGGGAATAATGTCTCCAGATGGAGGTGGAAGCTGCTGGTGAGCTATGGGTTTCTCTTGCCCTGCTGCAACAGCAGATTGTTCCAGGACCTGAAATGGAATCTGAAGCAACAGGGAGGAGCAAACAGAAAACTTTTAGTGCAACTGAAATGATAATCAGTTCATGTTGCTACACCATCAACATGCTCAAAGCCATATAAAGATCCCACCTTTTGTTCTGGATTCACATCAGTGTTTTCAGCAAGAAGATCGTTCCAACCAAGCGGCAAAGCTTCATCATCAGTTATCAGCTGGTCAGCCCAGTCCTGCCACTCACTAGGTTTTCCGATGTCATCAGTTGTGACAATGGCGCTACAAATACTGTTTTGTCCATGATTATTCTGAACAGTGGTGTTCAGAGGAAAATCAAGGAAACCTGACAGTGACTCTGAACCCCATGGAACACTATCGCCATCAGTGCAATCAACTGATATCGTAGACTGAGATAACCTAGAATCTGAAGACTGGTGTAACGGCATATTCACAGCATTATTTGATGATTGTAAAAGAAAGGAAGCATTCCCGGAATGATTTTCATGACGCAATGCAGCAGTTGAGTAATGAAGATCAGTTGAAATTCCCGGAGATGACGAAAAAATGTGACCCGCCACCCCACTGTTGACTGATGATCGTGTTGGATGGGCTGCAGGCCTTGCTTGTGATTCTCTTTCAATGGAGACCTGTTGAGAGTCTGGCAACTTTGGAAATGACTCATTGCGAAGTGTAGGGAGTCCTGGTAAAGGTGATGACATAGCCCCAGAAACCCCTAGGCTGCTAAGCTGCTTTCCTCCTGGTCTTTGAATAGATAAAGGCCGTGCCTCCATGCTTTTTGGATCCCTTACAACCTGCAACTTTCTGGGATTCTACGAACTGTGTTGATAGCTTTCACTGGTTGTACACACTCACAATATACCATGCTCATAATGCGCCTTTGTTACTGTTCCCAAAACACATTAATCAATGAACACAATCAGATAAATTTCTGTTAACACCAATCAGCATGCTCGAAAAACTGTATTCTAGTTCTTAAATATCAGTGAACCAAAGTTGTTAACCAGAAAAAGGCAAAACAAAACTTACAGAGGAAGTCCTTATGAAAGTGACAGACCCACCCGGAAAAAAAGAGGAAATAAAAAATCCTTCAAGCAGGGTAAATGCATGTCCCTTTTCATGCTAGCAAAGACGCCAATTCACGCGAATTTCACCAAAGCAACTTCTTCAGATTAACTGCCTCAAACAGACGTGAGAAACACAATCCATATTTGAGATGAATAAATTCGTTCAACACAAAAATCACAAATGCAAGGCAAAACAAATCCAAATTTCTGCATCTGACATCCAAACGTGCGGAGAAAAGGTTAAAAAGCTGAAGAAACAAACGATTTATCCAGAGAAACCACCAGCAACAAAAGAAACAACTGAATTCAACTATACCACGCACAGATTAACAACAAACAGGCGATAAAGTAATCGAGCTCCATTGCAGACTGAAAAAATGGAGATTCGACGCCGAGAAGAAGATAAGAAAAGCGAGGATTTGGAGAGGGAACCAATGAGTATGAGCAAATCCAATTCTCACCTAAATCCTGATGGAAACCCCTCAGAGAAACGAACCCACTAAGAGAATCGAATAAAGAAGAGAGCCGCCTCACAGGGGTAGAGGAACCGAGTCTGCTATCACCGGCGGGTCGTTTTTGGTTTTTTTTGCTTCTTTATATTCCGCCATCGCCATTTTTCCCGAAAAAGTAGTGAACGGCGACGAGTGCGTTTTGCTACCCATTTCCAATTGGCTTCTTCGCGTGCACGAATTGCACGCGTTCAAGTGGCGCGTGTGGCCTAATCGCAAACAATGGTGAAAGACAATTCAACAATCGGTCCGCTTTCATATTCATTTCCTCGTTGCATAAATATAATTTGTTTCCTTCCATTCTACCGTTTTTAATGGCTGATTCTTCGATTGCACCCGGTTGCTTTCCGTCAAGTTCCGTGACGTCTTGAGTTTTGTTTTACAATTTTTTGTTTTTGCTTTTTCCTTTCTTCCTTTTTTTTTGAATTGTAATTGATTTTAGATCCACCTCCTAATTTTTAGCTACTTTCTATTTTCTCACAATATAATATATGTTTTTGTTTTTATTAGATACAAATAGGGTTTTAATTGTTTTTGTTTTTTTAAAAGGAGTGATATCATTCAATTTCAAGCGACTAAAGTCGAGAACAACCTAAGTAGGTATAAAACCCTCAATGATAACAATGGTCTTAACTTGAAATGAGCATAATTGGGACTAAGAACCAAATAGCTTAAGATTATAAGGTAGTCCGAACAAAAATATAAACCTAAAGTACTGAGAAAATGTGTCACAAAGAGTAACATAAAAGAACACAAAGGAACGAAAGAACAAAGAAATAAAGGATAGTAACGTCACCCCCAGAAGGACAACGTCTGAAACAATCAGTTAGCCGGGACGAAACGAGAAAATTGCGCAACACGTCGAAGAGCCACCAACAC
>JBBYHH010000012.1:772331-784609 GCA_038382905.1 Daphne laureola | reverse complement strand
CTTTGTTCAAGTATATGACCGAGTGAGGTATTGAGAAAAAGGTTTACACAATCTCAGTTGACAATGCATCTGCCAATGATTCTGCCATCAAAGTGGTCAAACAATTGATTGAGAGAAACACAAAGTTGTTGTGTGATGGGAGATTGTTTCATGTGTGATGTACAACACACATTCTCAATCTTATTGTGCAAGATGTGTTAGGTCAAATCAAGTCTGCTATCCAGGATATCAGGGACAATGTTGCTTTCATAAATCATAGTGAATGACGTTTGAGAGCATTTAATTCAATCGTCAAACAATTGAACTTACCTACAAGAAAGATGATTATTGATTGTAAGACACATTGGAACTCCATCTATGAAATGTTTGCTTGTGCCTACAACTTGAGAGAAGCTTTCCCGATGTATCAAAGGCAGGATTGTAATTACTTTTCTTATCCTTCTGAAGAAGATTCGGACAAGGTTGCCAAGATTCTCGAGCTTTTGGAGGTGTTTGCACTTGCCACCAACCTCATTTCTGGGAGTGAATATCCAACATCCAACTTGTTCCTTTCAGAAGTTTCGGCGGTGAAACGTGTGTTGGATCTCAATGTGTCTTCTAATGATGTGTTCATGAAGAAAATGGTTGTGGAGATGAAGAGAAAATTTGAGAAGTATTAGAGAGAGTATAACCTATTGATGGCAATAACTACCATTTTGGATCCAAGGGTGAAAATGGTATCTGTTGACTATTGTTTTCCAGAGATATATCCTGAGGCGGAGGTGGAAGAAAACAAAGAAAAAGTGAAAAGTGTTTTATGTGAGTTATATAGAGAATATGCATCTATGTGTAAGAGACAAGATGAAGCAGTTCATGAAGCTAGTAGTTCTTCTCGGCTTTCCGTAAGCACTCGTTCTTCGGCTTCCCATTTTCTGAAAATTATGGACCGTTTGAGAGCAGTGCAAACTGGAGTGACATGAAGAACTGATTTGGAGGTGTATTTGGAAGATGAGTGTTATGTTTGTGCAAAAGGGGCAGATGACATGTTTGACATACTACAGTGGTGGAAAGCAAATCAATCAAAATATCGTGTCTTATCCAAGATAGTTTGTGATATTTTGGCAGTCCCAATAACTACGGTTGCTTCTGAAGCTACATTCAGTGCTGGAACTAGAGTTATTGATGCATATCGTGCATCACTTTCAATTGAGACGGTGCAAGCACTAATTTGTGATGGTGATTGGCTTAGAAACAACTATGGAATCAAGAGAAAAAATAGGGTAAATGTGCAGGATATCATAAATGAATTAATTTCTATCATGTATTCTTTGATATTTAATCTCTGATTTTTTATTTTTTACAGGTGCTGGAGCCGGTAGAGATTAAGCTATCAAGTTAGAGACACAAGGAAAATATGCTACTTTTGTACAGTGTAAATGAGTGAGTTAATCTCTAAACCTCCTTCATTTTGCGTTCACACCAACTGTACAAGACCTATGTTGCTACTTGTTGAATTTGCCATCTGTTTTTTTATTTTACTGCAGAATATATTGGGCAAGTCCTTCCAAAGTCCAGTTGTGTGGCCTTTAATATGTGTCCGCTTTTTTTAGACTAGGGTCACTACACTTGTTCATCCAGTGATAGATTTAGGTGTAAGTTTTGAATGGTTGGTGTGCGTTTGCAGCAATCATTCATTCACAATAGTAAGTTTCTTTTCCCATTTTCTTGTTGCTTTTAATGTCCCAAGTTTTTCTGTTTGAAATTACTTTCTTGTATATATTCCAACACTTCTCAGTGTCTATCTACATAAGCATCTTTGCACGGAAATACCTTGATTGGGATCTCTTATAGGTATCACTGTAGGCTTACTGTTCTAGGAATACCTTAGTTTTTCTACTCAAATTTTAATACGCATATGTCTGCTTGAACTTTGATGTGCATGTCATTGCATCTAACTTTTTCCTAACAGGAAGACAGAGGATTTTTTATATATGTTTTTTTAATCAGAAGCTTTGCTGGTTTACTTACCTTAATTAGCAAGTTCAAGTTCCTTGTTTGTCCCCCGTACTTGTATCATTATATGACAGGTTAGAAAGTAATAGAGTTACAGAGTATGAACTTTTGTGTATTATATGTGCATGACATTTTGAACATTTTCAAGTAGCAAAGTTATCTTAGATATATTGAGTATGAATTTTTGCTTGAGAAATAACTTGGAAAATCAGATACATTGAGTATCAATTCTGTTCTATTGTTGTATCACTGTATGTGCAGGAGGAATAATTTTTAATTTCTGACTGGGGGCACATTTGTGTATTAAATGTTATTCATTTATTTGATATGATTTCTCTATTATGGATGAATTTTTTTGTTGCTATGTGTCTATTTCCATCAGCTTGCAATAGAAGGATGAAGATTTTGATTTTGGAAGTTGATAAATCTTATGTTTATTTTGCACATTGGAAAAAACATCATAAACCTCTAAACTTTTCAATTTGTCATGAATCGGCCGATGAATTTTTTATTCGGCTGAAATTGTACCAATATAGCAACTGCATCTAATTTATAATAATTTTTCATGCGGAAGAACGACGAGAATTGAGCGGGAAGTTAAACATAAAGTATTACAAAGTGTCCAATAAAAAAAAACACGTCAAAATAATACCAATGAGAAAGTTAGAGTGCAGTTATGATAAAAGAAAACGACGTGATATTCACTTAATATGTGTGTGCGTTTTTCTTTTTAATCAAACAGGTAAAGACATATAAGGTTTAACTTTCGACCTAATCCGCGTCTTTTATCCTATCTAAAATATCATCGGAAATCAGACACAATGAAAAAATTGATATAATTTTAAAAATTTAATGATTTATTTAGTTAGATAAAAAGTTTATTAACCGATTTTTAAGCAATTGAGAAATTAAAGATGTTTTGCAGCAGTGATGAGAAAGGCAGAGTTGAGCGGACCCATATCCCAATCCCATCCATGATCATGGATCAATGAGACAAGAAGAAGGGGTCACTTCTGTTGCTGTTCCCACTTTTTTGGTGCGTGAATGCATGCATCTTCCATGTCCCCTTCCTTCTTAAGAACCCAAATGAAATCTACTTCTTACATATGTACCTCACTTAGTAACTCTCTTTCTTAGATATGCCTCACTTACTAACTGTCTGTCTCTCTGTCCCCATACAGATTAATGTACTTCTACTTCACCCGGCGTTTCTTTCCACGCCAATGAATATAGATTTCGTTTAGAGAATGGTTATTTCAAATTATCCTCAAGATTAAATAGTTACAACTAAATCTTGTATTTGGTAACAATCTTTTAAAAGTAATTTTTACGTTTTAAAAAGTTATCTACGGGTAGTTTTTCACGATTAGGTGTAGCTGTTTAATCTTGATCATTAAAAAATGATCCAAAACGCTACATCTACTTGAAACAGTTATTCCCAAACAGTAGCAGATAACTTTTCAAAACGTAAAAATTACTTTCCAAAAATTGTTGCCAAACGGGGCTATAGTACTACTCCCTCAGTACTTTTTTTATTGTAACATTTTATTTTAGATATCAATTTGACTTCAATTTATTTATATTAATTTAAGATATAATTTTTTTTAAAAATATATATATTTATAAACTAGATACATTAAATTATTATATATACCTAAAACTTTTAAATTTGTATTTGTAAATATAAAATAAATAAATTATAAATTAAATATTAAAAAACAAAAAAATAAAAAAGTGGGAGGATGTGGGTACTAAACTAGTTAGTTGCATTAGGGAGAAAGGAGAAAAAGTAGGGAAAGGAGAATCGGGATCTCAACATCCCTTTTCCTGTTCTCACTCACTGACTGCTCATCTCATCTTCCTCCCTTCTCCGGAATCTAATTTCCTTGTTCGGTTTGTCCTTTTCCCGGATTTTGTTGGTTTTAAGTTAGTACTTGTCAACTGGTGGTAGTGGATGATCAATACCCTGGAAACCAAGGAAAGTTCGATTGAATTCAGTAAACAGGGAGGAGGAGGAGGAGGAGAAGATGAGCAAATCGGAACATCCGCCGGAGCCGCTCGATTTCTTTATTTGGACGTCTGAGGTATTTATTACTCAATTCATTCTTCCTGGATCTCTGCAGTGCTCGCATAGACTATAGATCTAGAATTGATGTCGCGAGTGAGTGATAATTCTTCACTCGGTTCGATTAAACTAGCTAGGGAGCAGGGCATAATTTTCCCTTCATACTGTTAATGGTGCCTTTATGATCTGGGATTTAGGGTTCCTTGAGGATTGTTGTCTTATCGTTACTGTGAAACAAACATGAAGATGAACAGATAACAGAGGAATTTACTGTGCCAATTCAAGTGGGGCTCTGGCTGTGTCTAATAGCTACTTATGTCATAACAAATGTGATGCATTTGACCGGACACCAAGAAGATTAAGAAATATTGTTGTCTAAAGTTAGTCATATAAGATAAAAGTAGCTCTTTTTTTTAGCGGGGAAGGAAAATGAAGATAATAAGTTAAAGCTGATGGTTAAAGGTTTAATTAGGAAACGTATCAATTTTGCTCAAAAAGAAAAACGTATCAATTTTGCTGGTATAGAGGGAGTATTGTACTTATCTTGCTTTGGAAATCGAATAGCCAGTTCTGAGAGCTTCTTACTGTTTAGCTGTGGCTTTGATTCTTGTTGGTGGGTGGCTGTTCCTTCTTGTTTGATTTATCATAGTCCTTGTTTTCTGGATTATAGAAACCTCTTAGTTACTAGCATTTTAGATTATTAAGTTTTAGCAACTATCTTTTCACTATCAGTTTTAGAAACTATAGAAATTGATGTCTGTAGATTTGAGTTGATGCTCACTGAATGAACTTTATACTGGCATACAAGACCCAGTCCTCTGATTAACACCTGTAGTTTTATAGGGTTAGATTTTGCAAGGTGGTCACATCAATTCAGGCATCACAAACAAGTTTTTTAAGTGCTGCTATTGTGTATGTATGCTACTCTGAAGGATATGCATTTGAGTTTCTATGTTTTCCTTTATCAGGATGTTGGTATGTGGTTGAAAGAGATAAACCTTGGAAGCTACCGACAGATTTTTAAAGAAAACGGTGTTAATGGGGAGTACCTGGAGGGCATGTCGATGTTTACAACCGAACAAATACTTCGGTTTATAAGGCGGTGCCACATGAAATGGGGAGACTTCATCACACTGTGCAAGGAACTCCGACGAATAAAAGGTCACACTCTCTTTACATCATAGGAATTCTGGCTTGAAACAGGTTTCTTTGTTTCAATCATTCTAATGCATTGCAACATGTGTTGGGGTGATCAGAGGGGAATGTCAAGTAACCTTTTTTATTGCATGGATTGGATGATGGGTAGCATAGTCTGTTGAGATTACTGTATGTGCTTGCATAAGCTGTCAATTCATGCAGATTGTAGAAGTTACTGAAAACGTGCATTTGATTTGGTTCCAGTGGCTTGCCTGAAAGGAGATCAAAAGGTTCGGAGGCCGTGGTGGGCACCGCCTTGCCTCTCCGTTGTGTTTGCAAAGGCAGCGAAGCGAAATCGACAGTCGCGTGTTGTTTCTTTGAAGCTGGAACCATGAGTGAGATGAAGCTGAGTAGCAGCTCTGTATATGTAGTGTTGTCTTTTGCTTTAAGGAAAGTGAAAGTAGATAAAGAAGGAACTCTTCTCCTCTCTTTTCTTTTTCTCCTTTCTAATTCCTTCTTTTTGGTCTAAAGTTTGTCAAGCTTGTTGATTGTTCTTCTCTCAAGAACTCTGTATCATCAAGTGTTTGTCGTCTGTAGAGCATAATACCAATTTACATGTAGTAGATTTTGGTAGCTTGAATCTGTAATGAAGCAAAATATTCCAGCGCATTTCTCATGTACGTTGATATGTATAAATATGTATACTAGTATTATGGTAAATCCAATAACTTTAATATGTGGTGATGTTTCAACTTTGGTTCTTCTGCAAACTAAGTTAAGATACTTCCTTCCTTCTTCAAAAATTGTCTTATTTGTTTCGATAGTTTTACAGTATTTAATCTATAATTTTTTTTTCATAAATATTTAGATATTGAAAATGAAATATTTTATGAGTGTTTCATATTTGTAATCTAAATTTTTTAAATATGTATTTTTTGAATTTTTTTAAATTATTTATTTTTATTAAAATTTAAGTTAAATATATTTTAAAATAATAAAATTAAATGGGACAATTATTCTAGAACAGATGGAGGTAGTATTATATTTAGTGTCAGTTAATGCAACAAGTATGCAAGAGTTGGCATCAAACTTATACTTGCTTCGTCCCAAATTATATCGGTTTGACTATAGAAATTAAGAAATTAAGAATGAATCGAGGAAAAAGTTATCAATAGACGAGTTACAAAAAAGGAGAGGCTAGTAGGAATAATTTTTTTAGATATTACAATTATCAAGAAGATAAATGAGAGATAAAAAGTTGATAAACTTATTATTTGACAGTTTTATTCCTATTTTAATCTATATTATATTTTTTATATTAATTAGATAAAATTATCATTTAACAATTTTAAATTTGAATTTTTTATGAATTTTTTTTCACTGAACTGACCCTTTATGTTTATGATAGTCAAAATGTTTATGATAGTCAAAATGGGACCTCACCACCACTCATCAACTGCGAACTGAAATTAAGTCATTTACATGGAGAAATGAATTTTTTTTTTTGAAGATTTGAAGGTAATAAAGTAAAATAATCATATAAGATAAAAATAATTTTTTAAATAGTAATGATGTTTGAGGGTTAAAAAATAAAAATGATATGAAAAAATTTCCTTAAAAAAGGATCAAATATTTGTAGGAAAATTAAAAAGTAAATATAATGGAATCTTTTTGAATTGAGAATACATTCAATGCTCAGTTGAGAGAAAAATTGGTTAGAGGAAATGTTTGGGACAGTCACATTATTTAGATTCTGGTAAATTTATAAAAGTGATTACATACCAGAATTTTAATAGGAAAATGTTTAATGTGAGTGTCTGTAATATTTTTTATTGGTCAGTTACAAAAGCCCATTAATGAAGGCCCAAAAGGTAACGAGGCCCAAAAGAGAGGAGAAATTCGACTAGTACTATGACCCGCCGCGACATCGTCGTCTTTACTCTTTAGTTGAAAATCCAGGAAATGGTATTTCAGTTGCTCTTTTCAGTGCCGCTCTCTCTCCCCCGAAAAACGGACGCAATTCAAATTTCTCACACTCCCCGGCACGCTAACTTTAAAAAACCTGCAAAAACCCTAACCTCTTCTCAAAACCAGTGAGTTGAAGCAAGCTCGAGACGCCGAAAATGTTCTCTCCAGGAATCAAACGAGGCAATCTGAGCTCGCGGAAGGACCCAAATGCGGGACCGGCCTCCACTCTTGCCCATTCTCCGATCACGCCGCTCGCCGAGAACCGAATGATACCTTCGGACGCTTCGGTCCCTGGCCGTCCCACCACCGGGACTCCAGCTCCCTGGGCTCCTCGTCTGTCTGTGCTTGCCAGGTACCTCATCGCTTCTCGGAAATGTGATGGAAGTTCTTATCACAAGTTGGAAATTCTGATTGGACTTTCATGTTTGATTCGCGTAGAATTTCAGTTCGAATTGTCTTGATCTTTTCTCTCTCTTCTATTTTAGAATTTCTCCACTGAAAGCAACTGAGGAAAGCAAAGAAACCGATTCTCTTAACCCTGTCTTTATTGGAGAGTTTCCACGAGTGGTTCATGATGAGCAGACCAGTTTTCTCAGGAAGCGTGTTCATAGTTGGTTCCACTACCTTCTTCTAGTAGTTTATTCTGTTGTACATTTTGCTGCCGTTTTGCTCGGACTAATTTTGTCACCTCCTGCGATCTGTAGCAGGTGATGGAAACTTATCAGGTGGAATGGATAAAGAAACGTGCCTTTCTTGGATGATATGCGGGAGCAAGCTTTTTATCTGGAGTTATTTGTCTTCTGCAGCTTCTGATAATTGCGTTACTCTTGAAATTCCTCCCGGTGTTTTGGATAGCGGAGGTATGGAAGGAAACACCCATCAGGACAGGAGTTGGTTGGTTACCTTTGTCAACTGGGATCTAACCCCAAGGACAACCAAGAAAGTTAGACAGCATAGCAAATCCATAGGTGTTCTAATGTGTAACCGAAAATCTAGAGCTGTTTTGTACTGGCCTGACATCTGTGGCGATGCAGAAAGTACTCCTCTGGTTACTTTCGCACCTACTGATGAATCATTAGTGCGTTCTACTCCGGATGGGAAGAAAACGTTGAATAGACAGCAGCATCCCAGCAGCCTTGGAGGTAGTTCAACTGAATGGAGATCTTTCAACGCTTTAATCGCTTCTGCAGTTCCTAATATGAAACATGAATGTGTTGCACTTGCGTCTTGTTCCAGTGGAGAACTTTGGGGGTTCTACTGCAGTCCTGTTGGTATAAACAGTAAGAGATCACTTGATGTACGTAACTCTTCATCCCAAGGTAGTTATAATGGACGATCTGTAGAGAGCAAGGGGTACCCAAGGTCACTAATTTGGCGTTTCGCATGCTCACCTCTTAAAGATCCTGCCAGGCATTTTTTCCTGCTGACAGATCTAGAAATACAGTGCTATAGCATTCAACTATCAGCAGATTTGGATGTGTCAAAGCTTTGGTCTCATGAAATTGTAAGTGTTGATGGTGAATTGGGCATCAAGAGGGATCTAGCAGGACAGAAGCGAATTTGGCCTCTTGACATGCAGGTAGATGATAATGGCAAAGTAATCACAGTTCTTGTTGCAGTCTTTTGTAAGGACCGTGTCAATAGTTCAAGTTACACGCAATATTCTCTCCTTACTATGCAATATAGGTCTGGGCTGAATGCTTCCCCTAATAAGCATGAAATAATATTAGAGAAAAAGGCTCCAATTCAAGAGATAATTCCAAAAGCAAGAGTGGAAGATGAGGGCTTCTTGTTTTCCATGGGACTTAAAGTTGGGGGGAAGCCCTTAGGATCAGCAGTAATACTTTCTGGTGATGGAACCGCAACAGTCTCACATTACTATAATAATTCAACCTGGCTCTTCCAGTTTTCATTACCTTATGATGCCGGGAAAGTCTTAGATGCTTCTGTTTTGCCTTCAACAGATGATGGGGAGGATGGTGCATGGGTTGTGTTGACTGAGAAAGCAGGAATATGGGCAATACCTGAGAAGGCTGTTGTAGTTGGTGCCTTTCAACCACCAGAGCGAAGCTTGTCTCGTAAAGGAAGCTCAATTGAAGGATCTTCACAAGGAGAAAAGAGGACTCTCACGGTTGCTGCGAACGTTGCTCCTAGAAGGGTCAGTTCAGATGCACAGGATGCTGTTGACAGACAAAGGGCTGCTATGTCTGGAATAACACCTAGGGCAGATGAGGAGGCTTTGGTAAATCATTTCTTCCAGGAGTTTTTGCTCTCCGGTAAGATCGATGATTGCTTGGAAAAGCTACGTTCTTCTGGGGCATTTGAAAGGGAGGGAGAGACAAATGTGTTTGTGAGGACGAGTAAGTCCATCGTTGACACATTAGCTAAGCACTGGACAACTACTAGAGGTGCTGAAATTTTGGCTATGGCTGTCCTGTCCACTCAACTTGTGGAAAAGCAACAGAAGCACCAGAAGTTTCTACAGTTTCTTGCTATATCTAAATGCCATGATGAGCTCTGCTTGAAACAGAGTATGTTCTGTTTCTGCTACATTGATATACCTGTTACTTCATTTCAGTTTAACATGCCTCGATTGCTTTGGACCTCTTCACTGTATTTTATATCTGTTCTTCCTAATCCCCTTGCGCCTTTGCTGTTTGTGCAGGACATTCATTGCAAATCATTTTGGAGCATGGTGAAAAGCTTTCTGCTATGCTCCAGCTCAGGGAACTGCAAAATATGATCAGCCAGAACCGCCCTTCTGTTGCTAGCTCCACTTATACAAGCACTCCAAATCAAGTTTCTGGTGCACTTTGGGATCTTGTTCAATTAGTTGGTGAAAGAGCCAGGAGAAATACAGTTCTTCTCATGGATCGGGATAATGCTGAAGTGTTTTATAGCAAGGTCTCTGATCTTGAGCAGGTATTTTATTGCTTAGAGAAGCATCTTGATTTTATTATTAGTGTGGAGCAACCAGTTGGAGTTCAGATTCAGAGAGCCTGTGAACTTTCTAATGCATGTGTTACAATTATTCATTCTTCCATGCGCTACAAAACTGAGAATCACCTATGGTACCCAGCACCTGAGGGGTTGATGCCTTGGTATTTTCAAATGCTTGTACGTAATGGGATGTGGAGTATTGCTTCTTTTATGCTTCAACTAATGAAAGAAACATCTGGACATGATGTGTCAGCAAAATCGGATATATATTCTCAGCTTGAATCATTAGCAGAGTTTCTGCTTGAGGCTTATAGTGGTGCAATCACAGCAAAAGTAGAGCGTGGGGAAGAACACAAAGGTCTGTTAAATGAGTACTGGAGTAAGAGGGATGCAGTTCTCAATGCTCTTTATGACCAAGTCAAAAGTTTTGCAGAAACTGGGTATCAGGTATTTTTCTCTTTTAATATGCATTATCACGTCACTGATCATTGTAAGTCCCATTTACGCAAATTGAACCTTTGGTTCTGCAGGGCATAAATGATAGAACTGAAGAGCAAAAACAAGAAACTTTGAGGGAACTTTCTTCAAGCTTGCTGTCAATTGCGAAACAGCATAGTGGATACCAGACAATGTGGAACATATGTTGCGACATTAATGATTCTGAATTACTCAAGAGTCTAATGGTATGCACATCCAGTTTTACATTATCACATCAGTTTCTAAGAAGTGTGCTTATTACTTTGCTGGCCTTTTCTATTAGTAGAAGATTTGATGGTTCATGCAACTATCTATAGGCATCTCGTGATGTTTGGAAGTTTCTGTTTGCTTAATATTTCTAATTGATATTCAAATCTGGCTTGGTTCAAGTCCCATACTAGACAATTTACCTCAAACATGATCCTTAAACCTTATGCGCATCTCCTTGCTCAGTTTGAGTGCATATCTATGCTTAAATTTGATTGAACATTGAAGTTCTAAAAACCTAAGCTCTTAGGTGGTTAATTGGATGTCGCCTTTGTGCTTTAATCCAATTAATCATCTTACTGGTGAGTTACAGAAGGCGTGCAAGTACAATGGCTTCCTTCTCACTAATGGGCACAACACAGATGTAGTGTTTTCTCACTTTCTCTGCCATCCCAATTAGACAGTGACAATGACTTTTCGCATTTTCCGTACAGACTTGTATTTCGTAGCATGTTCATAGGCGTGCAGACTGTAAGCTAGATTCAAGTGCGTGCATCTTGTGCATTGTTGGAGATTGCTCACCACCATTCAGTGAAGTTGATGACAAAGCTTCATGATACTATATGTAATGAGCTTTTCAGGTTGCCTAGAAGAAGCACTTACTGCGCTTCATGCTCTATTTTTATTTTCCTCATTTGAATGCATTAGTCAGTCTATGAATATTGTTTCACCGTAGAAGCACTTCCTTTCAAATTACTTGTTTTCTTGACTTTGTGTTTCATGTGCAATAGGGTATGCATGTTTTTTTTTTTTCTTTCTTCCTAATAATAAAAAAACGTAGCATTGTGGTTCACCTACCATTACACTTCATCCATTCCCCACCTATTGTTTCCATCTCTTGTAACATCTGATGCTAACTTAAAAATACCCTGGCATGCAGCATGAGAGCATGGGACCACAAAGTGGGTTCTCTTACTTTGTGTTTGAGCAGCTCTATGAAAAAAAGCAGTTCTCCAAGGTGTTAAGGCTCGGAGAAGAATTTCAGGAGGAATTATCTATTTTTCTGAAGCGTCATAGTGATCTCCGGTGGCTACATGAAATCTATCTTCACCAATTTGCCGAAGCTGCTGTAACGCTCCATGCCTATGCTCTTTCTCAGGATGAAGACCTGATTCTGACAAGCGTAGAAGCAGCAAATGCTGACCAGAAAGTGGTTGAACAGACATTGGTTGACAGAAGGCGCAATTTAAACCTTGCAAAGATTGCTGCCTTTGCAGGTAATCTTGTTTACGGGTATTTTTTTTTCTTCCATAGACTACCTAGTTAAGTGCTCCCGCAATGCGAAAAGTTTCTTTTTGCTAATCCCTAGTTAAGTTTTACTTGTAAATGGGTCTTTTCACGTTCAATTGATTTTGCTGAAATTTTGTTTGTCTATCTGTGAGTCTTTATAAACAAATATCAGAGATTGTGGTAGGCCTTCATCCGTTCCTTA
>JBBYHH010000012.1:758215-768885 GCA_038382905.1 Daphne laureola | reverse complement strand
TGCATCCTCTCACTTCACAACTGAGGTAAATTTTTATGCATCAATACTATGTATTTTAAATTTTGTACAATTCATATATCTAGTTCAAAGGTTCCAGTTTTACTAATTAGACTACCTGCATTACCGTATCAAAGATGTTTGATATGTACTTGCTTTCTAAGGTGTTTTTCTAGGATGTCTGCTTGGTCGTTTCAGTATCCCGGTAGGTTGTCATTTTCTTTCTTTCTGATATCTGTTGCTTTTGTAGGGTGAGGTAGAGTTCCGTTCTATACTTTATGTTCCTTCGGTGGCTCCAATGGGGAAGGAAGATTTTATCAATCCAAAAACTAAAAACATAAGGCTGTATGTTAAAAGGGTGTTCATTTCAGATGATTTTGATGGAGAGCTGGTAAGTGATATCACATTATCTTATTCCTTTATCCATTTTTTGGTTAAGTCAAAGGAACCCATTTGTTTAATTTTCACACATAAGACACGGATTGATCTGTATACTAATTCTAATCTGTATTTTCTATTTGGTTGAATAGTTCCCTCGTTATCTTAGCTTTGTTAAAGGTGTTGTGGATTCAAACGACCTCCCTTTGAATGTTTCACGTGAAATTCTTCAAGAAAGTCGAATAGTAAGTGCTGTATACTACACTCTTTACTTGATATTGTTGAGGATGATAAACTAGCTTTATTATGTTATACCAACTCCTACTTCCTAAGGTGAGGATAATGAGAAAGAGGCTGGTAAGGAAGGCATTTGACATGATTCTTGGGATATCTTTGAGCGAGAATAGAGAGGTATCCCATTCCTGCATCTTCTTTCTCTTTTATTGCTACTTCTGATTACCTGCTCTTTTCTTTAAAATTTTGGAGACAAGGTTTTGGCCTTGATTTATGAATGTTGCATGTGTCTAATGCAAGTCTGCTTCTTGTTAGGATTATGAAAAATTCTGGGACAACTTCGGAAAATTTTTGAAGCTTGGTTGCATGGAAGACCGGGAAAATCACAAACGCATTGCACCATTGTTAAGATTTTTCTCATCCCAGAGTGAGGAAGAGATGATCAGCTTGGATGAGTATGTTGAAAATATGAAACCAGAGCAGAAAGATATTTACTATATTGCAGCTGACAGTGTCTCAAGTGCCAAGAACACACCTTTCCTTGAGAGACTTCTTGAGAAAGATCTTGAAGTATGCGCCTTGAGGAATTGTAATTTGTTTCGATTATCCTTGTTGATGCGTCAGTTTGTGATCCTTTTGTTGTCAATGTTTTGTAGGCTCTTTATTTGGTTGATCCCATTGATGAAGTTGCTATTCAGGCTCTCACATCTTATAAGGACAAGAACTTTGTTGATATTAGCAAGGAAGACTTGGATTTAGGTTGGTATTATAGGCAGTTATTGAATTTAGGGATGCACCTACCATGCCTTGCACATAAAATCCTTCTGATTGGACTCAATGGTTTAGCTTACAGCAGCAGATCATATGTTTATTTGCACTGTCATTTGCTGCTGAAAAGAATTTTCTTGTTCTTTCTAGTTGTGTTTGTTTCATGTGATAGTCACTCTTTACTCGGTATGTACGTAGGTGATAAAAATGAGGAGAAAGAGAAGGAGGCTAAACAAGAGTTCGGACAAACTTGTGATTGGTTTAAGAAGCAATTGGGGGACAAGGTTGCCAGTGTGCAAATCTCTAATCGTTTAAGTTCATCGCCGTGTGTCTTGGTATCGGGCAAGTTTGGATGGTCGGCCAATATGGAGAGGTGAAACATCTTGCCCTTTCTGTGTTTATTTCTATCTGCTGGCCTTAGAAATTAGGGTGCTTATCACTTTTTGCTGTAGGCTCATGAAGGCACAAACAGTGGGAGATACCTCCAGCCTTGAGTTTATGAGGAGCAGGAGAGTGCTTGAGATCAACCCGGACCACCCGATCATAAGAAACTTGCATGTATGGTGAAACAAGCGGACTGTTTTTAGCTCTTTGATGAGAAGTCTGACTATATTTCCTACTTACTTCGTCATCCTGTATGCAGGCTGCATCCAGGAGTAGTCCTGATGATGAAGAAGCTAAAAGAGCAATTGATCTTCTTTATGACGCAGCACTTGTTTCTAGTGGCTACACTGTGAGTGCTATTGTCATCTAGGATAAATATTAGTAGTCGTCGATTATTTAGGGAACATTGTTCTCTGGGCGTGTGTGACTTTTTTTATTGCAGCCTGATAATCCAGCACAGCTTGGTGGGAAGATATACGAGATGATGAACGTGGCTCTTTCTAACAAGTGGTCAGCAGCACCCGTGGAGGCGCAGAAATCAGGTCCTCAGCCCGGGTACACAGAGACGGTAGAGGCAGAGATTGTTGAGCCAGTTGAAGCTGGTAGTCAGAAATGAGGAGTGCTTATTTAATTCATTCTCAATGGTTTTGATATATTTCCTACTGTGCACATAGAAGAGAGCCCTTCGGGGTAGTATTTATCATGGGTTGGGTTGGATTGGATTGGATCAACGGTCGGTCAGTCTGATCTTTTTAGTCTTCAATAGTTCTTTTTTAGCCTTTCTGATGTGATGTACCCTTACAGACAGAGGGCTTGAATAACATGGCAACAAGTCTATGACCGGCCTGAGCCCTGCTTTTCATTTCATCGAATTGAATACCCTCTCCCATAAGTTGGGCTGCTAATGAACAATGCTTGCACTAATAGTAATTGATTGATATATAATATAAGTAAAAGGTTGTGTGGTTTGGCCACCCTTCAAGTCTTATTACCATATGCTCCGTCATCCTTTGTGGTGTTTCTCCTTCGTCTCGTCTGTTACTTAGAAGAATCAACTCCAAGAGAAAACGATTGAATCGGAATACAAAATGAAGGACTGCAATTATTACTGGATGCCATTATAATAAGTTCATCCATAAATAATATAGTAATAGTAATATGAATCAGAAAGAACCATTATGATTAATCATCGGAAAGAACAAAGAAGCAGATGGGGAAAGATTCAACAAAGTAAAAAATGAAAGCCACAAGTCAACAGAGAAGCAACAACAAATGACAAATGAACTGAGGCAAAAATTGTAATGGAATATCAAGAAATAACATTATTATTTCTATGGGGGCACGTTCGTACGGCATGTGGATATGAATGAGTTTGCTTTGAAGTTGGGGGTTATTTATTTACGGGTAGGTTTATTTGGGATATGAGTTTACTTTATTTCTATTGTTTATGTGTGGGATGTTTCAATTTAGGGTGGAGAGAATTTATGGTGGTTTCACTTATCTTAGGATAGGGAAAACTATCCTACTCACTTTAGGCCAATTTTTTTAGGAAGAATTGCAGCCGACAAGTCATCTGGATTGGGCGTTTCCTTTGGTCAAATCAACATAATACTCACTCAAGCATTTTGTTGAACATTTGATGTGTGTAAAAAAATAAATAACCCAATAAAAGGTTACACACTTTGCATAGCAACAAACAAAATAACTCTAAATTATCTAACAACACAAAAACATGCTAATCAACCACAGAGAATGAAAAACTAATCAATACTTAATCTATGCACAATATTCACAATTATTAAAATGAAAGTAAAAGTTAAAGAGGAAGGAAGAGCTACAAAATGGTAGTCATTAATAATAGAAGAAAAAAGAAAAAAAGAAAAAGAAATGGTAATTAAATTTCCAATCATTCATAAACATCCACAAATTCGTAGCTAAGAAAGATGAAGGAGAAAAGAGAGCTCAAGAATCTTAAAATAGTTCAAGAACAAATCTAAAATATGGAATGTGTGAGAGGTGTGAAAAAAACGTCATTTTATGCCTCTTTTTTCACGAGAAAAGAATATGGGACCAATTCTAGAATTTGAGTTAGGCAACCGCCTGACCAAAGAAGCTTGGATCGCCTGACTCTTGCCCGGGCTCCTGTTCATGGTGATTTGGGTCGAGGCGACCGCTTGACTTTTCGCGTCGGGTCGTCTGACTCTCGCATGACGCTCTGCACTTTGGAATCCTAGATTCAGGTGATCGTCTGCCTTTTGGTGCCGGGTCGCCTAACTCTCGTCTGGCCTGCATGAATCCTTCATAGGATTTTTATCGTCCAGGCGATCACCCGGCCTTTGGACAAGGGGTCGCTTGGGCAATTTCCCCACCTTTCCTTACTCTTTCCGAGAGTTTCTAGTTTGGTCCTCAACTTCTTTTCCTGGTGCTTTTTTGTCCGAAAAAGACTGATTTTGCACCCATTTTGCACCAGAGATGGATTACCTACAAAAACGCTTGCGCCTACACTAGCATAATTGTCGATAAAGCACATGAAATGAGAGAAAATATATACCGATAATGCATAATTATCACAGACATGTTTCACTTCACCTGTCGTGCTTGCCAACTTATGAACCACGCTTTCACCACGCCAAAATCGGCAAGTCATACAAACGTAGCCAGAACGGAGTTGTGTCTAAGGCTATATTACGCGGATGAGCCTCTGGGCCAATCTCCTCTAATAGCAAAACATGCTTATCGAAGAACCAAGGTCGGCCCTCCAGAACACGATCAACATCGCCTTTCCCTTGAAATTTAAAGAGGAAGCAATTGTCAACAATATTATCGATATCAAGGGCTTTCACCATCTTCAAAATTCCTCGAAGCGTGTTGAAAAGCGCCTAAGTGTTAAAAGGACGAATCGATAAAAATCCTCCAAACATATAATATCGCTCCGGCACTTTCTCCTCAATAAACTCTTCTTTAACATCTTATACAATTGCTTGTTCTGCCTTTGTGAGCGAACGACTTTGCCATGATTTCTGGAATCAAACCCTAGAACAAATCCCTGCTACACATGGAAGAACAGACTCTAGCACTCAACATATACAAAACCCTAGCACAAAAGCGCTAGACTCGTGGATGAAAGTTGTTCGGCTAAATGGAGTTTTTTTGTGTCTTTACTTAGTGTGTGTCTGTGTATGTAAATAATAAATAATAAATAATAAATAATAAATAATGTAGTATCTAATTGATAAAAAAATAAAACAGATAATTGTGAATAGTTGTCGCTGAAGGGCAAAGTGGTCAACCAAAACCGTAGTTATTTATACTTTTTTCTTTCTTCTCATCGCTTTCCTAATTCTATATCTTCGTCCACCGGCTTCCTGCTTGCTGCGTCATCGTCGGACAACTTCCACGCCTCCCCTCCCTCCACCTCCGATTCATTTCCCGGTGAGTCTCTCTTCATTTTCTCTCCCTCTCTTTTCAGTTTCTGTTTCCGATAATGGATGCTCCGTGCCTTTCAATGTTTCTAATTTTCTCCATTTGCTTCATGCTAACAGAACCAGTCAAAATTGCTTCGCTCGCCTGTTGACTCATTCCTCCGCGTCTTCTCCCTGCTCGATTCCCCAACTGCTTCCAACTCTCTCCGATCTTGCCTTCGGAATTAGTCTTCCCACTGTGTCGCTGCTTGTTGACCTCTCCGTCTTCTTCTATCTGGTAGGTTAGCTCCTGATCTAGTCGCATGCTACTTCTGTCTTCGATTCAGTGGCTTAACTTGTGATTGGTGATGATCTCTCAAGTTCATTCATATCATTCCTGCTTTTTATACAGACGACATAGATATCGGTCTAAGGAAGGTGGTTATGTTTGGGATTTTGAAACTTCCCCAAGTCTCCAGGATTCATTTGGTGACTAGTATCCAGAAATTCTATAACTATGCAACATGTTCCAGTTACTGAAATTAGAGATTTTGCATGCTCTTCTGCTTAGGTTCATTCATTTGGCATGTCTTTAACTGAGCAAGAATTTGCAAATTGATAAGACCCGGCAGGCTGAGACGTTTTTGGTTTGTCTTCATGACATCCTATTTCTGTTTCAATCTACGAGTAATATTTTAGAGTGTTTTCAAATTATGTGAGTGCCAGCTTAAGTTTCTTTCATGTGTTGGGTGATTTTCCGTGATCTCATCAGGTTCTACTAGGAGCCAGTTGCAGGAGTTGAAGATGCTGCCTCCACGCCAGCAGCCTCGAACGGGGGAACTGCATACCTCTCTCTCCTTGGTCTCTTCTGATCCTCATATGTCACCCGACACACAAGAGCCCAGATTGAATTCGAGCAACAATCAGGACTCCCCAACTGAGAGTGCAAGCTCCCGAGAGACATGGCCTACTGCTGATGCTGTCCTGGCGAAGAAGATGGAGAATGTCAAAGCAGAGGAAGACTGTCCTGAGCAGTCAGTCATCCGTCGTGTTTCCAGTGCAGATAGGATTTCTCTTCAGGACATTGTGAGAGAAAGAGTTGATGTAATTGCTGAGAAAATGTATCGCTTGCCTGATGAGTTTCTAGATGACCTGAAAAATCAGCTCAGGGTGATGCTTGAGGGAAGTGGTGGCATACACAGCGGTGAGAAAGTCTTGATCCTGCAGAAGTTTGTC
This sequence comes from Daphne laureola, assembly GCA_038382905.1. NCBI lineage: Eukaryota > Viridiplantae > Streptophyta > Magnoliopsida > Malvales > Thymelaeaceae > Daphne > Daphne laureola. The sequence goes on along the minus strand of JBBYHH010000012.1, from coordinate 762,487 downwards.
CAGAGTAGATCTGATTTAACAGCGAAAACATTGATTAGGGCTCATCGAGTGCAGCTCGAAATTCTTGTTGCAATAAACACCGGGATCCAAGCTTTCCTGCATCCAAATATCAGTCTATCCCAAACCTCTCTTATTGAGGTCTTTGTGTATAAGAGATGCAGAAATATTGCATGCCAAACCCAGATACCAGCTGAAGATTGTACTTGTGAAATATGCACCAACAGGAATGGCTTCTGCAATCTTTGCATGTGTGTTATCTGCAACAAATTTGATTTTGAAGTGAATACTTGCCGTTGGATTGGTTGCGACTTGTGTTCTCACTGGACTCATACGGACTGTGCCATACGGGAGGGGCAAATCTGCATGGGACCCTCTGTCAAGAGTGCGGGTGGGCCATCTGAAATGCACTTCAGGTGCAGGGCATGCAATCGGACTTCTGAGCTATTAGGTTGGGTTAAAGATGTCTTCCAACATTGTGCTCCTGTCTGGGAGCGGGAGGCTCTTATGAGAGAACTTGATTTCGTAAGCAGAATATTCCGTGGAAGTGAAGACCCCAGGGGACGAAAACTTTTCTGGAAGTGTGAAGAACTTATCGAGAAGATGAAAGGTGGCCTCCCGGATTCCTCTGCTTGCAGAGGGATATTGATGTTTTTCCAGGGTATGGACTATGTTAGAAGCCTGCTGAATTTATACATTTTCTCTTTGTTGAAGTCTTTTTCATGCTTGAAATTGGTAATAGGTAGCAATTCTACTTATCTGTGTGCGCTACTAGGCATTGGTTTCGTTTTCAAGTTGTTGTTCATGTTTGAAATTGAATTACACTAGTTTCTGTTCCTGTTTTTTTAGCCATTTTGTGATTGCGTACTGACTTCATGCAGAACTTGAAGTGGATTCTCCTAAAAGTCATGAAAATGGTGAAGGTGGGCGGCTGATGGCACCCCAAGAGGCATGCAACAGAATTGCTGAAGTGGTGCAAGAGGCGATAAGGAAGATGGAAGTCGTGGCCGAGGAGAAGATGAGGATGTACAAGAAAGCGCGCATGACAGTGGAGACGTGTGATCAGGAACTTGAAGAGAAGGCGAAGGAAGTGGCGGAGCTGAAGGCTGAGCGGCAAAAGAAGAAGGTCCAGATAGACGACTTGGAGAGAATAGTTAGACTGAAAGAAGCGGAGGCGGAGATGTTCCAGCTGAAAGCAAATGAGGCGAAACGAGAGGCGGAAAGGCTGCAAAGGATCGCCCTTGCCAAGTCGGATAAATCAGAAGAAGAATACGCAAGCAGTTACCTAAAGCAGAGACTAAGCGAGGCAGAAGCCGAGAAGCAGTATCTGTTTGAGAAGATAAAACTGCAGGAGAGTTCACATGCATCACAAGGCAGCAGTGGTGGAGTAGGAGGAGGTGACCCTTCTCAGGTGTTGTACTCCAAAATCCATGACTTGCTCCGTGCTTACAACCTCCCTTCTAAAAGTGACTTCCCAGCAAAGTGAGCAGCACTTTTATCTAGTGATACTATTTGATATTTTACATGCACCTGTGGATCTGATCTGATGTTTGTTTACTAATCAATCTCGTTCTAGCTCTTGGGTGTTGTGAATTGCCCATATCCGATTCCGACCTCTCCAATCTGAGCAAAATGCTACCACCATTATGCATAATCGGAACAAAAGGTTGTTTGTGTTCATTGGCATTTGGTTTGATTTTCCTTGGTACAAGAGTTGGAAAGTTGGAAGCGAGCCGTAGATTGACTCGGCAGTTTTTGCTGGACATATCTGCCAAGGTGGCTGAACATAGGAACAGAGGTGAGCTTTGAACCTGACTTCGGTCCGTCACTCAAAGCCTCGAAAAAAGAAAAAGAAAAAAATCTACTGCCTAGTTATTAACTTATTACTCTTAAGTTCTAGAAAAATCGATGTTATTTGAAGAAGAATACGCGAGCAGTTGGACGAAAGTGGTTTCGTAGATTAGAAATTGCTGAAAATGACCCATGCAAATAGTTACAGTTTATTTGATTTATGGGTTTTTCAATTAGAATAATGCACTTGGACTCTGATTTTTTGAACAACGTACATGTGAATGTGATAGAGTAAACACTAGACAGACAGCGACATAAGCAGGCAGGAGCATGGAGCCGCATGGGAGTAAATAGATACAGTACGAAGTGGTTAGGTCCCGTTGCTTCATGGAAAGAAAAATAGGGCTGAATGTTTATGATTTACATACCTTTGAATTGTCATAATCTACCTCTCTATTATTATTATTATTATTATTATTATTATTACTATTATAGGCAAAAAGAACAAATAAACTCCTGAATTTTTTCGTTTGTCACAAATCGGTCACTGAATTTTTTATCTAGCCCAATAAACTATTGAATTTTTAAAATTGTACCAATTTAGCCATTTCTGATGATGTTTCAGACGAAAAAGTGATGCGGATCGAGTATAAAGTTAAATCTAAAATATGTCTAAATGTTCGATTAAAAGAAATACACGGACGTTAAGAGAATATTACGTTGTTTTTTGTTTTTCTCACCGCGTCCGACTTTTTCTCGGTAATATTTTTTTAACGTATTTTATTTAATTAGACACTTAGAGATATTTTATGTTGAACTTCTGTCTCAATTCACATCATTCTTCTGCGTGAAAAATCATCAGAATTCATGTCCAGTGGTTAAATTGGTACAACTGTAAAAAATTCAATGATTTATTTGGTTAAATAAAAACTTTAGTGATTGATTTGTGACAAATTTAAAAGTTCAAGGGTATTTTTGTGCTTTTTATCTTCTTTATAATTGGAAAAAATTGGGAGGAAAGACTAGGGCATAGATAGCTAGTTGAGTTTTGGCGCCATGCTATGGTAGTAGAGTACGTAGGAACAGAAGTTACAGAGCAGAAGAGAAGAAAAATGGAGTGAGAATCTGTCATGGAAATTGGAATTTAGTTAGTAATTTGGTTCGGTTGTCGGCTCTCTCACTCATTCGCCCATAAGACGAACGAACCCCAGACTCAAAGTCTTGTCCGAACCTAACCGAACCATAAATTGTGGGCTCCAAGTGTTGCCCAATCACTCTCCAGCTTTGCCTCCATCCCCACACGTCTCCCTCTCCTCTGAACATTAGGGTTGCACCGAATGGAGTACTAGATTATTCATGTTAGTTTAAAAAATTATATCAAATCTGAAAGTATATTCAGATTTGGTTTGAAAATAATATGAACGAGTTCGAATGAGCTTTAAATTAATCGAGCTCAACTGTTCACGAATATCAATGAAAAAAATTGCGATAAAATCAAGCCGAGTTGAACATTAAGTTGTTCATGTTAGGCTTGATAAAAGTATCGAGTTTAGAATTTTGTTCAAACTTGGTTTTAAAATAATATGACGGAGCTCGAATGAACTTTTAATCGAGCCGAACTCGAACTTTTCGTTGAACTTTCACCCCTCTTTCTTGATTATTCATGGTGTTAATTGATTGTTCAAGATCTTAAGAGTAATTACATTAATTATATTTCAAAACGGTTGAGGGACGGCTTGGGCTCACCTTTGTTGTGACGGCTTGAGCTCATCTATGTTGCGGTAGTTTGAGCTAGCTTGTCCACGTGGTGGTGGCAGTGGCCAAGCGACAATGGCAAGGTAGACAGGGTGTAGTGGCGGATCTAGGGTCTAAAATTTAGATGAGCGGAAATCAAATCCATCAACAATAGATAAAATTTTTAATAACTCAAAACACAATTCTTATATATTCCATCTGTTTAAAAAAGAATGTTACATTTTATTTTCAGCATTTAATCTGTAAATGTTTTTCTTCAACTTTTTATCTTATAAGGTAAAACAAATTATATGCAACTGATAAATCAATATTTGTAGTTTTACAATATATTTTTATTAAAAAAAAATATCAAATTCTTCATAGTAAATATTTGAGTCAAACACAATATCAAAAGTCAGACGTAATATTCTTTTTGGGATTGAGGGAGTAGTATTCATCAAGAATTCAATCAAAATAGGTATAATAATAGTAAACCAAAATAATATAAGACATACTTAGAAGTATATGATACTCTATATGAATTGCGTTTATGATCACATTATAATACATTATGAAATCACTACATTATAATATAATTTACAATCACTTATCACATTATAAATATATGCTCCCTTCGACCGCCATTAATTGAACCATTTTTTTTCATTGTTTTAGAGTATTTAATCTATGATTTTTTACATGAATATTTAAACATTTTTAAGTTAAATCATTTATATGCATATCATAATT
>JBBYHH010000012.1:747555-758115 GCA_038382905.1 Daphne laureola | reverse complement strand
CACACAATAATCCATACTCTTCCTTATATGACCCAAGAACTTTCTTAAACACTCTAAGCTTGGTTCTTCTACATGTCGAAGTACTAATGTCAACACCAAGATTTTCCTTCACTATATTCTATAAGCCATGTAGTGTGATATTTGGCATGTTCCTAATCTCAACTAAAAAGTAATCAAGAAACCATGATGAATCAACTCTTCTGTTTTTGAAAGATATACCACATTTGTGCTCTGAAATTAAAGTCTTCACATGGAAACCTTTTATTTTTTTATCAAATCCCAAAGAAATAAACTAAGGGCACCCACCAGCTTCACACCTTGCCCTAACCCATTTTGTTGTGTTCTTATGCACCCCCATAGATCTTTGTTCAGCTATACTATACTTGTCAATCGCATCTTTAAATTGCCTGGGACTCTCAAATGTCTGTGACACATAAAACTCAAGTTATTTACACATAGGGTCATACTTTGGGTAACCAACAAGAACATTAACTTCACATCCCATTCGGCTCACTGTTCTAGATTTCCTCCCTAAATCAGCTACACCAACAACTATAGAAACCTTCACTTTAAAGTCTGCCCATTTGATGTTGAACACTTTGATCTTGTCCCTAATTTCATTCAACTCCTCATCATCATCACTTAGATACTGAGACTGAAACTATTCTATGTCATATTCATGTTTCTCATCCCAATTTCCAAACACTTTTCTTATGAGTTTAGAGTCATCTGCCATTGCGCTGTCCAAATCTATCTCATTCTTCTCTTCATCATCTGAGGATGATTCTCCAATATCCAACTCATTATCAGCATCATAAACCACCTTAACACTTTCAGCAGCAACTCTTTCATCTGTATCACTATTCTGCCCATTCTCTGCATTATTATCATCCTCTTCTATCTCAACATTCTCACCATCATCTGCTATAAAAGCATTCTCAACATTCTCTCCTATCACAGCATCAATGTTTTCCGGGTGCAATACATATATTTGGAGACGTCCATACCTCTTCATCATATCTATAAGCATGTGTACAGAGTTATCATTTTCTCTATCTATTAATACAAACTTATCATCACCAAATTGCAATGAGCCCTTAACCCACAGATTGCATATTTATTTCTCTATCAAGCTAGCTACCATCTCATCCCATTCATGGTTTGACAAGAAGTCAACATAAAATTCAAACTTCTTTTGTTTCCCCCCAATATATTCCATATAGGGGTCTCTTTTAAAACTTCCATCATAAATAAAATTAATCCATGAATCAATCATCCTACAAGAATGGCAACAAGATAAATTAGTGGACATGCTGACTAATAGCAAAGATATTTTTTTTAACTGTGTTTATTTAACACAGTGAGCTCATTCACTGTAAAAAAACAAAAATGTGATGGTAACAACTATTGTATGTGATTAATAGAGTAATTCATTTCCCCCTAATTTAACAGGTTTTAGCATTCCTGTATACATTGAGATAGAAGAATCAATCTGCATTTGCATTTATTGTGTTACTAGAACCTATTGTTGGAAGCACAAAGACTGCTAAATAGGACCCTGATTTCATGTGTATTGCTTGATAAATTAACTGAAACCAAATTCAGTAGCTACAGGCTTTGTTTCAGAAAGTAATTAGAATGCAGTAGTACTTATTCGTTTACAAGGTTGTAACCTGCTATGAATATAAAATGTACTCTAGTCATTAATCATGTTGTAACATTTAACAAGTGTGTAAAAATACTTAAGGGATATATTGTTTTTAAAATTACCATGTCCTAGAAAATAAATCTATTCCAACAAGAATATGAACTGAACATGAAAAAATTAACATTTAAAAGTGGTTAGCTTTTAATGATGATGTATGTAAAAACAAGAACTGATTGGCTTTTTTAAATTAAAAAAAAAACAAAAACAAGAATACGAACTGATCAAACAGTCCATTTGAAGAAACCTTTTTGACACCTGTTTGGTGGTGGATTTAGTGCCAACCTACCACAATTCAACTTACACACACTTCAATTTTGTCTTTTACGAGTAAATTGCCTTTAACCCATTAACCCTAACCCACCTAACCCACCAGAACACAAGCACATATAAAAACAATTGATACCTTTATGAAAGAGAGGACCACAACACAAGCAAAAGCTCTGATTCACGCTTTGAAAATTCACCAAGAATTTTGTCTTCTTCGACCTGTAGGTCCAAAGCCAGAGAAGAATAAGCCCTTTCTCTTTCTCGTGCGTGAAGAGACAGAGTGGAAAGAACTGAAAGTGAAGGAGTCTTACATGTCCATTAGTTAACGACGTCAATGTCCACGTTGGACCACGTTACCCCCAAATTTTGAATTGTAACATTTAGGCCCAACGGATACAATCTGTAAAACGTTTAGGACTGATTCAAACTTTTTAAGAGTTTTAGGACTGAGTTGGCAAAAATGTTGAAGTTTTAGGACTAAACGTGGCGTTCCCCCGCAGATTGAGTTCAACATGTTTAGGAATTGACCAAGTATTTAGGAATAAATGTTCCTCTTTCATACATTGGTCAATTAATAGTAGGTCTTAAAGGCAAATAATCTCTTTTTTTAAATTAGTTCCAAGTTAATTGCAGATGACTCTTGAGTCCTCAAGATTGTTGAAGTCCATCGTTAATGAGAAGTGAAAGAGAAGTGAAAGCTTGTAAACCTTTGAAGTGGATTGAATGCACTTGTTGGAAGTTCAACATGTTAAGTACCTTGTGGACTATGACTTTCCTTGATTTTGTGTATGGTCAATTGAATTTGGACTTGTCAGTGTTGAACCAAAACATTGAGAAGAGCCTTAGTCGAATAATTGAAGGTGTGGACAAGATATTGGATTGAACTAGAACTTAGAAAATGTACTTGGGTCGAGCCAAAATTAAAATGTTGAAAATGATTTGAACAATTTGAAAACTGGATAGGCCCAAATTGATGAGTTCATTCACCTTTCATTCATCTTTGATATTGTCTTCACTTTGCTCCTTACACTTTGCAAAAGTGTGCATAAATAGGTTGAGTAGCCTTCTGGTATTGTGAATGATCAATTAGAAAAAGTCCTTGAAGGTTCAGACTTTAACCTCTTGAAGCTCAAACCAAGAGATAAGAGCTTGGGATGAGAGGTCGTTGAAACTGGAAGGGTCGTAAAAATCAAAGAGTTCCTCTTTTGGCATGTGACATCTTGGATTCTCACGGTTGCACATGGGTGCAACTAGATCACTTGCCAGTTTCACGTTATTGTTACTCACCTCTAACGGAATTGCATTAGTCCTTAAGTTTATTTCCTATTTTCATGATGCTCCATAATTAGAATTTAGAAATTTTCCAAGCTAAATTTAACTACTACACATACCAGAATTTAACAAAAGAAAATTAGAAGACCAAGTATATTTAATCACATAAAATAAGGATCATTTTAGTTTTAGAAAACTACGTTCTTTTCTATATTTTTGTTAATAATAGTTTGATTGTGTTTAGGGGTGCCAATCGAGCGGGATGAGTCGGGTCATTTGGGTTTCAGGTCAGGTCTCGGGTTATTTAGGTTGCTTCAAGTCGAGTTGATTTCAATTCGGGTTCAAGTCATTCAGGTTTAGGGTCGCTTTCATTCGGGTCAGGTTCGAATTTATGAACTTTTATTTTCGGGTTAGTTTAAGTTTAAATCAAGTGGGCATATCTATTGTGTTGCATGACTACACGACCACAGTTGACCAGACCAATCATCACGCTCGAACAGATGACCAACCCGAGAACCCGCACGCAACTGCGTCAGCTCCTCTGCCTCTGAATTGCAAGTCGCAGCTTGACATCGACAATGAATCAGTGACTAGATAAAAGCGTAACTACTGAGGTGGTGCGTACAGACCAGCCTAAAACTCACACTCAACTTCGTCGGCTTATCTACCTGTTGAACACCAAGCTCCAACTGTAGCTTAACATCGATAAAGAGTCGACGACGCTCTCTAACTCTAACACTCAATTACGTAGCAGTCCATCAATGTCGTCTATTTTAATAAAAATCTACCTTGTTACATGTGAAATGGATTTTCACCAAATGGAACAATTTTGATTTATTGATATTCAAACCTTATTCATTCAATTATTTTTATGTCAGATCATTCAACTTCAGATTATTTCCGATTCGGGTTATTTTAGTTCAAGTCATTTAGGGTTCGAATTGAACTTATTTCAAAGCAGTTCATGTTCGGGTCATTCAGATTTCAAATTATTGACTTTCTTAATGAGTTCAATCCCGGATAGATTACTCGAGTCAGATCTGTTTTTAATATCCCTAATTATGGTAGTAAAAATGTGACGGCAAGAGAAGGGGAAATTCTTGTTTATGCCCGGGCAATGTATACCCACTAACGGTAAATGTTAAAATTAGAATATTCTGTTAATACTTACCAATTTAAAAGTTTTAAGGTGTATTAAAAAATATAGAAAAATGAAGGGAAAAAAACATGGATTTGTAGTCAAATTTTCCAATTTCCATTCAATGGGATTGCTATAAATCGGCTTAAAGCTCATAAATACTTTCCATTTGAAATTGTTTGAGAGCTTCTTTCCTTTCCATTCATTTCTATGTTTTTTCTTTTATTGCTTCGTATAACTTTCCATTTTCTATCCTTATTAATTAATTTTTTTGTTCTTGATAAATCAGTTCAACTATTTATATATATTTTTTAATTTTTTATCTTTATAATTTTTCCTTCATCCTGTTTTTTATTTCATTTTTATTTCAGTATTCATTTGTTTTAACATACAACTTTTTCTTTTTTTGTTTTTATTTATAATATAAATTGAGTGAAGTTTATAAGGTTTATGTGTGGAAGTAGTTTTGGAATGTTGGTGTAATTTAGATAATGTCTATGTGCAGATATATAATGTCTGGAACTTTTAATCTTATGTCTAATACTACATATGTTATGTTTGAAATTAAAATATATTGTGTAAAAAAATGAGGTCTAAAACTATATATGTTATGTCTGAAAGTTGATTATAATCATATTATTATTATTATTATTTTAATTTTTATCTCTAAATGTAAAGAAATTTCCAATCACCAATTTTTATTATCATTTGTCTTAAAACAAAAGGTTATGTCTGAAACCATTTTCTAAAAGTTGGTTTAAATTTTTTATATTGATGAAATATATATAAGTTCTCACAAGATAGTCTTTCAATGTCAAACATCCGTATTATGAGTTTTTACAAATTATTTTTGTGTCACGTCTGAATGAAAACAAAATCTATATTACCAAATTTCCATTTTTATTTTGCATCTATAAATATAATTGATTTTCAGATATATATATTGTTCATTCTATTATATGAAAAATTCATGTAACATCCGAAAGTCATATGATATATCGGAAATGGCAATATCATTTTTAAGCTAATGTGGGAAAGATGAGTTTAAAAATTGAAATTAATAAATGTCTGAAATATTTAAATTAAAGAAAATAGTAATATCAACATACACAAATTATTCACAACAAAATGTATACATACACATCTAACCTAATTAATAAATCACTTGTACTAATATATATAAATTTCAGACATCCTATAGAACGTTTCAGACTTGTTGTTTCAGACATCCTATAGAAATTCTAAGGTTTGAAGGAGCACTTGCTATGTAATAAAAAAGAAAAATGGGGCAAGTTATCAAATGGGAAAAGATTAAGGGGCTAAGAATGAGTTCAAGCCATATTCTATTTATCTTCACTGCATTAATGGTGCTCATCGGATGCGCTCACCTTCGTCTGGATCTTGATTTGAAGGGGCTAAGATCGCCAGTTAAGAGTGAGTTCAACCCATATTCCATGATGTGTTTGAAAGTAAGGGAAGAAGAAGTTGTCAGATATTACTTACATTTGAATATTTACAATTACGCATCAATTGTCTAAAAGTTTTTAGTTTATGTCTAAATGTGTTAATATATTAGCACCAGCATAATAGAATCGATACGCTTAGATTCACAATTGCTAAAAGGTTGTTCGTTTATCGTAATAACATGTCTAAATCATATATGCTCATTGCCTAAGTCTGGAAGTGTATATCATGTATATAAAATTGATAACTTTTGAAGTATGTACTAGAATCAGTAACAATGCATCACTGGTTGTCTGAAATTAATCGTTTACGTTGTGTGTGGGCAGCTTCTGATCATTAGATATGAAACAAGAACTACCATCAATACAACAAACTAACTATTATCAAAATTCCCACTAACATTAAGGCATATCTGTTTACCATACACAAATATCTGAAAATAATCTGAAACCAGACATCTAAAATAAATTACCTCTCCATTAATCTAATCATCAATTCAACAAGTAATCCAGTTGTAGCATACATACAACAACATACAATCTTTTCTTGTCCACGACATATAATTCATCAACAAAAAAAAAAAAAAAAGTCAAAATCATTATTTTTTCCTCAATTGTCTAAAAAAACAAAATGGTTCAGATTTGTATCAAAATTAACCAAACTTCAATGAATTCTTACTGCATAAAAAATCGACCAAACTTTTTTCCTCATAAAAAATCTTGCATGAATGTTAGTTTCAGACAGTTGGCTGTTTTAATGAGATAAAAAATAAAAACCAAATTTTTTTTTAAAATCCAAAACGACAACATAGTTGGCAAACCTGAGCGCAATCAACAAAATTGACAACGGAGTGACGGCATCTGCGGCGGCGGGTGTTACTGGCCGGCGTTTTTCAATAGGAAACGAAACCCAGACTCAGAATGTTTTAATGCGACAAAAAAAAAAAAACCCAGATTTTTTTCCCCCAACCGGAAACGAAATCAGAGATTCCAAACCTAAGGATGAAGCCGCGGACTCCACGAAGTTGATAACGGCAGAGGCACGAGCGTGTCGGCGACATCAATGACGGGGGATGAGTTGGATAAGCGACCCAAGCGTGACGGCATTTGCAGCGGCTGGAAGAGATTTGGGTATCAGCAAGGTTGGGTATCAATGTAGGAAGAGATTTTGGTTTGGTGATGTTTTGAATGGGGATTTTGGGTATGAAAATTTCCTGATTTTTAGATATTTTTTTAATTGTCATTAATTCTCATTCAATTGTGGTACTTTCTTATTTCAAAAACACCTAGGGTCTGTTTATATATATATAGAGAGAGAGAAACGGACGTTTAGACGGTACCAATGTGGGCATACTATGCCCAGGCAGATATACTCAAGCCTCGCAAGAGAAGACCTCATCATCATCCCCTAAGTTTTCCCCGTAGTCCAACATAACTCAATCTGGGATAGAGTATTAACAATAATGAATTAATAACATATACAATGAATTAGTCCTTTCATCCCATGTTGATTGGTTGGCCCTTTTATTCCTGAAATATACTTCATCCGTCTTATAAAAATTATAATATTTTATTTTTAATATTTAATTTATAATTTTTTTTTAATATATTAACATATAATATTAAATAATTTATATGTATATGTTAAATAAATATGTCTAATTTTTAAATATATTTTTTAAAATTATTTTTAACAAATTTTTTTATATTAAAAATTAAATCAAACACAAAACGAAAAGTTAAATATAGAGGGAGGGAGTATAAACAATAAGACAACTTGCACAGGAGAGAGCATCTTTCTGCTGTTTCTTATATTGATACATGAGGAGTAAACCTCGAGTCCTTGACTCTTACACAACCACAAATACCAATCTATTTGCCAGAACTTACCCACTATGTTTTACAGTAACACACACTTGAACTCCAGGTATCTTATATCTATCTACATACGTATTTTATTTACCGATTTCTTTTGTTATCTACACACCAGGATGATACATCACTTTCTATCATATTTCTTCACAGTTTTGACAGATGAACAGACAAAGATATCCTCCTGCAGCTAGAAAGCAATGCATGTTTCCAGGGAGGACTTAGCGAGCCACAACAAGCCAGGATCATTCCTCTTCAGCACTAGATACGTCTCCGCTTTCCCGATTTCGTCCATGATCACATCTTCAGTAAAACCAATTAACAGCAAGATATCCATGGCAGCTGTGACCAGAAAGAGCCATGCAGGAGTTGAGAGTTGTTTAACAGCAGACAGTAGGTATTAGATTTGATTAATGAGTTCAATTATCGCAGTCAATAAGATGTTCCATTCATTCACACTTCATGGTCAGTATACTTCCTAAGTCCCATGAAGTGTAAATGGAACTGGCAAAATATCTAACAATCATGATTAGGAACAAACCTTTGTAGCTTGCAATATGCCTCTGAATAAGGGGATTAGCCTGCAAAGCAGCAACAATAAGCAACTCAAAACTAGCTAGACAAAAGAGATCGCAGTGCAAGTATAAGAACAAGTTCGTAAAAGGACTTAAGAATGTAATAGTAAGATAACTAGAAAGCATAGCAGTTTCCAACCTTCCGCAGTTTCTTAAACTTCATCTCTCTTGGATGTTCAATTATATTTCTGTAAGCAAAAGTAGGATCATTTCACATGATTATTGAAGGTTAACTGAGAACAAATTATGTATCTTACCCAGAGTTGGGAGCAAGAATTAAGACAATTCTACATAATTCGTATGTATAGAAATAAGTCCCAATTAACTGCACAGACTATATTAGCAGGTCAAGAACTACTTCCCTCTGGAATTCAACATCCAGGAGGAGAATAAGTATCTTAGTGACAGTGGCATCTTTATCAGTGATAGGAGATGGTTAAGCACCATCCAAAAAGCTCACCTGATTATCTTGAACAGCATTTCCAGGACAGCGGCAGCTTCAGAGGGCTTAACTTCATTACGCAACATCTCGATGGCCTGTTGAAGACGCTTAAACACACTGTCAAGAGAATCTTGTATTCTCTGCAGTTCACAGTCATCTGGATCGGGCTCATCAATTTGCATATCCGATATCCCAAGTTGGGGTATCAGGCCATCATCTGGATCAGGTTCTGCCTTGGTTTCAGTTCTTCTAGATTCAGCAAATTTAGGCTGTTCATGTGGTGGGCTTAAACTGGCTAGATCGTCTGTGATCTTAGTTGCCATGTGGCAGCCCACAACGTTTTCTGTCTGTACACTCACCTGATTATGGTGTTTTACATCTTCATCATCAGGGTCAGGTTCATCAACTCGGACCTGAATTTGACTGTCCGAAATTTCCGACATCCCGGGCCTGGCAAAATTGGCAGACAATGGCAGAACTTCTGGATCATCAGGATCAGGTTCCTGTGATGTAGCTGAGGAAAATGCATGAGATGCTTCTAAAGGCATATGGAGACCAGAATCATCAGAGTGAGGTTCTTCATTTTCTTCAGATGCTCCAACAGTATTAGTGGAACCACTAACTAAACGACGATGTGCAGCAGCCCCAGAAGCAGCATGAACATTCTCCAGCTGATTCAGCCTGTCTCCTCCAAGTTTCTGAATGGGAATTGCACTACCTTCAACAAAAATGTCTTCATCAAGATGCTCTTTCTGCCTTACTCCACTTAACTTATAGGCTCTTGATTTAGTCCAGTCTAGGCTAAAGGCTTCTTTGTTGAGCTGGTTGAACAAGAATTTCACAATCGTGAGACATCAAGATCACTTGTTATCAACTCCCTCTGTCCCAAAACAATTGACCCATTTCATTTTAAGTCTTTAATCTAAGATTTGTTTTGCTTCAACATTTTGACATATAAATTAAACAATTTAGATGTAAACGCTAAATCAATATTTGCAGTTTCTAAATATATTTCCTTAGATATATTTTAATTAACTTTTTCTAAAAATTACATATGAATCAAACACAATATTAAAATTCAAATGTCCAATTATTTTGAGACTGTGGAGGTATAATGCCTTTAGCATCAAGATTAGAATCACAGAAGACTGGATGGTATTAATACCTGTCTGTCCAAAGCATGGAAATTTTCATCATGTTCAGAGTGCACCATATGAGCCTGAAATTAACACAATTAAATTACTCAGTCAGTACTCGGCTATATCTTTAGTTCCACTTTAATTGTTTCTTTGCTCTCTTGAAGAGGGGCAACAAAACACAACAGTCATTAGCAGTAAAGAGACTTCTGACTGTAGGGTCAACAACTTACAAGTTCATGCAAGAGAGTCTTTTTTATGCTCTCATATTTCCTAAAACCTTTGAGATCATCAGTTCGAAGACGTAGAGATATTTCTTCACCACAATTCTGAAGTGAAATAGAAGGGGTAAACACACACTTTATTAGTGCTTTCAATAAATCAAGATAAAAAGAGAAATTATTTCTGATGGATCCATTACCTTATTAAACCCCAGCATGCATTTAGGAGAGACACCAACATAACCAACTGGAGCCATCTCAGTCATAATTCCCACACGCCAACGATGCTTTATACAAAAGCAAACAAGAATTAGAGGCAATGGTCATCTAAAGGAAGTACAATTACAAACACATATTAAGCTACCTTATTCATGATAGCAACTATTCCAGGATCTGCAGCTAGCATGTGCATCCTTTTTAATGCATCTGAAGCTGGAGGATGCAACTGTTAACACATACGAGTTAA
>JBBYHH010000012.1:729664-741221 GCA_038382905.1 Daphne laureola | reverse complement strand
TCGGAAAAAGTTTAAAAATTGTCGGGTTTTGGGTTCCACAATTCCTCGAGAAGTTTCGCTCCGACGTCACCGCCGCTCTCCGACACCATTTCTGATGCTTCCACACATGCAGGCCGGGGAGGGGGTGACAACCCATGACTTTTGTGATCCTTATTTTAATCATGTCAATAGATTGATCTTTGAAACCAATTGGGAGCATGTTCTATTACTTGGTTGTGCTAGGTTTAAACGGTGGTTGTTTGAGTTGAAAAAAATTCATGTCTTGTCGTTACTTCATACAATTTGTTATTATAGTAGTCTTATCCTTAAGATTACTAATTTGGCCATGGAGAAACGGCCCCTTAAGTTTTGTAGGTATAAAGAATTCAAGTTTGAGCATATGGAAAAGTGGATGTTGGAGAATTTTAATGATTGGACCGATTCTACATAGAAACATCATGAATGAGTCACTTGAGTTCTACTGATGAGATTGTCAAGCTAACGACGTTAAAACAAGGTATCAGTAGTATATTTATATTAATTAGTTTTAGATTATTAGAATTTAAGTTTTAATGATGATGTTGAACTCTTGATGCAGGTGGTGAATTAAGATTGAGCTCCGAGAACTTTCATGGAATAAATTTTGGAGGTATTTGTACAAGAGCCGGAGCGGAAACATGATCATCTTTCGTATAAGTTGATTTCAGAACCCTTACAGACATTATTTGGACTTGATGTATGAAGAGCAGTTGTAGCTCTGTCTTAGCTACAAACAAGATTTTGAATCGACTCAATCCGATGTAGGAGCGCAAAGTTATGGCCAAAATACTGAGATATAATTAAACGGACAGAAAGTTCGCGTGAAGGTCGCTGTCAAAATCAGAATTTCATGGCGGAAAAATCATCTTTTCGGATTTCAAAGACTTTCGCTGTCATTTTTCTCGCCAAAGATGGGTGAAACTTCAAATGATCATAACTTTTGCAACAAATGTCCTTTTTTCTCCCACAATATATCAATCTGAAGGGAAAAATGAGTGTTATCCATATATGAAGTCATTTCGTCCTAGATCTGAATTGAATTGCTACTGATGGTATCAAAACCTCCCAAGACATGGAATGGGGACCTAACTTGGTCCCCGAGGTATGAATTTCGATCCTCTTCTTTCTTTTACCCTTTCCAACATTGTAGACAATGTTGATTTTGAGTTTTGTGGGGTTGATTTGGGTTTTTATGAATTGGATCGTTAGAATGATTGTTTGCATGCTGATTATGAAATCTTGCATGTTGTTTGCTAGTATAGGGATGCAAAACAATAAAAAAATAAATTTGCATGTAGTATTTAGGTTGCATTTTAGGTACCCAATGCTCTAGTAAGTTGAGTTTTAATCTAGAACCTCCATTGATTGACATGTTTATGATCATATAAATGGTAGGAAATTGTGTTCAAAACTTTAAATGGAGATTCAACCTTTGAGAATTTGAGCCTAATTACGTATGAATTGTTTGAATTGTTCTTTCATGAGAGTATCTTGCTAAGTATTAGAGCTAGAACTTGCTTTCTCAGAATCATTGAAAATGTACATATGTTGTGTGTTGAGCAGGGAAGACGGTGACAAATTAGGATGAGCCTATTGACTAAATAGCCAACCTGTACGATATCTCTATAGATACCCCTTTTGAGCCTTAAGCCGGATTATTTATTCACCTACGTTTTGAGCCATATTCGTTCTCTTATATTACCTTTCATCCCTGAAACTTCTCGAGTATTTTATTCTAGGCATAGGTATGAAATTTTTGTGGTGTGTTCATATTCTGAGTTTAGGGGTATTATGTATTGTTGTGATATGTGAGTGAAGAAATGATAGTTCTGGAAAAATAGGTGCCTAAGTTGAAATAAAAAAAGCAAAAAAAGGAAAGAAAAGTGAAATCAGGAAAAGGAGGCACTTGTAATTATTTATTTATTCCAGAATTGTCATCAAGGTTGAAAGAGTGCAAATTTTGTGAAAAAATATGTGAAGGTTGCAAAAGATGCAAGTTGGGTATGAGTTTGTGATTATTGTCTATTTTTAGTGCTCATATACTTGTAAACTCAAGTAGTTTTAATAAGCTCCACTTAAACAAAGCCTTCAACCGATCTCCATCCTCACCAAACCAAGTATCATTACAACCCAGTTGAAAGACCACCTGACTGGTAAGACATGCAACTCTTTCCTTCAGGAAGAGTGAGTATAGGAGTTTTGGTTCACTTGCAAGCCTATGGATTGAAGATACTTGGTAGGATCACTATACACACGTGCACACCCACTTGAGAGAGTGAAACACTAAGGGAGTGATCAATTTTTTATTGATTTGAGCACAAAGTCCTAAAAATTATTTAATCATTTATATGTTTACAGATGTGTGGTTCTGGATGCTAATTTGACTTGAGCGGGCATTGGTAGTTTTCTTGATTTGTTTGCTTAGTTTTAGGATTTCATATAGGTAGAATTGCTAGGGACTAGCAATTGATTGAGTTTAAGAGTATTTGATGAGTGCAAATTATAATATATATTTTACCCTCGATTTTAAATATAAACTCAATTAGTTGTTATGTTCTTATTATTTTACGCAAGAATTTTGTAGTAGTCCGCTCTGGGAAGTAATGGAGCAAAATTGAGAAATTCTGGGTTAAATTGACATGAAGAGAGAAGTTTTGGGCAAATTGGATTGAAAGATTAAAGCTAAGGATTAAAGTGGCACAAAGACAAGAGTTGGGGCTAAACTGAGAAGAGGCATAAAGTTTAATGGCTAAATTGCTAATGAGACAAAAGTAAACTTAAATCTACATGGTTTATGCAAGAGACAAGTCTCAGAAGGATTAGGTGAGAATTGGATTTTTAAAATCCAAGTTATTGGCAATACACTAGGGGGATTGATGCACAGGAAGAGGGGGACAGACGTACGAGGAGTTGCACCAATGAAGGATTTTTGTTCTTCATCTCTTTTCTTTTAATCATGTTTAGTAGCTAGTTTAATTTTATCTCCTAGGATTTATTGTGAAACTTAAACTTAGGGTTTTGATTATTTAGTTCTCTGGCCATGAAATATTTGTGGTATGTTTTGCTTAGGAATAAGAGAGTATTACTAGACCACAAAGTAATTAGGCTAGACTCAGTTCTAGGATGAAAGTTCAGAATGGTTTAGGAAGGAGATTGATCACTTAAATAATTAGAGCGACATGGAAGTGTGTTCTGATCACCTAGGTTAACTTTGGAAGAAGGTTGTTAGAATTGATACATTTGCTTACAAGATGAGAATAATAATTATAGATAATTCTAGATTGTCAAATCTGAAGTTTAAGTAGATCAATAATCCTAGAAGGTAATTTTATTATTTAATTTCTCATCAGTTGCATTTTTATTAGTTAATTAATTCTCTTCAAAGTCAATCAATTTACCATCTTCATTTTGTAATTCACCACAATTTTCTAGAATCACAAGTCCCTATAGATTCGACCCGGTACTCGCCGAATTTACTACTTATTGACAATCGTACACTTACGGTGTCATGAACATTTGTCCTCTGCTTTACCAAGCATCTAGAATGGCGGGTTCATAATAGAAGGTGTAGATCTTGAGCCAAGTCACATGAACTCAAGGGCTGGAGTTGTGGAATAGCTAGGAGAACCTTAGGTAGAACAAGAGAGGCTTTAGCTCTTCAATCTTGTTTCAAAAATAAGTTCTAAGTTCAAAGTGTTTGTGTGGCCAAATGTATACCCTAGAGGCTACCAAAACTATCCCTAATAATTGAAAAGACTACCGTACCCTAGGTTAGCAACTAACTAAAGCAATTCATCCATCATTAGTTGCTAACCCTAGTTAACTAAGTTAATTGAATCTACTTAGCTAACTAAACTTTGGCCTAAATGTCTTAATAGGAAATTACATTTGAAATAGTTTGAAATTATTGTGGGAATCCTTCTTGAAGGGGTATGAACCGTTTGGGGTGTGTCCAAGGATCTCTTATTGGAGTTTGGGTTCATTGTGCTGGGGGGACCACTGTTGAAAGTGACACTTTGCTGACTTTCAATTGAGTCCCCAAACATCATTTCTACTCCAAATTGAGTGAGGCTGGCGCCATTGGTTCCCTCTATTCAAGATCTATCCAACGACTACATATTAGACCATGTTTGGAGCACTTTGGTTTTGAACATCCAAAGAGCCCCTAAATTGGCTAAGTGTGGAGAAGTTGTTGTTGCCCGGATCTTCAAGCCAAGAAATAATTGCTTCTTTGATGCATCCTTTGTAGTCTTCATCCAATTACATACCAAAGATTTCTAGGTTGAGTCCCAAGACTTCATACTCTTCTTGTTTCTCTTGCTTTCTGGCCAAGGTAGACATGAAAAGGCTAAGGCATTCTTGAGCTTTCTTTGCCCTAGACCTTATCATATGTCCTCCCAAGCCTTGAAGTGGATGCATTCGGCCTTGAGAATCTTCATTGGTGCCATTGGAGGAGGGTAACATCCTTGGGCCATGGGTTCTAGCACTAGTTTCCAAGTAATGTGGCACCGGGTAAGAAAGGAGCTTAGCAGCCGCGGCTTGAAGTAGACTACAAGTGCCACTCCCCTTGCTCTTCTTTGCCACTCCATATCCATCTTCATGCATTGTTATTCCTAGGATTGTGTCACACACATATAAGAACTGCAAAAACTAGAAGCACCTTTGCTAGCGGACTTAGCCACTGACATGATCTTGGAGTCTCTCCCAGAGAATTATGCAGTGTTCATAATGAACTACAATATGCATGATCTGAACAAGACCCTTCCTGAACTGTTCAACATGTTAAGAACATCTGAGTTGAACATTAGGAAGGAAAAGACAATCCTAGTTGTTCAGAACAACTACAGGAAGGGTAAGGGCATTAAAAACAAGGGTAAGCAGACCCAGACACTTAAACCGACTGAGAACGCAGTAAAGAAGAAGAAGAAAGCGTAGGGGTGCTTTGATTATGGGAAACCAGGGCATTCGAAGCGCAACTACCAATTATGGCTGGATGAGATTAAGAAGGGAGGAGATGCCTCCGCTTCAGGTATTCTTGTAATAGATTCTAATACGTGTACTCCTATATCATGGGTATTGGATATTGGATGTGCATCGCACATTTGTTCAAATGTGCAGGTACTGCAGGGAAGTAGACCGCCAGTGAAGGGAGAAATCGATCTCAGAGTCAGAAATAGAGCAAGGGTTGCTGCTATTGTCGTGGGATCTTATTTTATTTCTTTACCTTCTGGACTTACTTTAGAACTAGAACATGTTTATTATGTGCCTTCTATTTGCAGAAATTTGATTTATGTTTCTTGTTTGGACAAGAAAGGATATTCAGTTAAAATAGAGGACAATGGTTGTTCGGTTTGTTTGAATGAATTGTTTTATTTCAGCACACACATGAGCAACGACTTATATATTATAGATTTAGAAAATCCAATCTATAACCTCTCCAATAAAAGGATCAAGCAAAATGACTCAAACAATACATACCTGTGGCATTGTCATTTAGGCCATATAAATGAGAAACGCATTTCTAAGTTACAGGAAAGCGGACTCTTGGACTCTTTTGATCTAGGATCAATGGAGACATATGAATCTTGTTTAATTGAAAAAATGACTAGAGCAGCATTCACTGGATACAATGAAAGGGCCACCAAAGTACTTGAGATCATACACAATGATGTGTGTGGACCCACGAGTACACAAGCCAGATGAGGGTATCGATACTTCATAACATTCACTGATGATTTCAGTAGATACGGGTATGTATATCTTTTGACACACAAATCTG
This sequence comes from Daphne laureola, assembly GCA_038382905.1. Taxonomy (NCBI): domain Eukaryota; kingdom Viridiplantae; phylum Streptophyta; class Magnoliopsida; order Malvales; family Thymelaeaceae; genus Daphne; species Daphne laureola. Next base: position 735,424 of record JBBYHH010000012.1, on the reverse strand, counting down.
AATCTTTTGAAAAGTTCAAAGAATTTCAGAATGAAGTACAAAACCAACTGAGGAGAAATATCAAGAAACTTTGATCGGATCGAGTTGGTGAGTATTTAACTCAAGAGTTCCTTGACCATCTCAAGGAATGTGGCATAGTGTCACAACTCACTCCACCTGGAACACCGCAGTTAATTAGTGTGTTTAAAATGAGAAATTGAACCTTTCTGAACATGGTTTGATCAATGATGAGTCATGTTGATCTACCATTATTCTTCTAGGGCTATGCTCTTGAAATGACAACATTCCTACTAAAAACCGTTCAGATGACACCATACGAGGTATGGACAGAGAAACAACCCAAGTTGTAGTTTATGAAAATATGGGGTGGTCAAGCTTATGTCAAGAAACAGTTCACTGACAAGCTTGAAGCTAAATCTCATAAGTGTATTCTCATCGGATATCCTAGGGAAACCAAAGGATATTACTTCTATGATCGAATTGACCAAAATGTGTTCATAGCACGAACTAGTTACTTTTTAGAAAGAGATTTCATCTCCAATAGAAATAGTAGGAGGGACGTAGAACTAGAAGAGGTTCAAGAACAAGAGATTGCATCTGAAAAATAGGAGGAACATGAATGAGAACCACAAAGTGATGTGGTAGAGACAATCATTCCAGTATCACAAGTGTTATGACATATCCTCCCATACATGTCTTAACACTGAAAAATAAATAATTACTCGGATAAATTGAAGAAACTTCATACTTGGAGGATTTCTTGAAGATTTAGAAGAAATTAAACCAGTGAGCTACTTGTTAAGATATAAAGTTAGAAGGATTAGTGAGCAGTTAAAACTGTTAAAGAGAAGGAAAGAGTGGAACCGAAAGTAAAAGGATAAATGTGGTTCTTTTGAGAGTTTTAAAATAAGTGAAGGATTTTCCTAATCACTTACTAATAAAACTCATTAAAATGAAAGAAAAATGGGAAGGAGACAATTTATTCTTCTTCTTCTTTGTGATTACAGAGAAGGCAAGATCGGTCTTCCTCTCTCATCCCTTCTTCTTCTCAATTCTTCATCAAATCTAGCGGATGATCTCTCTCCCCAAAAGGAATCGGTGCCGAAACCATTTCAAGAAGAAGTCTCTTCACCAGGAATAGAAAGAATTGCAAGGTAAATCAATGAAAACCTAAACCTGCTGGATTTGGATTTGATGAGGAAAGGAATAAATTTGAGGTTTTGATGATCTTTCCTTCTTCTATTGAGTATTTTTATGCTACGATTAACAATACATGTTGAATGAATTATTCTTCTTCAACTACTAGAAGAGGTCGAATTGTGTGTCATGCTTTGTGGAAATTTTGGTACAGTGGCAATAGAGTAGAGATCTATGCATACTGTTGTAGATATAAATGATGAGTTGTAATGTTAATGCTATATTTATGACAATTGATACAAATGATAAATTAATTGATATATTAGGAGCATGGAAAGAAGTGAAAGGTTAATTCTTGAGGAAATCCATGCTGACCGATTACTGTAATAGTCCTATTATTGGTATTTGATGTGTAAACGTCAAGGTAAAGGTTGATTTGCACTACTAGTGACTTAACTTGCAATACAAGATGGAATGACATGTACAAAGAAGAAGGTTATCATGCTGGCCGATTTCTTAAAACCCAAATAAGAATAATTGCATAAATGGGAGTGTTGTCATCAGCCACCATGAGGTGATTAGCATATCTCTACTATTACTATGTAATAATAAAATGGGATTTAAATTCAACTACTAGGAGACTCTATCAACCAAATACTGAGATGTGAAACACTAAGCGGGAACTACACAGGGAGCTAGAGTTATAACATGAATAATTTCTAAAAGGTGGAATTAAGAACAGAGCTAGGCTAGCTTGCCGAGTCAGGATCAACCATTCTTCCTGGTAGGGGCACCACTCTCCTGTAAGTTCCCAAATCCCTCTCTCTTATTTTCTATTTATTCATTAAGTTATATTTGTATAATAATTACTTACTCCTTTCTTGCTCTCTGGAGGGAACCTAGAGATACTCTACCACTAGAGAGAGACTCAGGAGACTAGCACTAGAGAAGAAGACTCGGAGCACAGACTAAAAGGATGGTTTAGGTTAATTGTATATTTATATTATTTGTATTTACTTAACTTGTATGGTAAATACACATTTAAACTTGGGTTGTAAAGAAGATTTATATTTTCGTTTACTTTACAACCACTTTTTATCTTCTAATTTCTAAATGTTTTAAAAACATAACTGCGAATGATCTGAGAGTTACTATTCTAAACCAAAACAACTTGTATGGTCAGTTTAGGGTCGTAACAACAAGAATCATGTAGAAGTGTTAAGAAACAGAAAGAGCCTGAGAGATACTACGGTTTCCTCGTGGTTGAACTCGAAAATGTGACTGTCATAGATGACGACCCCATGTCTATGGTGGGCCCATATTCAAAGAAGTGGCTGGAAGCCATGAAATCTAAAATGGACTCCATTTCTGAAAACCAGGTCTGGGAGCTGGTCACTGCACTGTAAGGAGCGAAACCCATTTGGTGCAAGTGGAGCTTTAAGAAGAAGATGGATATGGAAGGTAATGTTATTACCTATAAAGGATGACTAGTGGAGAAGGGTTATAGACAGATACAAGGTATCGACTATGATGAAACCTTCTAACTGGTCACCATGTTAAAGTCCATCAAAAATTTGTTGGCTATTACCGCATACCATGATTATGAGATATGGCAAATGGATGTTAAAACGGATTTCCTTAATGGAAAATTAACCGAGGAAGTGTACATGACACAAAGTCCTTATAAGGTATGTAAACTATTGAGATCCATTTATGGACTTAAACAAGCTTCAAGAAGCTAGAATCTTCATTTTGATGAAGCAGTCAAAGATTTTGGCTTTATCAAAAATGAAGATGAACCTTGTCTATACAATAAGGTCAGTGGGAGTGCACTTATCATTCTTGTACTATATGTAGATGACATATTGCTGATAGAAAATTATAAACCCGAGCTAAAATTTGAAAGATATGGCTCAGAAAGTGCTTGTCGATGAAAGATCTAGGGGGAACATCTTACATATTGGGCATAAGAATCTACAGAGATAGATCAAAGAGGATTCTTAGCCTTAGTCAAAGTACATATATAGACAAAGTCTTGACAAGATTTAAGATGGAGGAATCCAAGAGAGGATACCTACCTATAACCTATGGCATATCGCTCTCCAAAGATCAGTCTCCAAAGACACAAGAGGAGAAGTAAAGAATCGATAGGATCTCATACGTATCGACTGTAGGGTCCATCATGTATGCCATAATATGTACTCGATCAGATGTGTCATATGTATTGAGTAGAACAAGTAGATACGAGTCAGACCTAGGAAAAACACACTAGGTGTCCGTAAAGAATATCCTTAAGTACTTAAGAAGAACTAAGGATAAGTTCTTGGTCTATGAAGGCGGCAAAGAGCTCTTTATAAAGGGTTATACGGATGCAAGTTTGCAAACTGATTCGGATGACTTCAGATCACAGTCTAAATATGTGTTTTTTCTGAATGGAGGTGCTATTAGTTGGAAAAGCTCCAAGTAATTATCAATAGCCGATTCTACAATGGAAGCAGAATATATCATCGTTTCAGAGGCAGTGAAGGAAGTTATTTGGATCAATAAGCTCATAGAGGAACTTGGAGTGATTCCATCATTAGATGGACCGATTAAGCTCTATTATGACAATAATGGAGAATCATCCAGGCTAAGGAACCACATTCTCACCAAAGATCCAAACACATCCTTTCACATTATCATTTGATAAGAGAGATCATCGACCAAGGTGATGTAAACATAATGAGGGTGGACACAGACAATAATGTGGCTAATCCGCCTATGAAGGTTCTAGTGTAGCAGAAGCATGATGGTCATATTATGTCTATGGGTGTAAAAGACACGAGTGATTGGCTTTAGTGCAAGTAGGAGTCTGTAAGTGTTGTGCCGTAAGGTCAATCAATTGTACATTGGTTTAGGACACTAACATGATTCAATAATAATATATAAAGGCATTTTTTCATAAGTTGTGTTTATTATTTACTGCGCTTATAATATAACAGGCATTTAACGTTAACCTTGGAATATAAGTATTCCTAAATGATTCATAGTCAAGCATTCTAATGAACTAACGGGTTGTTATAATGTGTGTGAGACTAGCATAAGGGAAGAATTCATGGGAAGAATTCTAACTTATGATTAGATGATGAAAGTGTTCATCTAGATGAATTGGCCCACGTGAGATCAGTGTGTGAATCGTAGCATTTATAGCACAAGTGTATCTAACTGGTCATCGTCCTTTTATGTTCTTTGACTTGAAGTAATGAAGATCAACTAATGTGAGCAACTTATTTAGATTCTATTAAGGACCACTTTTAATAGAAGTGAAATAGACTAGTTTCGGTAAGTTAGTAATACCGTTGAGTTGGACTGTCATTGACTAAGAAAGGATTCAACGCTCCTTAGCTACATGAGATATTCTCATGGCCACAGTTGAAATTTTAACGAGGATGATTGATTCCATGCCTCGGTTCAAATCAGAGAATTTCATTTGAAGGAATACACTAAGTACATTATAAACGATCATTACCTTAGAGGTGGTTTTGTCACTTTAATTGACTTCTTCATTAATTGGGTAGCTGTAATGTATTGCTAGATACAGCTCACATCTTTTAATTATGAATTAGATTCATAATTACTGCCAACTTAATTTGAATCTATGGGGTTACAGAGATAAACAAGATTTTAGGGCATGTGGCACAACATAGAGAGAAATTAGGCATTAAGTGACTGGTGGCGGTTCTTCGTTAGGGACCACCACACTATTGAGCCTCTATCTCCTGGTCTTGATTACATTCAGCTCTGCTTCCATATTTCGCTGAGTTGATCTGCACAGTAGATAAAATCTATAGACCACACCGGAGTTTTCCCCAGTGATGGGTCCTCTGATGCTTAAGTCAGTATATTTGGTACAGAAAATGTGCTAGACCTTGGGCATAGTGAATAGTTACCTTAAATGATTGACTGATGTAGGCTTATATAGTCTTGTCTAATAGAGTGGCACGTCTGTAATACTTTGATAGGAAAAAGGCGGTTGGTGTCAGAGGAAAAGTAGCAAATGTATCCTATATGCAAGCCATCGGGTTATAATGTGCTGAGGGTATGACCTCAGTTTACGGGTGTATGTGTTCGGGTATGATGCCTTCAGCCATTTTTAATGGGCCCTCTTTCTTGGGTTTTTGACTCAAGCATTCTTGTGGGTTTTTTGGGTCTATAGGCCCACATTGGGCATGGGAGACTTGATTTGAGGCAACCGTTCATCATGTCCACTCACGAAGGACCCGTCGGACTGGAAGGACTCCAAGTTTTGGGGCCATAGAATTGCCCCCTTTTGATTTCCGGATGCATGTGCATCCGACCATTTGAAATATTGGGGCCTTAGGATTGCCCTCTTTTGATTCCCGAATACATGTGCATCCGACCATTTGAAATGTTGGGGCCTTAGAATTGCCCTCTTTTGATTCTCGGATGCATGTGCATCCGGCCATTTGAAATGTTGGGGCTTTAGAATTACCCCCTTTTGATTCTCAGATGCATGTGCATCCGGCCATTTGAAATGTTTGGGCCTTATAATTGCCCCATTTTGATTCCCGGATGCATGTGCGTCCGACCATTTGAAATGTTGGGGCCTTAGAATTGCCCCCT
>JBBYHH010000012.1:717223-729564 GCA_038382905.1 Daphne laureola | reverse complement strand
CTTACTTTTTATCACACACTCTCCCCTGAATTACATTTTATCTTACCTTTTTATTTCTACTTGCCACTTTTACTTTATCCTCCATGTTGAGCATTTAATTCCGGACAGAGGGAGTTTCTAAATTTTCTATTATCTTTTAGCTTCTGAAGCTAGTGCTAGAAAGAAGTCCTCCTTAGCATGTCTCTACTTTGTATGCTAAAAGTATTTATTTAACATGCTTAATTGACTTTTCTCCTAAACCAAATGAAGAGATTTTTTCTAACCAAATTCAACTTTCGAGGAGAAGATTAATTGATTGATTGGTTCCACAAGTGGAGAAAACAGGAATGTTATTTTGGATATCTTTCTCTGGGTATTTTCTAATTGGCTTTTGTTTATCTTTGTTACCAGGCAGATGAAAATTTGAGATTGATACGTTCTTCCTTGCCCGAGGCTGTTGAAGCATGTATTGATGCTGCTGGTCATGAATTTGATGTTTTGCGTCAAAGAACACTAATGAGAGCTGCAAGTTATGGTCAGGCCTTCTGCAGGTAGGTTTAGATAACTCCTTGTGTAGCATTTGCTCTGCAGCTTGCAGTTTGTTGCTATGGATATCAGGAGCATGCTAAAGCTAGTAACTTTTTTCCTTGGCTGTAAACACCTCAGTAGTGAACCTGGTCCCTATGTAGGAAGCTTTCATGTTGAGGATGATGACTTGGTTCTAGCAACCAGGAACACGTGGAAGATATTGGATCACCTATATTGAGTTTGGCGTACAACAAAACTGGAAAAACTAGAAATCAAATGGATTAAATACTGTAAAACAACAAAAACAAATGGATAAATTATTTGTGAACGGAGGGAGTATATGTTTGGAAACTTCGAAAGAATATTTTTTTATAATAAGAAAGTTTATTGAGGCCACAAGTAGTGCCGGAAAGATTATTTACAAGAGTGATAATCTATGGTATCTAACAGTTCCACTTCACTTATGTAGGACTCTCCATTAACCCAAAAAGAAATACTCTGTAGCCTTCTATCATCTAAATTGAAAAAAGAAACCTTTGTTTTCTTCTAAAGCTCTATTGTACCTAAATGTCTCCTATTCACTCATCAACTCTTTTCACAACTAGTTTCAATGTCCCAGTTTTCAACAGAATGAGTTTTCAAGTGTTTGAAAAGATGTAAAATGTAGCTGGATTTTGATAGTTTACAGTTTCTTTCTTGTTTCAGAGCACATTCTTTTCTGGTCCCTTTTTTTACTTTATGCTTGTAATGCTACATTCTTGACTTTTGCAGTAATTTTCACCGTGAGCGTATACAAGATATGTGTAAAAATTTGCGGGTCTTAAATACAGTGCATGATCCTGAGATTGGCATACCCCTCAGTATTAAACAATATAAGGTTTCCATAACATCCAACTATGTTTGCTATTTTATTGGTCCTGAAATTGCTTTTCTTTTTTAATGGGCTGATATATCGTAATATTTTCTATGTTCTTTCCACAGTTGCTTACACCTTCTGTGCTGATTGCTCGTTTGCTCAATGCTCATAGACACCTACTTGCATTGCGAATATCAGAATATCTTGGAATGAACCAGGTAAGTCAGCGCACCTTTATAGGTCAGCACTATTGTGTTTTGTACTCTATTTGTTTTATCCATTAGTTGTCATTGTAAGCGGGTAAAGTGTACTAGTGATCTATAATTTTGATTATTATCCTATCAGTGTCCCATTTTATGGAGTCCCGTTTTAAAAGTTATCGTGCGTTTATAGTCTTATCTTCAACCTTTTCCATTAAGTTTGAACCTAACAATTTAATCACCTCTAACAATCATAAACCCTAACAAATTTACCCTAAACTTTTCAACCTTCACCCTCAGCTCACCACGTCTTGCCCGCCTCCAGACCGTCATTGTGCTGCCCCCGGACCACCGCCCTCCTCACCGGAATGCCACAAAACCACCTAAAACTGTTGCACGATAACTTAACGGAAAAAGTTGAAGATAGGACTATGAAGACACGATAATTTTTAAAAGGGGACTCCAGTATTACAAAATTTGAAATGGGGCGAGATAGGACAATTTTTTAAAGACAACCCATGCACTTTACCCAGTGTTAAGCAAGTCTTAGTGGTCACTTTGTTTGTTTTAGAGCATCTACAACAACACTAGCTATTTTTAAGTTAAATTGTACCCAAAATGACAAAAACGTTATATTGGCTAGTGAGTTTAACATTGTTATTGCAGCAATGCTAGCTATTATAGCCAATGACATTTATTATTGATTTGAAATCAACCATATTTTTATCATATGGCTAACAGTAAAATCTCTCTCCTCACTCCCAAATTTGGAAGCCAAATAGCTAAAGCTATTATGGCTAGCATGATAGTTAGTGTTGTTGGATAAAAGATTTGCCTACTTTTTCTATTTTTACTAGCTATATTTAACTAAGGAGCCTAATAAATAGCATTGTTGTAGATGCTCTTAGAACACCTCATATGAGCCAAGTAAGACAGAATTGGCTGCAGCGCAATGGCAGGAAAATCTTTGCAAACAAGATACTGATTGATGACTTAATCCCCTCGCACCCTCTCTCTCTCTCTGTCATTTTTTCTTTTTTTTTTTTAGGGTTGTGAATAACTTTATATCCCCCCCTCCCCTTCTCAAATTTTTAGGTAGTCAATGACCCTCTATTTGATACCCCTGTGCATACTAGCTTTAAATAGATTAGTATGCATACGGAGTTTGCTCCAAACGTTGCCCGTCTTTTTGTCTTCTGCAATATTTGTGCTTATTCACTTTAAGCTCATAGAATTTGATGGAATTAGATATTTCTGAGGGCTAAGACTTCCTGTTTTTTGAACGACAATATAAGATTTTTATTAAAAACCATAAAATATACACATGTAACCCAAAAGAGAATTTTGGGTAGAATCTCTTGAATACACCTTAATCAAAACACCCCACCTGAATTTTGGGCTAAGACTTCCTTGAGTGGTTATGAAGGATAAAAGAGCTGACATGTGAAATATGACATCCAGAGTATTGCAAAATGAGGGATGGATATGTTTTTTGGCTATCGGGGATTAGTTAGTCAACATTGCATGCTTGGCATTGGTTTACAACTTACAGCTTTTGCATTCAAAACAGAGTCTGGTTGTACTTCAAGAAACAGACCGATTTGCTTTATGAATTTTTTTATTTTTGTGTTGTATGCGTCATGTGAAAGATTAGTGATTGGAGTGACTAGCCATTATTCTAGTTGTTTGTCATTTATGCTTTCTTGTTGATCAATTTCCAATCTGTATTCCATATTCCAACTCTGGATCAAGTTGCAGTAGTGTTCAGTTTTATTGCTTCCAATTAGGTCTTGGGTTTCTAAGTTTTTCAAGTGAGTTTAGAATTTCATTAAGATCTCCGATTAGTTCCACCAGTTTGCCCTGCTAATTGTAATTGTGTTCTCCCTTCATCTTTCTGGCAGCAGCTTCCTTCTAGTAGTTATGCACTTCCTATTGCCTTCTATCTGCACCATAGAAGGAACCGTTTGGGTTGTGAAATTTCAGCCCAGTTCTACAAAAACTAAAGGTGTATTTCTGGCTGTCTGCTCTGTTGGGCAATGTTGCTTCATCCTCAAATTCCCTTGTTTTCCCCTTATTTACAGCCCCTCCTGCCGGCACCATAGAAGAAAGCATTTGGGTGGAGAAACTTCTGCCCAATTTGGAAAATCAAAAGTTGTTTAATGTAGTTATTATGGCTGTTTTCTCTGTTGGGCATTGAGGCTCCTTCAAATCCCCTCTTGTTCACAGCCACCGGCCATCCATTATAGGTTAAGCTGGTGGCAGGACATGTGAATTAGGAGAAACTAGATGTCAACTTTGACTTGTAATAGAAAAATGGAGACTCTGTCATTGCCATTACCTTTTGCCAAACAGCTCTTCATTTTTTATTCCCTTGCTGTAGGAGGTGGTTATAATGCACTGGGCATGTACGAAGATAACAGCTTCTCTAGCCATCCCAGATGCTGCACTTCTTGAGATTTTACTAGACAAGGTGAGAAGCATGAGCTTTGTTGAACGCGTTAAATCTATTACATGTACTGAAACTGTTTTTTATGAGTCTCAGCTGAAACTATGCAAGGGCATATCTTATGCTGCTGTTGCTGCACATGCAGATAAGATTGGGAGGAGGAAACTAGCTGCTATTGTAGTCGAACATGAGCCTCGGTCCTCTAAACAGGTTCTCCTCATGATATTTGTATCAGTAAATTATCCTCTTCTTTGTGTTCATAAGACACCATGTTCAGAACAGATGTGGTATTAGCTCTTCTAGACTATTTTTTTTTTGAGAACGTATAATTTCTAAACCCAAAAATATAAGTATGTTCTCTTAATGGATGTTTGTTTTCAGGTTCCACTTCTGTTAAGTATAGGGGAAGAAGACAGGGCATTGACGAAAGCCACAGAAAGTGGTGATACTGACCTTGTTTATCTTGTTCTCTTTCACATATGGCAGAAGGTATTGCTTTGACTAAAGCTGAAAATACTCTGTTTAATTGTATAGGATAGCATAGTATTGGATAAAGCGAAATATAATCACTGATAGATGGATCACTAAAAAAATCTTTAGTTCACTGATTGTTACCCAAGCTAATTAGGCTTTTCCGTTAACAATGTCTACCATGAGCAGTGGGTTTATATTAATCACACTGTAACCCCGCTTATCTGTACATATTGGAATTGATTAGTTTGTTAATTGCACTCTCTCTTTCTAACAGATGTTTTGTACTCCCTTCATGCCTGGAAGAATGTTACGGTTTCCTTTTAATGAAGTCCGTAAAGCTTACTTGCTAGGAAAGTTATCAAAACTTATTGTTCCTATTCTATCCCTGACATAGGGTTAGGTTGCTGGAAAAATCTTAATTTCAATCATTACATTCCTATCCCCGCTCTTCCTTTATCCAGGATATGTCCCTTAAATTTTTGCACGCTCTCTTCCTTTACATATCCATGCTGCCTTATTACCCCCCCACTTTCTACTTTTAGTTTGTGCCCAAAGAAACGATACATCCTTTTCGGAATAGAGGGAGCATGTTTTAATTAATAAAATAAAGGTAATTCATGGATTAACAAGAAAAGGTAATGATAATATCAGGAAAGCCTCTGTAAAAGATGATAAATATGGATCTTATGATCAATAAAAGGGGGTAGTCTTAGTGACCCTTTGAACGTGTTTCCTGACATCAGAAGCAATATTGCGTATTTGCCAAGAAGGATTGGTTTACTTGATGTTTCTTTCTCTTACTTTCTTCCCTTCATGATGCAGAGACAACCACTAGAATTTTTTGGGATGGTTCAGGCTAAGCCCCTGGCACGCAACTTATTTATATCTTATGCACGGTAGTCCTACAATTCTGATATTTATTTTTTCTAATTTCTTTTCTTTGGGGTGGGGGGTTGTGGGGCATTGGGTGTGGTGAAAAATGCTGCATTTTTTTTAGTGCATTTGAAAATAAATGTTTAAAAGTTAGCCAAAGTTCAGGTGCTGAAAGATTGCCTTCGCCAGATAGGTGATCCAGCATCAGCAGAGTTACACTGTGGAGAAAAGTGCTTGCAGATTTGCTGTGTAGCTATCTCCCTGCCACACACTCCAGAGTCCCTAACCTATTCCCTACTCACTTGCTTGTTGACTCAGCCACTCCACATCGGACCTCTTCGGTCCTGCAACCTGAGCAGGAGCAGATTGAGGCATGAAGAAACATGTAATGTTGTTTGAATGGGTTAGAGTGAGACTAGTTGTCTAGCATAGTACTAGAGAAAAAAGGAAGAAACAGACTTCTGGAAGAAGATGACTGATGTGGAAATCACATCTGGATGTGAGGATGACAAGGAAGCTGTGGCGGTCGTGTCTCTGTCAGCAGAGAAGGCAGTCAGGAATAGGTTAAGGTTTTGGAAATTTCCTGAGTGGCAGGAAAGGTAATATGGAAACAAATCAATGGGTATTGCCCATGAAACTCTTCTGATGCTCCCACTTGTTGCCCAAACCAGTAGTTTGTCGAAGAGAAAGATCACAAGTTTTTTTTTTTTTCCTGGACCAAGGCTACCTTCTAAGCTTCTGGGATACTGGAATAGATTGAAGGGCATAATTGGGTGAGATTAAAGAAAAATGTCTACACTTTTGTAAACGAGAAAATTCTATAAACACCCACCTGTCTGTGGAACCTAGTACTCTGGCAAAGCGTTACTAAACTTTCCGAATTCCACTGAGATGGAGCTCGGTACACATGGCCAATACCTTGGATACAAATCTTACCACTTGAACAAGGAGAGCCTTTTTTGTAGCATCGTTGAGTACAGACCCTACATTTGTGCACCTCAACCTTTTCCTGATATCATTAATTGATCAAGATTTGCTCAGAACGGGAGAGATATGTTCCTGGATTTTGAACCAGAATGTAACAGGTCAATGTTTCTCTTGAGAAAATTCTCAAGCATCATTAACTATGAGAAGAAAAACAAGTGTTACGTAGAGAGGCTGAATTATGTGCATAAAATATGTAGGCTGAGTTATGTTTGCCCAGTGTAAATTACCCTTGGATTTCCAGCTTTTACATCTTTATAGTTTAATGTATCATAACATTTGTGAAGGAAAAAGTAGCAGAAACTGGATAGCAATAAAAACATTGCCCATTACTTGCTATAGACAGACCGTGTCAGAAAATATTATCCGCTTCTGCCTTATTCAGTACATTATCTGTTAGCTTTGTTTTTCCTTAAAATAAGAAAAGAAGAGAAATGCTTGTTTTGAACTTTTCTGTTGGCTGGTAAATGTTTAATAGGCAAAACCTCTTTCTTGATTCTTAGGACTTTGCTTTGTAAATTACAAAATTGGACTGAGCTAAATGACATCAAAGGTTACGCTGTATTATTGCAATTAACCATGTGCAGATCAATCACTGTAGCCTGGGTTTCTCACATGGGAAGAGCATTTTTCATTGTTTTTTCTCCAAAATTGCTCGTTAAAGAAGATGATCGGTGTTATTTTATTTTCAGTTGTTACAAGCACGAGTTCTTGAAGGACTTCTTCCTATCTTCTGGACAACTTCACGTAAGTTTGGAAACCTTAGAGGGGTGTTACTCCTAGGTTTAAAATAAATGTTACAGTTGACATGTGTCATTACTTCGTAAGTGCTAATGTATTATGCGACTTCTCTACCTTACTTGGAGAAGACAATTCAAGTGCTGGAATTTCCTTTATTCGTAGTCTCGTTTGCTAATTTTAAAGATTAGGAACTGTTAAAAAAAAAAAAGATGAGGAAGTGATGCCTAATCCCTTTGAAGAAAGAGAGTTAATATGGCTCTTCGCATGTGCTTAGATGATGCATAAGTTCATAACATCTAGTGTTGGTTTTACATTTATCAACATTGCTCTTGTAATCCATCTTTCTTCTCCAGTTTTTGATGAGCATGTAATTTTTGTGCCATAAAATGATGGTATATTATAGGAGGTGGCATTCCTTCTTTGGAAGGAATCTTGGGAAGTAGCAAAGAATCCAATGGCAAGCAAAGGTTCACCACTCCATGGTCCACGCAAAAAACTTATTGAGAAAGCCCAACAGCTTTTCTCAGAAACAAAGGAACATACATTTGAGTCCAAGGCTGCCGAAGAGCACGCGAAGTTGGTAAAGTAAGAATATTTCAACATAGACTCACCAACTAATAAGATACTTGCTATAACTATTTCTGTGATGTTACATGTTGCTATTATTGTTGTGTTCAAATTGGAAGCGGCAAGGTGACATGCCCTGTTTGTGTAACATAGATTAGCGGTTCTGCCTTCTAATACTTTTCCATGGATGTGGGAAAAGTCTATGGCCATAAAAACTTTGGAGTTTTATCTCATTATTCCTTGCCAGAGAGTTGCATTATGAAGGACATCCGACATATAGCACAATCCTTTAAATCTTTTGCATGGATTTACATAATCACTCACATAGTTCGCATGCATTTTATTAGTTCAGATGAAGACCTGACCACAGGGATTGGGATCCTGACATTCTACCATATTGGAAATTGGGAAATGTAGAGACGTTGATGTTATTTTCTTGGTCAAATTATAGATTGGTACTAGCAATGTTAACTCAGTTAGAAGGGCTCAAATTTTGATTTGTCTAGAATTGTACCTTAAGCTATCAAACCCAGGGTAGTTTAGGCCTTTGACTTAACTTCAGTCAATTGGGTAACTTGAGAAAAGAGAACATGCTTTCTAAACTATCCAGGTTTAACCTAAAACGATAAACAACACCACAGTTCGCCACCTTCTCTCATCGACCAGTAATCTCACTGCCCCATCTCTGCATTTACCTCTCCTGCCCAATATCCAACCTTCAACTTAGCCTCCACCTACCGGCCTCCCGTCCACCTCTCCCACTCCCACCAGCTGCCTTTCTTGCCCCAAGCCGCTAGGAGTTGAATCCCCAGTAGAGGAAACAGGCAGCCATTCCAAACGGCCTTGCCACACTATTTTTCACCTCACTCCAATTCGCTTTGTAAATCCACAATTCGAGTGATGCAACAACATCTCCAATCATGCCACCAAGAGCACCACAAACGTACAGATTTAGAGCGAGCGGGATGTGGCGATTGATGGCAAAAATCACTATGAGATTATAGGATAGCCGATGAGGAGGAGGCTGGGTAGAAGAGCTCGGGGGCAGTGGAGGCTACAGTGAAGGGCAAGCCACAACGCAGAGATGGATTAGGTGGTGGAGGAGAAAGGAAAGTTCTGTTAGATATAAAATAGTTTAGTTGTCTTATGGTTATTGTGAATTATTATCTATCGCATAAAGTGAATATTCTTGTTATTCATGCCCTAAATTGTGTAAAATTCACAATTAGGTCAACAAACCTTCGGAAATTTAACGGTATTAATCGAGTTACTAATTCAAGAGCCTAAGATGAACTGCTTTGCATAGTTCAAGCACCAAGTCATGCGAGTTGAAATTCAAGCCCTTCCATAACTGAGTTGATATAGTTCATGATACGGAATTTCATGTTTCCTTTCCATGTTCATATTTGCTCAATGTGTTAAAATTGTATCTATTTCATGTTTTCTCATTATTTTCTGGTTGCCAGAATTCAACATGAACTTGAAGTAAGTACAAAGCAGGCAATCTTTGTTGATTCCAGCATCAGTGATACGATACGTACATGCATTGTTTTGGGGAATCATAGTGCTGCAATGAGAGTGAAAAATGAATTTAAGGTCTGTTAAGCTTTTTATTTAGTCCGTGGATCTTTTTATTACATATAAGGTGACCGGGCCATGTTTTTCCCAGGTTTCTGAAAAGAGATGGTACTGGCTTAAAGTTTTTGCTTTGGCTACAAAGAGAGACTGGGAAGCCCTTGAAAAGTTCTCGAAGGAGAAGAGACCTCCGGCTCCACTAGGTATGGTTTCGATTCCTGTTAATTTGGTATACCTGGATGCATAAATTAACGCCTACATGATGTTATATTGTCTCATGTTGCATCAGCTGCTGAATGCTTTGATGTGGTCAGCAGCTTATGCTGAACTGTTAGATCACTGGGTTATAGTCTGTTGTTCACAGGGTTTAGTTACAGTGCCTCAAATTCGTTGCCTCCATTGTGATTTGTGATACATCTCTCTGCTCTGTCTGCCATATGCATCATTCCGGTTTTTTTTCTTTTATTTGCGAGAATCCCTAGAATATTAAGTATTTTCCGATGCTGAGAAGCGTTTAAGTACAGGAAGATCTTTGTTAGTGAATTTGCAAAGATGAGGAGAAAATATCTCCTAGGATTAAGTCCTTGATTTTTATGGATCCTAAACCTTCACATGCTATCTCTATCTACTTGATTTTTAACATACCCGTAAACAAAGACACTGACTTAACTAGCTGCAGCAGTAACTGTAATTACATTTAAAAAAAATCAACAATATTCCTCATACGATGTGATTTCTTTATACTCCATCAGTTATCAAATTTGTCAAACTATAACAGCGGATCCATAGAAAATTAGGGTGGGTAGATTTTTTTTTTTGGGTATAAACTCAATATTGGGATGTTCTTCGAAGTTCTCTCGCTTTAGAGGTATCTTTTGCTTATTCCTGCATTTCGGCCTCTGATTGCTTGAATCTCATTATTATCTATGCTATCACAGAAAATTAGCCAGAGCACTTGAGTAACAAATTGAATTCTTGTACACCTCTTGCTCTCTACAGCTCTGTAATTTGCCAAATGCTGCTCTCAGTGAATTTCCCCACCAGCCATTTCTGCTTGGCTCATGGGTGTTGTTTCTGTTTTTAAGTTACAATTTTAGAATTGCCTCTCTATTGAAGATACTTTTAACAATTACGGCACAAACTAATTT
Organism: Daphne laureola; assembly: GCA_038382905.1. NCBI lineage: Eukaryota > Viridiplantae > Streptophyta > Magnoliopsida > Malvales > Thymelaeaceae > Daphne > Daphne laureola. Next base: position 719,193 of record JBBYHH010000012.1, on the reverse strand, counting down.
TTTTTTTTTAAAGGATTGCTGCAAATATCTTGTATATTCTGGATTTATTCAAAAGAAAGAATCCCTCCTTTGTATTCTATCATTTTGGTGCAGACCTTTTATCTGAGATGTTGGGATGCGCTTAAACATGAGGTCTGCTTATCTGTCATGGATCAACTTTGAAAAAGTTAAACCAGTTTATCTTGGATTTCTGTGTTTGCTTACGTATCTTAATTCTTGGGGATGTTCTTTCCCTCTTGTGAAGGTTTAGCGTTTGCAGCCAGGTCATTGGCAACTGTGATGTTAGGGTAGATGAACAGCGCTAGCTTGTGCTAGTGTTCCGACTCAAAATATAGCAGTTGACACTAAGGGTTGAGGAACAGAGTCTCAACAGAATCCTGTTTAAAAAATACTTACAATTGAACTAACATAATTGTTGTCTGCATTAAAATGAGGTAATAGAAAATAATGTAAGTTAATGATGCTCAGATTGGTAATCAGGTTAATCGAACTATTATTTTGTATGGAGTTTCTGTATCATGGCTTTACCCTCCCACTGTGCTTTTGATTATGCAGTTCGCCATCCTCTTTTCCCTTTAGGAAAAACCCGTAGGTCTACTTTCAAGCCATCAACTTCAATGCGTCTTAGCTAGTACAACAACATTTCTCCTCAAGTTTGGGAACATGTACTTGGTTGCTTTAGCATTCAAAGATGTTTTTCCCCAGTATATTGCTGGACTGATAGTATTCACGTACCAATATTTTTTCTATTTAAGTACTCCCTCTGTCCATAAAACTTGCAGCTTTTGTTTTGTTGTTTCACCATATTTTTCTTCTATACAAATATGGAAAATGTTACTGTTAATAAACGGCACCATTTTTGTCTTCTACCTGTGTTAATTTTTTTTTTTTTGGCTTTAGTTTATTTAAGGATCGATTACATTATTTGCATCCACTTTTAATTTTTTTACGGATAGACCACTAGAGTTTCTTGCTCAAATGACTTTATCTTCTCTTTCTCTTTTAGTTTGGTGAATCCTCATAAATCATTAGGCGGATACTAGTCATGAACAGTATTACTCCTTTCAGTAACTCGAAGCAAAAAAAATAATAATAATCATAACAAATTAAAATGGGGTGCCAAAATCCCATTAGGCAGATACTATTCATGAACAATAATTATTCTGAAATTGTACATAGGTTACAGACCGTTTGTTGAAGCATGTGTTGAAAAATACGTATCTATTGCTTATTGAATCTATTTCGACCATTTTATAGGCTACAGACCGTTTGTTGATGCATGTGTTGAGGCTGATGAGAAAAGTGAAGCTCAAAAATATATTCCAAAGCTTGCAGATCCACGTGATAGGGCAGAGGTGAGGAAATCTGCCTTTCTTGAAATTCTCTTCTGATTTCTAAAATGTTCTTTGCTTATACAATAGGAAAAAGGTTTCAGGGAAGGAAACTGTTCCATTTAGGATTGTGTAAAATTCTCTCTTGCTCTGTCCCTTTTGAAATTGCAAACGTGATTTTCGTGCATATGGCGTAAGGGGTTTATCTGATATCTACTTCACTGAATATATGTATGATAAATTTACAGGCTTACTTACGGATAGGCATGGCTAAGGAAGCTGCAGATGTTGCAGCTCAAGCAAGAGACGGCGAATTGCTGGGTCGTTTGAAGTCGACATTCTCACAAAATGCAGCAGCGTCATCACTTTTTGATACTCTTCGAGATCGGTTGTCTTTCCAAGGTGTTTCTTAGTCTCTTTCCCCGGGTCTGCAGTTTACATGTGAGTGGTGTCTCAGTTTGCTTTGTTGCTTAGTTTCCTCCATCTTGTGCATATCCTTTACTCCAGACGGGCTATGATTAAAGTAAAAGGGGAAAGGGAAAAAGGAAACATTTATGAAAGGAAGAAACTAAACAAGATCAATGGAAAATACCATTTTCTTATCAGTGGAAGTGTTGTGGAACATACTAATTTGGAAAA
>JBBYHH010000012.1:699301-711520 GCA_038382905.1 Daphne laureola | reverse complement strand
AAAAATACATGAAAATAAATCATAGATTAAATACAGTGAAACTGTCAAAACAAATGATACAATCTTTTGAGAACGGAGGGAGTATGATTTTTTCCTTCAATGTTTTAAAATATAAAGTTCAATATTCTATATGCAAAAAACAAATGAACATCTCTCGTTTCTAAATACTCGTATATTTTCTTAGACACTTTTCTAATGAAATGTTCCTAGTGAAATTTTGAGTCAAACACAAGTTTAAAACAACGCAAATTTCCATTCACCACTTGTTTGCATCTGTTTCAATCAGCTAGTTAGCATTCTCCCAGATTTGCTTTAACTTCTTTTACAGCCAAACCAACAGGAGGGATGGTAGTTAAACTATGATTTCTCTGAGGGAATCAATAACCACTGTTGATAATGATATTAATCTACATAAAATAGAGCATTCAAGAATCTTATAAGGAGATATTTTGATGAATTCAAAGGTAGTGAAGTACCTCCGACACTGTTGTTAGTACAGCAACTAAACGGTCATAAGCAGGATATGAGTCCTTCATGGATATCACATCAGCAAGTGTGGAAGCTACCCATTCTTGATCATGGATCGGAGCAGACCATATTGGCCCACCAATATTAAACTTCTTGCCGCAGTGACTGCATTCTTGAGGAACGACTGGTGCAAAGCCAGGAAGATACCTCACACCATTGTTCTGGTGAGAAGTCAGCAAAGGAGATGTCAAGAGAACGAAAACCTCAATAATAATGCCTTAAATAAAACCATGTAATATTCAATTTTTGCAACAATTCACCAACAATAAATGTTACAAGACTAAGTACATGCTATAAGAAGCATCAAACAAAATTGAGCCGTACCTTGGTAACTGTTCTCCCTATGGGCTGAAGATGAAAAGAATCACAACCAGTGCACTGATAAACATGCGACAGCTTAAGCGGAGTGTTCTTCATAGCACTTGCTGATCTGCAATTATGTTATCTGAGCTTCCAATCACATCTAAGGAAATAAAAAGGCTATCATGAAACAGAAAATAACTTAACGAGATGCTTACGTGAATATACGAACGAACACACGGACATAAAAATCCATCCTGACCGAAAGCACAGGAACTATGTAACGTTTGCACCGGTTTGCATGGCTCTGCCTCAAATAAAGAGACAAGAATTATGCCCAAGCACAATACGTTTAATTAATTTTCAAGCTTCATCATAATATCAGGTACCTCGATGGAGGCTAGGACTATCCTCAAAGCCATTTCATGGCAATATTTCCCTCTCAATGGATAAGATCCATACCTTAATCAAAAGAATCAAAATGTAAGGACTGTACTGCAAGAAAAAATTATAAAAAGAAAGCTCAGTTGTGCATCTTACTTGGAATAGCAAACCTCTCCATTGGCTGCACAAAGAACGGCCATATCAGTAGCCGTGCACATCAATAAGCCTCCATCAACAACAGATTGAACTGCAGAGTCGAGGAAGATAGAGGGGGAACCGTAAGGGTCAAGATCAACCTGAAACATCAATACGGCATTAAGAGACAGTAATTTCAGGAAGAATATGCTTTATAGCAGGGGACTCTGATGAAATCAGGATAACTAATCACTTGATAATCAATACATAGCCATCAACCGCAATTGAAGGGTTGAATATTTGATTCCAAAAAGTAAACTAGAACTTTAGTAGATTCAATTTAAGGGGAAAACAAGGAAGACCAAAGCAGACACATACGGCATCAAATTCTTTTGGGTGAGTGAGCATGTAGACTCGAGCATCAGCAAGATGTGACTCTACTTTTGAGCATGCCAAAGAGCCGTTGAATTTTATGTTCCTCCGGCAAGCTGCAACTGACACTGAAACAAACAAGAAGAATGGTAATGACAGTAGAAACAAACATGCAACTAGATACTGCAAATACACCCAACAGATTCAAGTTAAAATATTTTATAACAAACACGTTCAATTGTTTGTGGGAAATCAAGTTTACTATTCTATTCTCAATTTTGTTTCCGCAGGGAGTTTTTTATATGGTTGTGTTTTAATTAAGGAAGAATTAGAAGTAGTTTCAATAATCATAAGGGGGGAGGGAGACTAAAAAAAAGTGGTAGAAGAAATTGGAGAAAGTTAAAAAAAATTAACTTTATGGAAGTGCATCTTGTTAAAAAAAACAGCCAATAAAAAAAGAGCAAATGGCAGATAAAACTCCAAAACTACCTTCATCATTGTCTAGGGCCACAACTTGGCCAATGCCTTCCACTTCACGAGCATATCTTAGAGCTCTGAGCCCAGACGCTGACAAAGCCTACGAACTTGAAAGAGTGCATTTAGAGAAGTTCTCAATAGCAGAAATAGTAAGCAATGATAGTAAACTATTAGCTAGACTTAGCATTATAGAAACAACAGCATCAGCAACAATAATGGAAATTCGTCAGTATTTAAAGAATAGACAAACCTCTAGAACCCTTGGTGGCTTCAACTCCCCTCTAACTTTTGCTTCAGATTTTACTGGCAATTCAGATATGGTACATGCCACATCTTCAGATGGCTCTTCAAAATGTTCACATTCTCCATTTGGCTTCTCGTCATCAGCTTTAGGCTCATTAGATTTTTTATCTTCTACAGATTCACAACTATCGATTTTCTTAATTTCCTTCGATAGCGATGCTTCATGCTCTTGCTTGCGTTTTGATATAAAAGTCCTCAACACAGCAATTGATAAGTCTCTGTTATTGACCTGATTTGTGCATTAAGCAGAACGAGAATCAGCAAACATGCAATATGCGCAGAATTATACAACCAACTGACTTAATAGGTCCATTGTAAAATACTTTAAAGCTGAAACATTCTTTGGTATTGCTTGTTTCACATGATAATAAGCAGCAAAAACTTTACCAGTTATCAAACAAATGGTCCACAAACGTCGAAAAATTAACAGGAAACTAAAAGTATGAATTCAAAAACCCAGAAATGATCCTCCGAAAATACATCAAAAGAAAAACAAAGGCATTACGTTACGTAAGAATGAAAATTGGCACCTGGGCCTGGTTAAAGAACACTTGGTTTTTGGTGTGCATAAGAATCTCCGCCTCCCCTTCTTTGATGATAGTGAAATCGTTCAGATCCGTAATCAACGAATCTCCTCCCTGCTTCACTTTCTCTTCATGTTTGGGCTCTTCAGACGGGGAAGACATGTTACGCCGCAGCAGCAACAGCAGGAGATTGGCGGATGCTCTAATTGGAAACCTCTGTTGCAAGTCAAAAACTCTGGTGAGCAAGAACAAGACCAGTAATGGCATGAAAGTGGGAAGCTTTATATATGCACATCGTCATTAAACCCTAGCTCTGTTCGCAAAACCTCAGTTATGCCCAAAATCTGATTTACAGCGACCATGGCGAATTATTGCTAAATCTCATATCACCCCCTAAACTTAAAACATTAACACTAAATCCCAACCACATTTTTTTACAGCCATATTGCCGCACCACCACTAGACATGATAATGGGGCGGATTGAAACCACTAATCGCGGATAATTGTCCACTTCTTGTGGTTTTTATCATGATTCTTATCTATTTTGCGGTTTTTTACACAACCGCAAGGCTGACGGTTGCGAATTAAGGATAAAGTATATTCGCACCGCGAATAACCATCAACCGTTATTTCACGATTATTCATTATCCACCATACTATATTGGACTTTGATTTGAGCTCAACCCATATTCCTCTCCCATTACAACTCAATTATCTTACCCATTTACAACCCTATTACCTAATCAAATTATAACTATGGACATAATCGTTAACGATAGATAATTGAGGTGAGTGTCAAATTGTAACGACAAAGTAGATTTCCGCAATTCGTGGTAGTCAAAAAACCGTGGATATTGAATGTCGGCTTTACCTCTACTGCAGATAAACCAAACTGTTATCATACCAAAGTGGGGTTGCCTAAAATTTGGGTCAACCCGACCTAATCCATAACATATGGTCCTCCTCTTGGACTTGGCCGACCCAATCCTGATTAAAACTAAGGTCTAATTTATTGAACCTGAAAAAATTGGGTTAGGGTTGGTGAATCAACATATGGTGATATGAGATAATTCAAATAAGATGGGATGAAAATTAAATGGGTAAAGTACATCGGTAGTTATGTAACTTTAATTCATGTATCACTACGGTCTTGTTTTAACTTTTTGTACTCATCGGTAGTTACGGATTAGAGCCGCTGAATCCGGCCTAGGGCCATCGAATCGCGGGCTAAGGGCAGTGAATCGCTAGCCCAAGTCGCTGATTCGAGGCCTAGGCTAGCGATTCGCCGGCCTTAGGCCGCGATTTGGCAGCCCTAGACCATGATCTATGCTCCGGCGTATTTTTTTACGTTTTGAAACTTCTGGCGGCGGTCTGGTTGCGGTGGCGGTGATCTGGCGGTGGCAGGGTGGTGGGAAGAGTGGAGGGAAACTTTTGAATAAAAGTATTAAGTTTAAAATTGTTAGGGGATTGTATAAATAGTTAGGTTTAAAATTTAGGGTGTAAATAATTTTTTTCAAAAAACTTGAGTTGCCAAAATTATAATTTTCCCACTAAATCCGTTAAATTTAATGGTAAATGAATGAAAAAAGATTACAAAGTAAAAAAAAGTTAAAAAACATGATTTTATGAATATAAAAAATTAAAATATGATCGTAATGATACATGAATTAAAATTACAGGATTATCAGTGCTGAAAATTAAATAATGTAAGATGAGATAATGCATTATTTAATTCCTTGTTTGTAAACATAGGAGGGCTGGAATGTGAAATTTAAAGGTTATTGCATGCCAAATGCCAAACATCATCGTGAAAATTAATGTAGAATTAAGAAGGAGACGATAATTTTAAAGAAAAAATGGGAGATCGCAGCACGCATTAGGAAGAAGAATTTTTCTTTGACATCTATGTCAACCAAAATCAATGGGAGAGCATAAAAAAAAAGGGGAAGATTCACATCGCATTACTCTGGTTGGTTTAAGAGTGGCGAAGTTCGCGCTGTTGCTCTCTTGGCTACCAGAATTGGGTGACGATAGAGCAGAAACAACAACACTAGAAGTAGAGATATCAATAATAAAGAGGAAGTAATGGTGAGCAGAGCGAGAAGGTGGTCAGACTTGGGCGACCATGGAACGGAAACAACAATGGTGGTAATAGAGAGATTCTGTCACAAAGTCCATGTTTGAAAAGGGGGAACAACACTCAAACTCCATTAACAAGTCCACAGTGATACAGCAAAAAGTGGTCTTTCATGCCAACATATCATCAAACTACATCTCTCACTAACAATTCTATACCCATTTGTTGTACCCCCGGAGTTCATCTTCAAGATTTGGCTAACTTGTTCATACCAAATCCTTGCAGGTTTAAACCTGGCCCCTGTAAACCGAACCACCCATCGATCATACCTCTCGTGCCTTTCCTCTCGCTCCAGCCCCTCACACGCTACAATGTTTTCAATCTCCTTCCCCAGCATTTCTTCCATCACAAGTCTCTCCTCTTTCCCGATTCCGGATCTCGCGTCTATGGAATCGAAAACCGCGCTGTAGTAGTGTAATCCTTCGACGAATCGATCGAGTAGACCAGTATGGTTGTGATCTACTTCCTGTTCTACTAACAGGATGGATTTAGGTGAGGTTGATTTCAGCATTGTTAGGAACTCTGTCATCGGCTTACAGTTTCTGATGATGCCCTTGTTTTTGTCATCTGATCCGCCGAAATGAGCATCCACGCGATCGTCTTCGGCTAGGAGCTTGTGGAGGGTTAAGATGGAGATGAAAGCGAGCGATTCGTTAGGTTTCAGATCTAATTTCTCAATTGTTAGATCCTTTAGAGAAATGGCGATGGGATTGAACTGAAATGGTAGATCTAAACTGGAGGCTATCTTAGCAAGGCTGGAACCGAGATCGTCTAAAATGATCTTGCTAGGGTTCAGGCATGTGAGCTTTAGATGGGAAGGAGGTCCGGTTGGAGCCTGTGAGAAGGCTCGAAGAATCGCGGGTCCTAAATTCGGGTCGGATCCTAGGTCTACGACGTGGACTGACCGTTCGTCCATCATCGCCTGGATCAGAGACTCGGTTACGATTGAGTAAGCGATGGCTAGGAAAGGGATGGTCGTAGCGAAGAGGGCGCGGCCTCGCGGCGGTGGATTGAGGTGGTTGTGGTTGTGATTTAGGGCGTTGTAGAGGCCGTGCCAGCGCTTCACGAGGCGGACGGCGAGGGCGGAGGCGAATCGGGCGGCGAGGCGTTGGATGGAGTCGCCTGTGACGGAGGCGAGCTCGGTGATCTGGCGGAGGCAGTCGTCGGCGCGGTTGAGGTTTCCGGAGGAGGCGTGCTTGGCGCATGTGAGCAGCAGCTGTATCAGACGTATGCCTCTCTCTTCCGCGCGGAGACCACCCTCTGCGGCGGCGGACGGGCTTTGCGATGGCAATGGCAGAGCCAGGGACAGAGAAATCTCAGGTTTAATATTATTCATTTGAGCGTCTATGAATTCAATGTGTTTCATTTCTTCTTCTTCTTCAGATCAATGAATTACTAATATTCAAGAGCTACATAGTATAGATAAAAGCTTGACGTTGGAAAGGTTGCTGTTGGAAGTACTTTGCAGGTACAAAGAAAAAAGTCCAAATTTTTTGGAAAAGAAAATGACTTGGGATGGATTCATGGGTTTGTCATGAAGCAAACAGAGTTGACTTGGGATGGATTCATGGGTTTGTCATTCATCATGGTGCATTAATTAGCTTTGTATTTACACTCCAAATTGTGGATTATGGTAATATTAGTATTAATATCATGATGGTTGGAGTTGAATTTGTGATAAGAGGACAAAGGTGGCGTTTTTGTATGGTTGTAGGTGGAACAAACGAAGAGGTGAAGAAAGGAATCGCCATTAGGTTGTTGGCTCTTGGGTTTCATGTTTCCGGATCATGCTCAACTATTTCTCCTCACTTCCACATCCACAACATTTCATTTCACCCATTACTTTATTTAAGTACACTTCTATCCCTGCCGGTTTTCTCTATGGGCTTTAGCTTTTTTTTCTTTTACCGAGAAAGCCTAGGAAATAAAGAGAAATGGATCAAGCCCTTAAGAACAAGTTCAAGAATCCTAATAAGAGTTGAGCCAAATTGTGTTGATCACCTACAAACCAAAGCAAACTAATAGTGAAAATAAAGTAGTAAAGTAAAAGGTACTCATACAATATAGGATAATAGAACCATAACAAAAGGTACTCTTGGCGTTTGATGATACATCATCCCTAAAATCATAAAATTGAGTTAATGAGGTGATGTGTCACTCATCAAGTCTCATTGCTTCCTCCATTGAATGAAGATAAATTGGATTCATATTCATTGTATCTCATGTTATATCGGTACAAGCACACAGATTCTTAACACCAAATTGGCTTAAATACAGATTAGTACCTTGAATTACGATAAAATGAGTGATTAAGGGTCTGAACAAAAAATATTCTAAATAAAGACTTGAACTATGGTAATGGTGCAGATAAAGGATCCCTACTCAATTGACTCGTCCTGTGCGGTCACGAGATATGACGAACGTTTATGTTTTTAAGTGGAGAGTGAATGACGTATTTGTAAAGTTTTAAAATTCATGGGTTAACCCTAATTTTATGGGACACATTCTTGAAATCATAGAGCCTGACTAAGGTTCCAAAGCTCGAGCATGAACGTCGGCGTCCACCATGTTCCCGATTTTCTCAAAGTCAAACAACTCTCTGAAAAGGTTGCTTCGCCCTCGATAACTTCTCCTCTCTATGCCGATCACAATCTTTCTACGTAACTGCAAGTAGCCTAATGAATTTGGTTTTTAGAACTATTTACACGAAATTGCTTTACCGATTCTTACAAAATCGGGGTTTCTTGACTATCCCGGTGCGACTGATGGTAAGGTGTTGGCAAGAGGCAAAACTCTCGTCCCTACCGACCTCAGCATCTCCATTCCTGAAGGCACATATGCTCGAATTGGTAAGAAATTGAAGTGTAACCGATCGTCCTTTCTCCCGTTTGAAGGAATCATGGGACATATTCTTGGATGGTCAACGTGACAGAATCATCTCAACGACAGAGGAGATTGCCCATCGGGAAAGATAGAGAAGGCCAATGAGGGGGAAGAAGGGAGGGAGAGGGAGAGAGAGCTGGTGAGATCGGTGGAGAGAATGTAGTCGGGGAAACGAAAGGTGGATGAGCTGGAAGCGTGAGGCGAAGGTGAGGTGGGCGAAGGTTGGCCATCGTTGGACAACCACGCTGGAGTTGTTGCGATGAGCGGATGGGCCGACTACAATGGGGAAGGAAAATGGAGGGTAATATTATGACGAAATTGGGGTTAACCCATGAATTTTAAAACTTTACAAATACACCACTCACTTTCGAGTTAAAAACGTAAACGTCTGTCATTCTTGTGACTGCATGTGACAAGTCAACTGGGGTTCTTATCTGCACCACTACCATAATTTAGATCCTTATTTACAATGTTTCTTGTTTAAGCCCTTAATCACCCACTTTATCATAGTTCAGAGTACTAATATGTATTTAAGCCTACGAAATTTGATGCATATATGCCATAAAAAAGTATGATGCATAGAACAAATACAAAAAAAAATTAATTTAAGTGGCATGACACGGTCGATTGTCCATTTAGCTACTTGCTAAGGCATCTAACTAGGTACCAACCCTAATCTAGGTGGCAACGATTGTGGCAAGTCGCAAACTACGTTGACTTGATGACTAAATTATATGTTTATGATTACATGATCATTGTAGTTCATCGTAAATTATAAATGTAATTAATCTAAACAACTTAAAAAATTGATCAATCAGATCTGACCTCCTCTTCTATGGCAACATAAGAGAGTTACTCACAATCGTATTCGTTATTAAGCCGGAGAAGTCCTAGATTATTGTCGTCCCTTAATCTTGATCATTGATCCGGGTCACTCCTAGAATGGGCCCCAAATCCTGCATCATCGTCGTTTGCCACTAAACAAGCACTTTTAGCGCACATCTAGGGCCATCGGGCATGGGTCGAAGCCATCGCACACGATCTAAGGGATGCCGACGAGAGGGAGGGCCACCTTTGAGCTTTCTAAGCCTCAACTCGAGTGCCTATGGCAGCCTCAAGAGCGCCCATGGTGCCACATGGGAGGCCTGGGCTGCCTCGCAGACCCATATTTGGACGAAGGGCTAGATTGTGACAATGAGGGAGGGTGGCACGGGTGAGGGCCAGCAAGGATAACGACGGTTGTAGTTGTATTATCATTTACCTATAAATCTTATACGAGTGAGCCTCTAATTAGCTTTGTCATGGGTGTTGCTAGTTAGATATGGCCCCTAATTTGATATGTTAGATCTGTTTTCCATCACCAATACATTTTATCTAAGAATTCCACGAATTATAGCTATTTGTTTAATATTTTCTTCCCTTTCAAGCATGGCCTGTTCTTCTAATCTTAAAATTGAAGTCATCTTGACGTTTCAGCACAGTCATGTGATGAACATTGAAGCGGATTGACCTATTCCATGAATTAATCTATATTTCATGAATTAATCTATATTGATCTACTATTTTATGAATCGCTTCACTATATTGATGGATTACGTAATAAATCTCCACTTAAAATGTGTGGAATCCGTGCATTCTTAATCATAATTTATTTTATTTTATTTAGGTTCAGTTCAGCATAGTAGTCCTAGAAAAAAAAATTGAGAAATATTTCTTCCTCTTTTTACATTCCCAATGAACTGAGAAGAATACAGATAATAGGCTTCAAAGTTAAGAAATGAGGGTATTAAAATTCAGCTCACATCTGAGGTTTTACAAGTGAATAACTCAGTTAAAAAAGAACGAGAAATGGGGGGGCTAAGTTTGAGGGACCGTGAAAAATGGTGGGCTTGTGGCGTGAATTCTCTAGTGGAGAAACTCAGAACACCGCGAAAGCTTCCCGCGAACAAACTGACCAAAACTCAGAACCAAAAATTTGAAGAGTTCTAGACTGTTTTGCGCATGAACTGAAGGCAGTGAAGTAGCTGTGCGAGAATGGCGGAGACTGAGTCGGCGTAAGCAGGATTGGTTCGACGAGATTGGACATTCGAGGCAAGCAGGGGATGGCGGAGACTGAGTCGACGTAAGCAGGGGATGGCGAATGGAGGATGAGCAGAGGTAGAGGCAATCACATCGGTGGTTATAGGCAAAGAATTGGGGGTTTCGATGGTAACTATATCTATAACCTAGTAAGTTCTTGTTTGATTTCCAAGTTAATTTATGTTGGCTGAAACCAATCAAGCAAACACCTCTTTGTTGACTTGTTTTTGATAAACTTGTAGGTACTTTAGCTAAGAATCAAAGTGACGACCTTTTGAAGCTACTGACTGAAGGATGGCAACAAGGCAAACCAGTAAGTGAAATTCTATCAACCACATCAACTGTTTCCTCAGCTGCAATACAACTTGATATTTGCTACCTGTTGTTTGTTTTTTTCCTGCTCTTGTAACTTCAAGTAGGATCAACATAACAGGTATGAACTCGAAATGCAGTTTTTATTACCATTATCAAGCTTGATCCATAAACAAATAAAATTACCTATTCAGGGTTTGAAATAAAAGTACACTTTTAAGTGTTCTAAGCAAAGACCAAATCATTTAGTAGTAACTGATACTACCAGTTGGAAAAATAAAAAAAGAAGGGAAATAATCAACTGAACAGACTAACAGCTAGCTGCAAATGTCCATCCGCAATTGTTATTGTCATGCATGTTGCAATCAGTTTCATGTCTAACATGGTTTTGTAGAGTTTAGGGCTACACAAACCTTATAACTGCATTTTCCATGTAAATTGTGTGAAGAGAATCTTAGACTTCAAAGGTTCCATGGATAAAGCTCATCTCATATGACTTGAAAGATGTTTGTTTAAAAAAAATGCAATATTCAAAAGGTGTCATTTATCATCTGGATCCTTTTTCCAGTTGTGAGATGTGTGAGGCATTGATGGACAGGGGCGGAGAGAAGACCCACGTATATACAAAAATGTGGAAAGGGAACAGAACAGGAAAACACTGAGCTTTAAGAAGAAAGATCTGTGATCCAAATGGTAGCCTAGGTTTTATTTGTTTCGAAATTAGCATCCCTGCAGGATGTATTAGGTAGGTAGTTAATCATGCAGTAAATAGATTAGTCCACTTCATTGGTAGAAGAATGTGTATATACTGTCATACATACAGACATTCCTACACAGTTACTAGGCGATTATATACTGCAGTTACAAAGTCATGGCCAGCTGATTTATTATTGTGTTAAAATTGTTTTCTTGTTATGGCCATACAAGTTCCATTAAGTGGTGTCGTGGTTTAGTTTAGTATGTATGCTTTCGTTTGTCGGGATGAAGTATTTCTTCATGTTTTAGGGAGGGAAGGCAGAGACATGTGGTATGGACTATGAACTGAGTTTCTTGTCTGGTCTGTGATCACAACAACAAGAATTACCATAATATACTATCTTATCATAATAAAACAGAGGATTTTTTCACTTTTGTTCTTGTCTTCTGGTCTGGATTTTAAAAGGTTTTAATTTCTATAATTAGATGATCTTAGTTTGTACTAATTAAAGGGCTGGATTCTGGAAGATTGAAGAGTAAATGAGTTGAATAGTTGTTGGTGTAGTGGTGACAAAATAAGGGTTAAAATTATTTCAATAATGTTGAGTCAATCTGCAGAGCAGAGCAGTGCAGAAGTAGTGGCCAGATAGGGAATGAAATGAAAGGATCTTTCCACTTTTATTCTTGTCTTCTGGTCTGGAATTGTACTAGTACTTACTGCCTTTTTTTGTAACTTGGTGCAGATGTTGGTGGATTTTTTGGTAACCCTGAACCTGAGCTATTGGTGCGTTGGTATCAAATAGGTCTGACATGGTACACTGTTGCAGACCAACAACAAAACTCAGGAGACCTGATGGTGATTTGCAAGGAAGAGATGAGAAGAGATCTTTGCAATTCTTTCTGTCGAAAACTCCATCTCTCTTTTCTGGTGGAGGGGTTCACATGCGCCTACATGAGCTTGAAAGAAATTTGTTTGTTTGCTTTGCAAGCCACATAGATGAGTGAGCCTAGAGGTAAGTGATTGCTATGAATTTAGATGAAACTCTCACTTATTGAACAAACCCAGATTTTGAACATGTGTCTCATGT
>JBBYHH010000012.1:672780-699201 GCA_038382905.1 Daphne laureola | reverse complement strand
GTAACTGTAAATGACAATGTGCATGTAGACGTAGAAGCATTGTAATTACTATGTAATTTTGTTGCTTCGACAGCGTATTTAGGATGATTAGAATGTTATATTGATGCTTTATTTCTGAGATGACCTGCGTTAGGTTATTTGAGTATGTGTAGGCGAGACGCCGGTTCCCGCCACCCCTGTTTCCGGTCACCGCGTGCACCTCTGGCGGTCCGGCGCGGGGGTGGTGGTAACAATACCACAACCATCGCGTCACAAACCACACCATCTTTATCCCGACATATTGCTCCCACACCTATTTTTCCTATTGCACCCATTGCCACATCAGTATTTATCTTAAGCCATCTGAAAGGTGGCGGACACCACCGCAGATGACATATTTTCGACCCAAACACTGCAAGCGTGCATTCCAGTTCGGCCAACTGCTATACAACCTGCCACTTCACCTCGTTGACCGGTAGTCATTGGCCCTCATGCACAACCAAGTTCCCATAACGCCATAGCACCGAGATAACCATAACAAACCGATCCCAATCTGTGGAATATAGAGAAAGGCTTACCTCTTCGAACAATGCTCAAGCAGACGTTGTTATGGACATCGGTCTCACCGGCACATCGCAAGCATTAAGCAACTCTTTCCCAAAATCGCAATCATGAAAAATATGAAGAGTTGTTTCCTTCGCAACTTGGCATAAAGGGGTGTTAGGATCTTCAATAACGAAGCGAGCAACCAAGTTTATGCGAGTAGGGAGAGCTTTATGCACCGTCCTCCAGACCAATTGCTTTTGTCTGTTCGGGACCTTCATTTTCCATATCTTCCTCAATAAACGTCAGCCCACATATACATCCACCGACCTCTGCCATTTCCTCTCCATATACACCTGATAACCACTCTGGATCGAATGAACGCCATCATTGTTGTAGTGCCACATAAGATAGTCCTCAACTCACTGATTTGGCATTGACATTGGAATTTGTTGTGTTAGCTGCACATCACTTTGGTTAAAAATCTAGAGGAGAAGATGGTTGTCCTAGTCTGATCCATATGCATTGAGGAGTTGAGCTATCATCATATCCATCCGATCTCACTGCCCTACCAAATTAGGACAAAAAATTGTCGTACCAGTTATCTACAGATCATGCCTTATCTGAACATTCTCCCATGTCCCTAGCCTCCACCGCAAGCCCATTCAGAGCATTTTTCGTTGCTTAAGCAAGCTCTTCCATGTAAAAGATGATTGGACTTTATCTCTGGCATACAAGAATGAACCGAAGAGAAAAAATACTTGACATGCAGGACTCGAGAGCACAATGATTGACGGTTAGACATTAGTCTCCAACCTTGTTTTACCAACATGACGAGATAGAACGTAGAGAGGCCCCTGAGCTCTAAACCGTCATCTTCTTTCCCTAGCGCAAGACGGTCTCAATGCATCCAATTAATACTCGGCTCCCGACTTCCATGGACATCTAGTGCAACAATTTAGTAAGGCGGCAAGGTCCTTTGTTATCATCTTCGTGATATGATCTTTAGAAGTCTTCTCATCCCTACTAAACAAACAAGCAACAAAGAACACTTAAGCATTTCAGGATGGATATAATCATATAAGTGTAACAAATGAACGATCATCACATGTGATTGCCAGCAAAGAAATAAACTTTGGTGGATGGGTGGCGAAGGGATGTGATAAAGATAGTGTTTTATAAAAAAAGGCAAACTTTTGGTGTTAAATCTATATTAGGGTGAAGTATAGGGGATAAAGGAGTAAATTGCATAATTTATACCTAAATTATAGTCTGTACTGTAAATTTATACCTGAATAAAATTTTGTTGGAAAAGTGGTTATAAAGTATGAGTACGTTATAAATTTACACCTGTAAACTTTTGTTAAAATTTAACGGAAATTGTGATTAAAATGTCAAATTGACCCTCAAATTTTTTAAAATGTGTTTAACATTCCTCTAGCTTTATAATTTTAATTTTGAGTTATTATTTTTAATTACGTGTGTATTATTTCAAATATTTTTTCTGAATCATGAATACAAATTATAGATTGAGTCTAAAATATTCAAAAAATATCAAATGAAAGTAAAACTTTATAATTATATCAATAATAATATTAAAAAATTATATTTTTTATTGCGAGAAAAATAATTATCAAAAGAAAAATGTAAGAATGAAGAATTATTTTCTAAAAAATATACAATAGCTATTAAATTATTTAGGTAATGTACAAAATCTTCCAAAATAATAGAGTTTTTTTAGAAAATTAGTATTATTCATTCTTACATTTTATTTTGATAATTACTACTTTTTACAATAAAAAGGTAAATTATTATTGATATTATTTTAAACACGTTTTCATATTTGAAAATTTATTTTTGATATTTTAGACTCAATGTGTAATTGGTATTATTGATTTAGAAAAATTATTTGAAATATTGCACACGTAATTAAGAATAATAACTCAAAATGTAAAATTATAAAGTTAGATAAGTGTTTAACACATTCGAAAAATCTTAAGTGTCAATTTGAATATTTTAACTGGAATTTCTGTTAAGTCTTAACGGTGTTAAATCACATATATAGATTTACAACGTACTCATACTTTAAAACCACTTTTACAATAAAATTTTATTCGGATATAGATTTATAACACGGATTATAATTTAGGTATAGATAATGCAATTTACTTGGGATAAAGTGTAAACTAAACTTTTTCAAAATTAATGGAATAGTTATCAAATTGCAGACCAAAAAATTACGCCAATTTACCCCCAAAATCCTAATTTCCCTCGTCCAAAAAATATTAATTTTTTTATTTTTTAATATTAAATTTATAATTTTATTTTTTAATTATTTTAAAATTGAAATTGAAATTTTTTATATATAAACGAAAATTTGATATTTTTATTTTATAATTATATTTTATTTATATTTTTTCTATAATAAAATAATATAAATAAATTAAAGTAAAATAAATATAAAAAATCAAAAGTTTTAATAATTTTGAGATAGTATTTTGGTGTTACATTTTCCAGTCTACCGCCTCAAGGCTCTCTTCCTACTCGTCTCCTCTTCTTGAGTCCTCTGTACTGTGTTTGTCTGTCTGTCTGTCTATCTCTAAACACAACTACGTTCTTCACCGACCAAAGTTTTCTCTCAAACTTCCTCGTTAATGGCAGGCCCTTTGGCCAGGCTCTGCCAGTTTCTATTCGAGGACAGGCCACTTTCACCTGGTGATCTCTTGCAGGGGTTGCGTTCAGATCAGTCTGTCAAGCTAGGGCTCCAACAGTTGTACGGAATTATAAAATGTGGCCTCGAACCGATCGCAGGTGAAGATAAGTTGCGGTTTCAGTCATGGTCGTCTGACCAGGTTCGTTCAGTGGTTTCGTTAGGTTGCGCGATCGCCTATGCCTCTCGATCTCTGGCAGGTTGGTTGCTTCTTCTGCGTCTTCAGCTCGATCGTAATTCGCTTATTTAATTCAGATGATTTCACTGGTTTGTCGACATCACTTGAATTGATGTTTTGGGAAAATGATGCCCTGTTACTTGGATACTCTTTTACTTATTACCATAGAGTTCGGGACTGGGAGAAGTTGTGTCAAAAAGGTATAATGTATCAGAAAGAGAAATAGTTATTTATCTGATTTGTTTCAGGCAACAATTTCTTAATTTTTTGCTCTCTTGATTGGTGAGAAATTGTTTGGGGTGGTCACTGTGATCATGTAAATGAAAGCTAGGCTGTCAGTATCCCAGTATCCTGCATCCAGTGTTTTTGTTTTTTTTTTTTTTGTGCCGCTTTTTCAGTTCTTAATGAGTAATGCAGCGTGTTGCTGGTCGTTTGTAACTTAGAAGAAAAAAAACTTTGATAGCTATGAAGCTGTTTTATTTTTCTGTACTTGCTATTGTTGAGTTAAGAATGCATATCCTTGAGAAGCCTCTTGAGTGCAGTGAGAGTGCGATAAGTCACTGAACTTTTCATGTTGCTGATGTTTTGCAAGTATTGCGACATAGGATATTTGTGTCAGAATTTAGATATAACTAAAAACATTGGCAGGAAGATGTTCAAGTTCAACCAGGATAGTGATCTCCTATCCGTTATTCCTTATAGAAAGAGATGAGATGTTCTTGTCCCTCTTCTTCTTCTCGGTGTAAAAATAAAAACTAAAATAGCTGTTCCCCGCAGAAACAAGATATCATTGCTGCTTTGTTAACTGTTTTCATTTGGTTGCTTCTTTATCAGCGGACCAACTGGAACAAATAATATTTTCTGTTTTAAGGAGGCTGGTGGAGTTTTCTGTTTCTTTCTTGACGAAGCTGGATGCAAGCAACCATGATCTTTGCTTACAGGTTTGAAGCAAATAATTGAATTAAGAGCTTTGGAATGCCCTAAAATTTATCTTATAATATAACAGTGTTTTTTGTGTTCATGGCCCCTAATTTTTTAGAATATGGTCCACTGCCATTAGAAGTGTTTTCGGGAAAAAAAATGAAATTGACGTATCATGCTTATGATATCTGATATTAGCGTATCTAGATGGACAATTAGATAGTCATTTAGATGTCTAATCAAGTATGCATGCTAAGCATTATGCTATGTATTATTGAGCTAGTTTTTTCATACGCTGTTCCTGCACTGTAATTTGAAGGTGTGTTTTATGCTTCAAGTGGGACTTACCAGTGCACAGAAGTTAATGCAAGGCAGAAAAGCTGTGTAGAGGAGATGAAAAATCAGTCTTGAACATTAAAATGAAAAATGGTGCAAAAGAGGAATTCTAGAGATAAAGGGAATGAGAGATGACGGTGAAAAAACGAAGAACTTTTAAATGGGATTTTGATTCAGTCCAGGGAAATAAAAACATCCTGTATAAACTAGCATGTTTGTCAAATCCACACCGAAATATTATTGCAGATGAAGATGCTTTGCCCTTTGTAATTGGAGCTTAATCTTTCCTATTGTGGAGCTGTAACCCTTTAGTGTCCAGCCATTTCGATGCAGATTAATTTAAGATTAATAATTGCATTTTTTCGTTCCTCTAGTTTCTGGGAATGGTATGATGATGCTTTCACTTTTTAAGGCATATGTCTTATTTGATTACCTTCTTTTAGTGGCTTTAATGTCAACCTTATGTGTTCCTTAATTAGTTGTAGCATAACACAATCGTATCTTCTGTACACTTTTTTGTTCTTGGCAACTCAGCAAGCATGTTTATGGTTTCTAATAATTTTAAATGTATTCAAGGGTACTTTAGTTTATTCTGACAACATCACATTCTGTTCGACTCTAATGCAGTGAATGCCCTAATTCTTTAGATCTGTGCTGCTAAGCTGTGTTTATTCCTCTGATCTTGTTACCCAGTTTACCTGATTTTTATTGTGAAAACGTACTGAGTTTTTTATGAGAGCTTAACATGGGTCTGAAATTGCAGAATGAGATGCTACAATTTCTGGAGATGACACTGGTTGATGGTGTTGAAAAAGCTAACGGAATTCTGCATTCTGTCTCTGTAAATTATCTTCTAGAATTGCTGTTAAGTATTCCCAAGAATAATACTGGCAATGAGTTTGATGATCAAATCTTATGTGGTTTACAAGGTAGACATTGTTATTCCTTGAATCTCTCTTTGGTTGTACGGTAATATCTTTTATTTCGTATGTTTGTTATAAAACATATTTCATCTGATTCTTTCTCTTCTTTTGAAAAAATTGGAAAGGGATGAAGTGTTTGAAGGGAGAGAAATCAATTGATCGGCTCCTGTTGTCGTTAGCTTCTGAATGCTTGGAATCTGATAAACAGGTTTCTGGATTAGGTGGTTCTGCTCTTCACCAAGATAGGAACACTTCTTTCTTTCTCTACCAGCACTGGGCTGTTGTTCATTTGGATTGCATTGGAAGCTTGGTAGCCCTGTGCAATGAGATCTTTAAACTCCCTGATGTGCCTGATGTGAATTTCCGGAGGAAGCTTACTTTTGCTCTAAGGGTTTTAAAGTTACTTGGACGTCTAGCTAAGGATATGCCGTATGTGGAATATGATGTCACACTGTTACAAGCGGTTGCTTCTTTTTCTGATCAATTGCCTAAGTTGTTTTCTGAGGGATTGGAGTTCGCAAGTCATTGTTCTGCTTCCGAGGGTTGTTTTGAGA
The DNA here is from genome assembly GCA_038382905.1 of Daphne laureola. Taxonomy (NCBI): domain Eukaryota; kingdom Viridiplantae; phylum Streptophyta; class Magnoliopsida; order Malvales; family Thymelaeaceae; genus Daphne; species Daphne laureola. Next base: position 693,057 of record JBBYHH010000012.1, on the reverse strand, counting down.
GTCTTGTTCTCTCACTGTTGGAAGAGTTTCTTCATGTTGTTAAGACCATCTTTTGCAAAAGCAGTGTTTTTTACAATATCAAAGCATGTATTATATCATCTATTCTCCATAATGTGGATAGTTCTGTGTCGAGAAGCAACCAGGATCCTCCAAGCGTAAAGTTTTCATTGGTCTACTTTCCGAGAACTATTGCTTATTTGCTGAAACTCATTCAGGAACTCAGGAGACAGTCATATGATTTTATCAATATGCAGGAGCTTGATGCAGACCTTGTTGCAAGAAGTGTTAGGACATCGGGTTATTCACCGTCATGTCATGCATGTCTTGAGGAAGTTCCGTTGGTTAGGAGTTGCAGAGTTGATGAACTTATGATGTTGATATTTCCTCCATCTTCTCAGTGGCTGGACAATTTAATGCATCTTATTTATTCTCTTCATTCTGAATGCATCAATTTGAAGCCAAAGCTTGAGATGTCAGTTTCTAGCAATGGAAAAGCCAATCTCTCTTTAGACCTAGAGAATGTTGTTTGCCATGATGATGAGGCTCTTTTTGGTAACCTTTTTTCTGAGAGTTGTCGAAGTGCTGGATCTACAGATGTTTCTGAGCAATCAGCAGCTGCTGTAAGCTCTAGCTCGATAGAGGTCAACATGCCACTACAAGCAGCTTCGGACATACTGAACTTTTTAAAAACATGCATCTTTTCGCGTGAGTGGCTTCCTTGTCTCTATGTGGAGGCCTGCAAGAATCTTAAAGAAAACCATATTGATATTCTACTTTCGATAATGAATTGTTCCAATCATCGTGTGGAAGATGGAGTACTGGATTTTTATGCGGTCTCTCATGAGGAGAGGAGGGTGCACGTCCATGAACATTGTTTTGAGTTGTTGCAGCATCTTCTTACACACAATGCACTGCCTGATGCATGCCAAGAATATCTTGTCAGACGAATTATGAATGTTGAAAATGATCTTTCAGTTTGCAATCATCGGACCTTAGCTCTCGTGGCGCATGTTCTGTTTTGTAGGGTGGGTCTAGCTGGGAGTGACTTAAGGTTAAAGATGTATAACCGATCTGTTTCGTTGATGCTCGAGAAGCTGAATGCATCTGGTTCAAGATGTCCAACGATGAAGGAACTTCTGGTGACTCTTCCATCAGCATTTCACATAGAAATTCTTCTTATGACATTCCACTTGTCATCTCAAGAAGAGAAGGTGGTTATGGTTACCACTGTCCTGTCAGCTTTGAGCTCAATCAATGTCCAAATAGCAGGTTTCAGTGTCGGAGAACTTTCATGTTGGGGATTACTTATTTCAAGGTTGGTATTACTGCTTCGTCATATGTTGCTACATCCCAACACTTGTCCTTCGTCTATGCTCCTAGATTTGAGATCAAAGTTGAGGGATGCACCAGCATTTGCATCACATATTTCCGTGCACAGGAATGAAAATTTAGCCTCCTTGGCATCTGCTGCAGCAAACACTCTGATGAGTTCATTGCTTGAAGAAATGCCTTTGATTAGGAGCCTTATTAGCCAATTGATTGATATTGTGGCCATTCCTTCTCTGTTTCGTTCTGAGGACTTAGCTGTTGCTTCTTTTGGCCTGAACTATGATGAATTACGTAAAACTGTCTCTCGAATTCTTGGTTTCTGGGAAGGTAAAAGAGCAGTAGCTGTGGAAGATCTTATTGTTGAGAGGTACATCTTTGTGCTTTGTTGGGATATTGCTGTTAGTGGATCTGCAGCAGATGCTCAACTATTCTCCGGTGGTAACATGGACACTCCTGATGTTTCCAGTGTGGAAGATTTCATGAAAGTGAGCCATTTGCTGTTGAACTATACACATATATCTGGAAAGGAAATTGATTTCCAGAAACTTATGTTTCATATTTTACAACAGTTGAATGATATGAACATGGAAAATGATTTGGGATGGGGTTTTTTAAGATATGGATCTTGGGTATCCTTGGCGCTGTCTACACTGCATGTAGGTATCTGGAGATACTGTGCTGGTAATGATATTTCTGGAGTAGGTATATTATGGACTTTCAGAGAATCTACTGATGAAGAGTTTGTCTGTTTTGCCGAGAACTTGGTTTCCAGCTTGGTTGAGACTGGTCAAGTTGGGCAATTGGTCGAGATATTCTCTTCTTTACTGACTAGATATGTGCAGGCATATGAAAAAGCTTTTCTTTCTGTCATTGGTGATAGCCAGAATGATTCACATCTTCAGGCTTCCTTACTGATTCTGAAGCATCGTCATTTTGATAGATCTCTGCGTTATGAGCTTCTCAGGAAGTGTGGCATAAGCTCTGCCCTGCTGGAGTCTATGTTTGATGTCTTTGCAAAGTTGGATGCAACTGTTGGAGGACGGTCTTCAGGTGTTGTTTCGAAAGTGTTCTGGGAATGCATGCTGCATGGTTTTCCTTGTCACTTCGGAATTTCTAGTGGGGCCCTTCTTTCTTGCCTTCTGAACATCCGATTAATTGTTTCAGTTCTGGATGGGTTGGTCAAAATGAACAACTTAAGAGGAACTGTGTCTCTAGATGCTTGCCTGTCAAGTCAGGTCTTGGATTCATTAATGACTATTAAGTTCGATCACTTTTTTGAGGATTTAAATGGGAAATGTGGAGATATTTTGCAGACCTTTTGTGCTGGAGCAGTGTCAACAGATTATGCTGGACTATTTTTATTGAAAGACATGGAGAGGTTTCTTAGAGATGTTCATCATAGCAAATTTAGTAATGCTGGTGTTGTTGAGTGGGTTATTACCACTGTTATTGATTCCATGAATGGATTCAGGAAAGACCCTTCTCACTCAAGTATTTTCAAGTTCTATCTAGGAGGTCAAGAAGCATCTGAACTTCTGAAGAAGTTTCATGCTTCAAGTCGCAATGATTTATCTTTCTTAACTGATTTGCTGGACTCTAGGTATTCTGAAACAGTGGATGTGAAAGTGCTTAACTTGTTAACTGATCTTGTGTCTGAGGATCTCTATCCTGATCTTAGACAGAAGCTTTATGGTAAATTCATCAGTATGGACATAAACCTATTGTCTAAATGGTTTGAAGAACGGCTATTAGGGTGCATAGTCCGCTCTCCTGAAGGGGTCCAATGTACAAAAGAAAGTTCAGCCTCACTCAGAGAATCAACAAAAAACTTTATCTTGTGTCTTGTGCTGCCACTTTCAGAACAACTCCCAACAGAGATGCACGATCTCTTGTTTGAAGCCATACTGACATTACTAGATCCTGCATTTTTACTGTTTCATATTCCTACAGCAAAGTCTTATTTTAGCCTTGTTGTTCAACTTGCAAAAGGTGAGAGGTTGATGAAGTTGCTTCTTAATAGAACAATCATGCTTATGCAGAAACTGGCATGCGAGGAGCGTCTGCTGCCTGGACTTAGGTTCCTCTTTGGCTTTCTTGGGTGCCTCTTGGATGATTATGGAACATCAACAAATGCAGCTGAAAGGGATGCTGGAAAGTCTTTTTCAAGCAGCAGCATTCGTATGGGATCCATGGATTGCAAGCCAATGGGATCCACAAAGAACCCTGACACTTTACTTCTTTCTCCAAACCAAGAAGGGATGACCCTTGAATGTGATGCAACATCTGTTGATGAAGATGAGGATGATGGTACTTCTGATGGTGATGTGGCGAGTCTTGATAAGGATGAAGAAGAGGATGCTACTAGTGAAAGGGCTCTTGCTTATAAAGTTTGTACATTTACTTCTAGTGGCAGCAACTTTATGGAGCAGCACTGGTATTTCTGTTATACTTGCGACTTGACAGTGTCAAAAGGCTGTTGCTCAGTTTGTGCAAAAGTTTGTCATCGTGGTCATCGTGTTGTTTATTCTCGCTCTAGTAGATTTTTCTGTGACTGTGGGGCAGGTGGTGTTAGAGGCAGTAGTTGTCAATGTTTGAAACCTCGTAAATTTACTGGGACTGAGAATGTGTCTGCTCGTGCTGCAAACAACTTCCAATCCTTATTACCTTTGACAGAGGATGCTGTTCAGATGGCAGAGAGTGATTCAGATATGGATGAAGAGGTGTTCCCTGATATGGAAAACTCCTTCGGGATATCACTTTCGAAGGAGCTTCGAGATGTGATTCCAGTGGTGCTTGAAGAATTGGATATTGAAGGTCGACTGCTTGGGATTTGCTCAATTGTGCTGCCTTCCATATCTAGTAGGAGAGAATCTAATCTCTCGAAAGATAAGATTGTTCTTCTGGGGAAAGAAAAGGTGCTATCATATGTTGTAGAATTGTTGCAATTAAAGAAGGCCTACAAAAGTGGCTCGTTGGACCTGAAGATAAAGGCAGATTACACTAATGCCAAAGAACTAAGATCACATTTGGCTAGTGGATCGTTAGTCAAATCGTTGCTGAGTGTCAGTGTTCGGGGAAGACTGGCTGTTGGAGAAGGTGATAAAGTTGCCATTTTTGATGTTGGCCAGCTAATTGGACAGGCGACTATTGCACCTGTAACAGCAGATAAAACAAATGTTAAACCTCTGTCCAGGAATATTGTTCGGTTTGAAATTGTGCATCTTGTTTTCAATACAGTGGTAGAAAACTACCTAGCTGTTGCAGGATATGAGGATTGTCAGGTGCTTACTGTGAATCCTCGTGGTGAAGTGACTGATCGGCTTGCTATTGAACTTGCTCTGCAAGGTGCATATATCAGACGCATAGAATGGGTTCCTGGTTCTCAGGTTCAGTTATTGGTGGTCACTAACCGGTTCGTGAAGATATATGATCTCTCCCAGGACAACATCAGTCCCATGCATTACATCACTTTGCCTGATGATGCGATTATGGATGCAACACTTTTTGTGTCCTCCCAAGGGAGAATGTTTCTTATTGTTCTTTCAGAAAATGGAAGTTTGTTTAAGCTGGAATTGTCCATGGAAGGTAATGTCGGTGCCAAGCAATTGACTGAAAGGATTCATGTTCAAGATACAGAAATTCATGCAAAGGGTTCATCTTTGTATTTCTCCGTAACATGTAAATTGCTTGTTGTATCCTATCAAGATGGCACCACTTTGATAGGTCGACTGCATCCAAATGCGACTTCCTTGACTGAGATATCTTGTGTGTATGAGGAGGAACAAGATGGCAAAAGATGTCCTGGAGCACTTCATCGCTGGAAGGAGCTGCTGGCTGGGAGTGGTCTCTTCTCTTGCTTCTCTAGCTCAAAGCCAAATTCTGCCCTTGTAGTTTCCTTGGGAGATCAAGAGCTACTAGCTCAGAACCTTCGGCATGCTGTGAGCTCTAGCTCACCTTTAGTTGGAATTACTGCCTACAAGCCTTTGTCCAAAGACAAAGTTCACTGTCTTGCTTTATATGAGGATGGCAGTCTCCAGATATACTCTTATGTTCCTGTGGGAGTTGAATCTGTTGCTTGTGCAACAGCTGAGAAAGTTAAGAAACTTGGTTCTAATATCCTCAACAATAAGGCATATGCTAGCACAAAGCCGGAATTTCCTCTCGATTTCTTTGAGAGAACTGTGAGCATTACAGCAGATATAAAGCTGGGTGGTGATGCCATAAAAAATGGTGATTCTGAAGCAGCTAAGCAGAGTTTGGCATCTGAAGATGGCTTTCTGGAGAGTCCTAGTCCATTAGGATTTAAGGTATTATCTGTAATTATTTTAATATATTGTTCATTGAATTTTGCAATTTCACATATCGTGAGTGTTTGGGTAATAATCTCTATGGAAGTAGGAGTAGCTAGCAATTTGTCAGTACCATGGAATCGAGGTAATCTAATTTGTTTTTTATAATACTACGCATTGTTATCTCATCTCTCCACATATTATCCTTCGGGAGTATATTTTTACAGAAAATTACTGTAGATGAATAGTAGACAACCAATTAGATTATGCCATGTGCTTCTTTTTCTTCTTAGTTCCACTTCCAATCCGTTACTTGTGGGTGAGAGGTTGCTAAATGCTTAAAAGTCCTCCAGATTTTCTAAAACTTACAAAAGTACTACATCTCCCCCTTTTAATTCCGAAATGAGTGTTCATACTTAAATAAGTTTTGCATTATAACCCCAAAATGTTATCCGTGCTACATTTAAGTCCAGATTTTCTCTTTCTGTACCAATGATCTGATTGTACATAAACAAACTTTATCCGTGCTCCATTATACTTCATTTGTCTTGAAAAGTTTATAACGCATAGTTTCCAACTTTCAATGAATAGACGGAGTAATATTTTTCTAACATTCTTTAATTATGATATATTATTTTTTACACAAATGTGAATTTGATGTGTAGTTTATGAACATACTTTTAGAACAATTTGCACTAAAGAATGATATAGATAATTGGAAGTAAAATCGACTTTGAAGGTAAAATAGAATATTCAGTCTAGAACTTTTGATATTTTGCCATGTTAGCCTAAAATTTATCAAGTTGTCATGTAATACCTAAAAGTTAGTGATATTAACATTGTTAGAACTATATTAGCACAATCGGTAAAAGCTTGTATCAACCCCATCTAAACCAATTCCTCCAAATAAAGAATTTGGTGATGCACAAGGGAAGCATGAGAAGATTTTTTCGGCTCAATGAAAAAGTCTATCTTTGAGTCGAGAATTAAAGAGATTACAATGGGATTAGAAAAATTGATAAATCTTACCGACCAAATTGCATTATGATGGAGAGTTGGGATTATTGGAGTTGTTATTTGGGGATGTTTTTATTGACATTTTATCTTATATGGGGTTAGCTTATTGGTGTTATTTCTAGGAGTTTTGTGCTTCTATTCCCAATCTTCTCTTTTGGGATTATGATGTACTCAACACTTTCCTTTTTTGGACGTCCCAAAAGTTTTGCAACGTTTCCTCTTTTAGTAAAAAAAATCATCTACAATTACTACATTACCCTTCTACTTTTATCATGTCATCTCCCATTCATGTGACCTCTTTCTCTCTCCACTACCACTTTAGTCTCTTTTGTGAATCTGCAGACTACAAACCATAACAGCCTACCAAATTGCTAAAACATCTCCAATGTTTGATTCTAATCTCTCCAATGTACTCGATCTTATAACCAAGCCAACTCGTTAACGTCAAGTTTCAACCGCCGAACACCCCACCGGCGACGTCCCAGGGCGGATTCGACCTTATCCACCGTCGAACTTTATCTGCGTCAGATTCGGCTTGGTTAGCCTCCCTCCACCTCTGTCCGCCGTGGAACTCAGCCTGATCAGCCTTCCTCCACCTCAGTTTGTTGTCAGATTGTGAACAAAATGTGGTTAATTGGATGTCTTTATTCTTCATTTTTTCTTTTCGATTCAGTTTTTTAGTTTTAGTTTTTTTCTTAGTCTGTTGAATCATCAATTGATTGATTTTGTAAATGGTAGCAGTATTATAGGCAGATTTTTGCTCTGGTTGTATGAATTGGGAATGAAGAAAAGAGAAGGGTAAACGAGGAAAGTCAAGAGAAAGTAAAGCTGTCTAAAACTGCGTGCCCGGTCAATTTGTTGCAAAATAAATGGGACGGAGGGAGTAATAGTTTGGAGATCTTTAATAAATTATAAGTATTTAGTTGCCTTAGAAAAAAAAGAACTATACCTTTAATAAACACTTAGATTAAGGCCTAAAACATTTAAGATTTACTAATGTAGGCCTCAAACTTAGAGCTTTGTTTGATGAACTTGTACATTTAGGCTTTGAATGGAAACTTGAAAGGTTTGACATAATATGCTAAAATGTGAAGTTTTAGACCTAAAATTGCATTTTTACCCATGATCATTATTTACTTTCTCATTTACCATTTCTTACTTGATATTACAGTCTTATCTACTAATTCTTATAAAATGTTGCAATTTGGATCCACTGCGAAGCTCAGACAATAAAACCTTGCATTGTTGATTTATAATCGATTGCACATTGCCTGGTGTTTCAATCTGTAGCTTCCATCTATGAAACAGTAGGTTAGTGACAAGCTGTACTCTGTAGCTTCGATCTATGAAACAGTATGCTAGTGACAAACTGTACTCTGTAATCATTTATCCTTGCGATTCACAGAGTTCTTTTCAAATGATTTCGTGGCTTTTGGAATCTTCATGCTTTAGTGTCATCCCCTTCTAAAAAATGAAGAAACAGAAAAAAAAGAACCTGGATTCCCATAGACTTTACTTTATGGCATTATTTTCATTTACTTCATCTTTGTTCATTATCAATGTCGTTGGAAAGCCAATACTATGTAGATATAATTTTGTTTTGTTTTGTTTTTAAATGTTCATATGCTAGTTACATCAATTTATCATTTGGTACAAAAAAAGGTTCATATTTGTGTACAAAAAATGTATTTAAAAAATATTGAGTAGATTAAATGCTCAAAACTAACTGTTTTATCTTTTGGGATAGGGGGAGTATTACTTCTCATATGACTTAGGTTCTGAACAAAAAGGAAAATCAAAATCAAGAATATGAGTCAAGTTTAATGAGAAACAAACAAATCTTAGTTTTTGAAATCTCGAGCTTATATAAAATTTCTTCTCCCTGGTTACGTTGTTTAACAAAAACAATTGTTAAAAAAAAAAAAAAAAAATTGAACTTCCCCTCCATCTTTTTCTACTTCGCCGGTACCCTTTCTTCTAAATTTATTTTCTAAAACTATTTCTTGAAATTGTTGCTAAAGAGAACACAACTTAAAATCATTATCATATTACCCGTTTGCGACATTGTTACGTCAGTTTTATCAGTAGTGGTTTGTGCGTAAGTTGCTAATTCCATGTTCTTCTTTTGCAGATATCTGTGTTCAATTCAAACCCTGACATTGTCATGGTTGGTTTTCGTGTGCATGTGGGTAATACATCACCAAGTCACATACCATCTGAGATTTCCATATTCCAGAGGGCAATTAAGTTGGATGAGGGTATGCGATCATGGTATGATGTACCATTTACCGCTGCCGAGTCACTTCTTGCTGATGAAGAGTTTGTTGTCTCCGTTGGACCAACTTTCAGTGGGTCTGTGCTGCCTAGAGTAGATTCACTGGAAGTATATGGTCGTGCTAAAGATGAATTTGGCTGGAAAGAGAAAATGGATGCAGTACTGGACATGGAAGCTCGTGTTCTTGGTTCCAATTCTGTGCTTGCAGGATCTAGTAAAAAGTGCCGTTTGATGCAGAGCGCCTCCATACAGGAACAGGTAGTGGCGGATGCTCTAAAAATTATCTCCAGAATTTACGCTACCTGCAGATCACAAAAAGAGGAAGTACGGGCAGATCTGAGCAAGTTCAAGTGCAAACAATTATTAGAAGAAATATTTTTGAGCGACAGAGAACCCCTGATGCAGGCTGCTGCTTGTCGTATCCTCCGAGCTTTGTTTCCGAAAAAGGATATATATTTCCAAGTAAATATGCTGCTGGGAAATTGTTTCAATTGATGCTTGGTTTCTCATCTTCTACATGCGTTGAATTATTATATTGTTTCTTCCGTTTCTCATGATATTTTTACCTTTAGGTTAAGGATACTTTGCGCCTTCTTGGAGTGGTGAAATCAACATTTGAGCTGGCATCGAGGCTGCGTACTGGTGGAGCCAGCGGAGGTTGGATTATAGAAGAGTTCACTGCTCTTATGCGTGCTGTCTCAAAGATTGCATTGCACCGTAGGTCAAATTTGGGCATGCTCTTGGAGGTGAATGGTAGGTATAAGAACTTTGAGGCACACTATCATAACATGCATCACCTGTTTTGAAGTTTCTTGTCTCTAGCTAAGCTATTGTACGCCTTAATTTTGGGGTGAGAACGAGCCGAGCCGAGCCCGAGCTCGTTAAGTTTAAGCTCGGCTCGAATTCTATCCGAGCCTAAAATTGGGCTCGAGCTTGGCTCGTGAAAAGCTCGAGCTTGGCTCAAAAGCTCGTGAGGCTCGATATGGTTGTTGGGTAAGCTCATTTCAGCTAGGCTCGATCAGTCTCGAACCAAGTTCGTGAGGCTCGATATGAGGGTATTATGGGTATTACCATGAGGCTCGTTAAGGCTCGTGAGCCTCATCGAGCCGAGCCTCTAAATTTCGGGCTCGGCTCATATAATATACGAGTTTCAAAACCGGCTCGAGCTCGAGGCTCGTGAAGCTTGGCTCGTTAGGCTCGTAAGAGCTCAAGCTCTAGCTGGCTCATTTCATTTCTCACCCCTACTTATTGACATGGTACTGATTAAGAATAAATGTCCAGTGTGGTGATTGGGAAGAAGCGGTGAGTATAAATGACCTATTTTATAGTTTCTGTTTGTCTCAAATAAAGTTTGGATGCATAAAATACTTTGTTCAAGTAAAAACTTGTTTCTAAGGTTTGGAGATCTCTTTTTAAATACGAAGTATCTAAGGTTGCCTTTTAATGTTAAAAGGGATCCTCTGAATCTTGAGAAACAATGTATTCTACATCTCTACGGTTTATTAAGCATTCACAGCTAAATGACCACATGGTTTTGAAATGAGATGTAAAAAGGATGTGGAGAAATCAGCGAGTGCGAATGCTTTTTTTTCTTCCATAACTTTAAGATTATAACTGGAAGGAATTCTTGCTGAAGCATAGATTCCTAGACATGATCTATTTCAGTAGATAACTTCTGGACTGGAGGAGTGGCATTATAAGATTATACAATTGTAGGGGCTTTTACTATTAATAGTTGGGTTTTGTAGGATGTAATTTTTGCATATCAAAGATGTACTCCCAACTTTTGATTCAAAGGTGGTGGGGTCCATCTCTCTCTCTCTCTCTCACTCTCATTTTCTTTTCTTTGCATTTTCCATTTCTTATTTTCAATTTAACTTCAAATCTTTGATTAACCTTTTTTTGTATCGCATTTTGTACCTCAATTTTTTTTGCATGTTTCTCTCTCTCTCTCTCTCCTTCTCTTGCATTTTTCATTTCTACATATATAGACATTGTAGGGGATTTTTACTATTCATAGTTGGGTTTTCATACGGTGTAACTTTGGTATATCAAAGTTGGGCTCCCAACTTTTGATCCAAAGGTGGTGGGATTTTCATCTCCAGTTTTTTTTAAACCCTAAACCCTATTTTCAATTTAAGTTAAGATCTTTCATTTAACCCATAGACTTTAATGAGCCTCTTGAGGTTGAAAGCTTAATATCAGAACTTGGGAGAACAAATCAATGACCTGTCAGTTATGGAAATTTCACCCATACATATAATGTGATTTTTTTGAAGCGCTTGGAGAACTAACTTGTGTGTCCTTGATGTCAGATATGAGATGGGAATAATTTGGTTTCTTCTTTTTCTTTGTGGGTCAATTTTGATTTACTACTTTACTCTTCCAAATGTTCCTCAATTTTCCCTCGGCATTGAAATTGAAAGGGATGAATTTGCTCTGTGCAAGGGTGGTTTGAATTTAATTTATTATGGCTAATTCTTGTAGTTCATTTTCATATTTGTTGTTAGTTCTTTGATTTCTTTTTTTTTTCCCGTCTTTAATAGGTTCTGAAGTTGTGGATGGGCTTATGAATGTCCTTTGGGAAATTCTTGACTCTGGATTGCCTGATACACAGACCATGAATAACATTGTGGTCTCTTCCGTTGAGCTCATATATAGTTATGCAGAATGTTTGGCTGTGCACGCGAAAGATTCTGGAAGCTGCTCTGTAGCACCAGCAGTTGAGCTGTTTAAGAAATTGCTATTCTTTCCTAACGAAGCTGTTCAAGCATCAAGCAGGTATCTTTTGTATATTTTTGCAATATGGTAATTGATTTTTATATTTTTTCAGTATTCACTTATGCTATAGGCTTTTTTTCTTTTCTTTATTCGTACCAGCTTGGCTATATCCTCAAGACTGCTCCAGGTCCCTTTTCCAAAACAGACAATGTTGGCTAATGATGATGCTGAAAATGCAATCCCATCTCTGCCTGCTGAGACATCCGTTGGAAATGCAGAAGTCTTGATTGAAGAAGATTCTATCACTTCATCTGTCCATTACTGTTGTGATGGCTGCTCTACTGTTCCTATACTTAGAAGGAGATGGCATTGTACCATCTGTCCTGATTTTGATCTGTGTGAGGCTTGTTACGAAGTTCTAGATGCTGACCACCTTCCTCCACCCCATTCAAGAGATCATCCTATGACGGCGATGCCTATTGAAGTAGAATCACTTGGAGGCGATGGGAGTGAAATCCATTTTTCCACAGATGATGCAAATGACTCCAATTTGGGCCCTTCTGCTTCAGATATGAGCATGCAAACTTCTGCTCCTTCAATTCATGTTTTAGAACCTAATGAATCTGGGGAGTTATCTGCTTCAGTGACAGATCCTGTATCAATATCTGCTTCAAAACGAGCTTTGAATTCACTTCTTCTTTCTGAGCTTCTTGAACAGTTAAAGGGGTGGATGGAAACAACTTCTGGTGTTCGAGCAATTCCTGTTATGCAACTTTTCTACCGATTATCATCAGCTGTTGGTGGGCCTTTCATCGACATCTCAAAGTCTGAGACCCTGGGTTTGGAGAAATTAATTAGATGGTTTCTGAATGAAATCAATCTTAGTAGACCATTTGTGGCTAAGACCCGCTCTTCTTTTGGGGAAGTTGCTATTCTTGTGTTCATGTTTTTCACGTTGATGCTTCGGAATTGGCATCAGCCCGGTAGTGATGGCACAACACAAAGAACTGGCAGACATGCTGAGACACATGAGAGAGGTATTCCTCAAACTTCTTCGTCTTCAGGTCCTTTGCAGTCTTCATTAGAGGATCCAGAGAAATTCGATTTCTCCTCGCAGCTTCATCAGGCTTGCAATTCTCTCCGGAACCAAACTTTTGTCACTTATCTGATGGACATTTTGCAGCAGCTTATGCATGTATTTAAGTCTCCAGCTGTTGCTGTTGAAACTGCACATGGTTCAAATACTGGCTCTGGTTGTGGTGCCTTGCTAACGGTCCGAAAAGATTTACCAGCAGGCAACTTTTCGCCGTTCTTTTCAGATTCTTATGCAAAGGCACATCGATCAGATATTTTTATGGACTATCACAGGCTATTGCTTGAAAATGCGTTCAGACTTGTGTATACCCTGGTCAGACCTGAAAAGCAAGACAAAAATGGTGAGAAAGAGAGAATTTACAAAATGCCATCCATTAAGGACCTGAAGCTTGATGGTTATCAGGATGTGCTATGCAGTTATATCAATAACCATAGTACAACATTTGTGAGAAGATATGCGAGGCGACTTTTCCTGCACATGTGCGGGAGTAAAACTCAGTATTACAATATTAGAGACTCTTGGCAGTTCTCCACTGAAATGAAGAAACTGCACAAACATTTAAACAAATCTGGTGGCTTCCCAGATGCTGTTCCATATGAAAGATGTGTTAAAATAGTCAAGTGCCTTTCTGCAATGGCTGAAGTGGCTGCTGCTCGTCCTCGTAACTGGCAGAAGTATTGTCTGAGACATGGAGATGTTCTGTCCTTCTTGATTAGTGGAATATTTCATTTCGGTGAAGAGGCTGTAATTCAGACTCTGAAACTATTGAGTTTTGCCTTCTATTTAGGGAAGGACATGGGCCACTTTTCGCATAAGTCTGAATCAGGAGATTCAGTGCAAAGTTCTAATAGATCCAACACACAACTCATGGATCCAAAGAAGAAGAAGAAAACAGATGAAGGAATTGAATCTGGTTTTGAGAAGTCTTGTATGGATATGGATGCAGCTGTTGATATCTTTGCTGACAAAGGTGCTGATGTTCTCAGGCAATTTATTGACTGTTTTCTATTGGAGTGGAACTCAAGCTCAGTGCGATCTGAGGCTAGATCAGTTCTTTATGGTATCTGGCATCATGGAAAGCCTTCATTCAAGGAAACCATGCTGACAGCTCTTTTGCAAAAGATAAAATACCTGCCTATGTATGGTCAGAGCATTGTTGAGTATACTGAACTTGTAACATGGTTACTGGGTAAAGTTCCTGATAACAACTCGAAGCAACCGACTGAATTGCTTGAGTGTTGCTTGACTCCAGACGTTGTTAGAAGCATCTTTGACAGCCTGCATTCACAAAATGAGCTTATAGCAAATCACCCTAATTCTCGCATATATAACACATTGAGTGGATTGGTGGAATTAGATGGTTATTATCTTGAGAGTGAGCCATGTGTGGCCTGCAGCACTCCCGAAGTGCCCTACAGCAGGATGAAACTCGAAAGCTTGAAATCTGAGACCAAATTCACTGACAATCGAATCATTGTTAAATGCACTGGCAGTTATACCATACAGACTGTCACCATGAATGTCCATGATGCACGCAAGTCTAAATCGGTTAAAGTGCTAAATCTATATTACAATAATCGTCCTGTCTCTGATTTATCGGAGCTGAAGAACAATTGGTCTTTATGGAAGCGTGCTAAGAGCTGCCACCTTGCCTTTAACCAGACTGAGCTTAAAGTAGATTTCCCTATCCCAATCACTGCTTGTAACTTCATGATTGAATTGGATTCTTTCTATGAGAATCTTCAAGCCCTATCCCTAGAACCACTACAATGCCCACGCTGTAGTCGACCTGTCACAGACAAGCATGGAATTTGTGGCAATTGCCATGAAAATGCATATCAATGCAGGCAGTGCCGCAACATCAACTATGAGAATCTGGATTCTTTTCTTTGCAATGAGTGTGGCTACAGCAAGTATGGCCGTTTCGAGTTCAATTTTATGGCAAAGCCTAGTTTTGCTTTCGATAACATGGAGAATGATGATGATATGAAGAGGGGCTTGGCAGCTATAGAGGCCGAATCAGAAAATGCTCATAGAAGATATCAGCAACTTTTGGGATTTAAGAAGCCACTTCTTAAGATTGTGTCAAGCATTGGTGAAAGTGAGATGGATTCACAGCAAAAAGACACTGTTCAGCAGATGATGGTTTCTTTGCCTGGCCCTTCATGTAAGATAAACCGTAAAATTGCTCTTCTTGGTGTGCTCTATGGTGAGAAATGCAAAGCCGCTTTTGATTCTGTCAGCAAGAGTGTTCAGACTCTGCAAGGCCTTCGTCGGGTTCTAATGAATTACTTGCACCAGAAACACACCGATAATTTAGGAGGTCAATCTCGATTTATTGTTTCAAGATCTCCCAATAATTGCTATGGATGTGCTACTACCTTTGTGACGCAGTGCCTTGAGATCCTACAGGTGCTGGCAAGGCATGCAAATTCTAGAAAACAACTTGTTGCTGCTGGCATCCTCTCTGAGCTGTTTGAAAATAATATTCACCAAGGTCCTAAAAATGCTCGCAGTCAAGCTAGAGCAGCACTCTGTTCTTTCTCTGAGGGTGATATTACTGCAGTTGCTGAATTGAACAGCTTAATTCAGAAGAAGGTCATGTACTGCCTTGATCATCACAGATCCATGGATATTGCTGTCACAATTCGCGAGGAGATGCTTTTGCTTTCAGAGGTCTGTTCTTTGGCTGATGAGTTGTGGGAAGCAAGGTTACGTGTTGTGTTTCAGCTTTTATTCTTTTCAATCAAATTGGGGGCAAAGCATCCAGCTATATCCGAGAATGTAATTCTTCCTTGTCTTAGAATCATATCTCAGGCATGTACCCCTCCAAAACCTGATGCTGGAGAGAAAGAGCAGAACATTGGGAGTTCTGCAACTGTTGCTCAAGTGGAGGAATCAGGCTTATCCTCTGTTGGGGGAAATAAATTTGGGTCAGAGCCATTGGAAAAGAATTGGGATGTTTCTCAAAAAGCTCGAGATATCCAACTGCTCAGCTATTCAGAGTGGGAGAAAGGAGTGTCTTATGTTGACTTTGTTAGGAGGCAGTACAAAGTCTCCCAGGTTGTTAAAGGTGCTGCTCATAAATCTCGGCCCCAGAGATCCGAGTATTTGGCACTTAAATATGCATTGAGATGGAAGCACCGCACTTGTAAAGTGAGTAAAGGCGACATGTCAGTGTTTGAGCTAGGATCTTGGGTTACAGAGCTTGTGCTCAGTGCTTGTTCACAATCTATAAGATCTGAGATGTGCATGCTGATTACTCTGCTTTGTTGTCAGAGTTCTTCAAGACGTTCTCGTCTACTAAACTTACTGTTGAGTTTATTACCAGCAAGTCTCTCTGCTGGGGAGAGTGCAGCTGAATATTTTGAGCTCCTTTCTAAGATGATTGATTTAGAAGATGCACGGCTGTTCTTGACTGTAAGGGGTTGTCTGAGAACAATATGTAAATTGATAACTGAGGAAGTGGGCAATATTGAATCCTTGGAGAGAAGCATGCATATTGATATATCTCAGGGGTTCATTCTTCATAAGCTTATAGAGCTTCTTGGAAAATTTCTTGAGGTTCCTAGAATTAGAACAAGGTAATTTCACTAATCCCAAGTTTTAGCTGATGGTGAATCTTTTTGCTTCATTGATCTCATATCTTATTGGCTCAATCTCAATTTTAGATTCATGCGAGATAATCTGCTGTCTGAAGTCCTGGAGGCTCTCATCGTCATTCGTGGTCTGATCGTGCAGAAGACAAAATTAATTAGTGACTGCAACAGGCTATTAAAGGAACTGCTTGACAGTCTTCTGCTTGAAAGTAGTGAAAATAGAAGACAATTTATCCGTGCTTGCATTTCTGGTCTGCAAATCCATGGCAAAGAGAGAAAAGGGCGAACTTGCTTGGTAAGGGACTCTTGTTTTCCAATGCTTATTTAATACTACTATAGTAATCAATTTTGTGTTAAAGCTGTAGGTAACGAACTTTTTATCCACAAAAAAAAAAAGGAAAAAATATGGAAAACTATCAATTAAACAAACAAAAGGTGTGTGTGGCTTTATCACGTGAGACGGGAATATGTATCTCATGTTTTCCCACGATGAATACATCTATTTTTTTTATCCACATCGGAAGAGTGGAGTTGTTGTTTTACGTGAAGTTTTATTGCTTCTTTTAGGTTGTCATTCTTTGCATTGAAAAATCCAAAAATCTGAATCTTTCGGTTTGTGGTTGGATGATGACCCCATTCTTAAAACCTGTTGATGCATGTATGCATTCCCACGCTTTACATCACCAGAACACTTGATAAGTTGAGATATGTCTCTTTTTTAGTAAGCTTCATGGACAGTGGTCTGATTTTTTCTCCTTTCCTTGACAGTTCATTCTGGAGCAGCTTTGCAACGTAATCTGCCCATCAAAGCCAGAGGCTGTATATTACTTGGTTTTGAACAAAGCTCATACACAAGAAGAGTTCATCAGGGGATCAATGACTAAGAATCCATATTCAAGTTCTGAGATTGGTCCACTGATGCGTGATGTTAAAAATAAAATATGCCACCAGCTAGATCTTTTAGGTCTTCTTGAAGATGATTATGGCATGGAGCTCCTGGTGGCTGGAAATATAATCTCTCTTGATTTAAGTATCCCCCAGGTTTGTGAACAGGTGTGGAAAAAATCGAACAATCAATCTTCGAATGCGTTGGCTAATTCTGCTCTGTTGTCTCCTGGATCAATGGCATCCTCAAGGGACTCACCACCTATGGTGGTCACTTATCGACTTCAGGTTTGTCTTACAGATTGACATCTGTGTGTGCTTGCACGCTCGTGCATCTGTACACATATTTACCTACGTATCTATCCATGCATTAATTAATAAATACGTATTTACATACTGGAACACTGGTACAACCATGCAGGGAATAAAACATTGTGGTCTCTTTGTCCCAATAGTTTTTTACCCCTTGTTTGCTTCCCAATGTTAAGAATTGAGCTGTTTAACTTGAGGGCCTTCCTTTATTCTTTAATGTATGTTACTTATTAATTTTCTACTTGCTTCACGGTCTTGTTATTTATTTCTTATGTTTGTAAATCATGTTGATTCTTTTAATCTGGAAAAAAGACTGACATTTCCGTTTTTATTGTTCTTTGCTTTTTATATAATTTGCAGGGTTTAGATGGGGAAGCTACTGAGCCAATGATTAAAGAATTGGAGGAGGATAGAGAGGAGTCACAGGATCCGGAAGTAGAATTTGCCATTGCTGGTGCTGTCCGGGAGTATGGTGGACTGGAGATCCTATTGGACTTGATTCAGGTGAGGTTATATCTTCTCAAGTATTGGTTTTATATTTGGAGGGCAATTTATCTATCTTCACTTTGCTTCATCTTTTTTTCTTAAATTATTACGAGTTTGATTCTGAACACCCCAAAAGTGTCTCGGCTCTTTTAGCTTAACCTCGTTGAAGTTTCTGATCTATGTTGCGTAGTTAATTTTGTTGGAGGTCTCTCATCTGTCTATTGTTTAAGGAATATCTCTGGCTGGTGCAGCGTTTGCGAGATGATTTCAAATACAATCAGGATCAATTGGTTGCGGTTCTTAATCTACTTATGCATTGCTGCAAGATAAGGGAAAACAGAAGGGCCCTCCTTAAACTGGGAGCATTAGGTCTCCTTCTTGAAACAGCCAGGCGGGCTTTCTCTGTTGATGCCATGGAACCAGCTGAGGGCATTCTTTTGATAGTGGAGAGTTTGACGCTGGAAGCTAATGAGAGTGACAACATTAACATTTCACAGTCTGTTCTTACTGTCACCAGTGAGGGAACTGGCACTGGAGAACAGGCCAAGAAAATAGTTCTTATGTTTTTGGAAAGACTCTCTCATCCCTCTGGCATCAAGAAGTCGAACAAACAACAGAGGTACAGAGAGATGGTTGCTAGAATTTTGCCTTACTTAACGTATGGTGAACCAGCAGCCATGGAAGCACTTATCCAGCATTTTAGCCCTTACTTGCAAGACTGGGGTGAATTTGACCGGTTGCAACAACTGTCTCATGAGAACACCAAGGATGAGAGCATTGTCCGCCAAGCTTCCACACAGCGGGTTACAGTAGAAAATTTTGTAAGAGTCTCAGAATCTCTGAAGACAAGCTCCTGTGGAGAGCGGTTGAAGGACATTCTTCTAGAGAAAGGCATTACTGGATTTGCTGTTAGATATTTGAAAGAAAGATTTTCTGTAACAGGGCAGGCTGGCTTTAGATCTACTACTGAATGGGTATCTGCTCTTAAGCTGCCATCAGTCCCTCATATATTGTCAATGTTGAGGGGCTTGTCAATGGGACACTATCCAACCCAAAAGTGCATTGATGAGGGGGGGATATTACCTTTGCTCCATGCATTAGAAAGTGTGCCTGGAGAGAATGAGATTGGGGCAAGGGCTGAAAATTTGCTTGATACATTAGCAGATAAGGAGGGAAAAGGGGATGGATTCTTGCAGGAAAAAGTGCGCAGCTTGCGGCATGCAACTAGGGATGAAATGAGACGCCGGGCATTGAGAAAACGAGAGGAATTGCTTCAGGTATGGTCTTCTGTTCTCTGTTAGTTAAAGGTTATGTGCGATTATTATTTGAATCAGGATTTTCATGTTTTACTTTTCAGTTGCATATCATTCAAGGTTCTCTTCATTGCTTTTACGTTACTTTGAGATTAACTTTTTATTGTGCTAATTGCAATAGGGCCTTGGAATGCGACGAGAGCGAGCCTCAGATGGCGGTGAGCGTATAGTTGTGGCACAACTCATTCTCGAAGGCTTGGAAGATGTAGAGGAGGAAGAGGATGGCTTGGCCTGCATGGTCTGTCGTGAGGGCTACAGTCTGAGGCCGGCTGATTTGCTGGGTGTGTATTCTTACACCAAGCGAGTGAACCTGGGCATAGGAGCTTCAGGAAGTGCTCGTGGGGAGTATGTTTACACTACTGTTAGTTACTTCAATGTTATTCATTTCCAGTGTCATCAGGAAGCCAAGAGAGCAGATGCTGCTCTTAGGAATCCAAAGAAAGAGTGGGAAGGAGCAACTCTCCGAAATAACGAGTCTCTTTGCAATTCCTTATTCCCTGTGAAAGGTCCATCTGTTCCACTCTCGCAGTATGTCCGCTATGTCGATCAGTTCTGGGATAATCTCAATGCCCTTGGTCGTGCAGATGGTAGCCGTCTCCGATTAGTGACTTATGATATTGTTTTGGTATGCCCTGCTATGAACATTTTTCCTTTTGGTTTTTATCATGTACTATACTATTTACTAGTCCCTTTTCTGTATTTCCATTTTTTTTCTCTCCATTTTTGTAGCATCTATGCACTAATCATGGCATGCCCACACTTTTTACATGTAGATGCTAGCTCGATTTGCGACAGGAGCATCATTCAGTGCAGAATGTAGGGGTGGTGGCAGTGAAAGCAATTCTCGGTTTTTACCATTCATGATCCAAATGGCACGACACCTTCTCGAACAGGGAGGCCCGTCTCAGCACAGTAGCATGGCTAAGGCAGTGGCGACATACTTGTCTTCCTCTGT
>JBBYHH010000012.1:650313-660437 GCA_038382905.1 Daphne laureola | reverse complement strand
ATCTTTATCCTTGCTTTGGTTGGTGTATTTTACCCCTATAATCGTGGTGCTCTTTTCACTGCCCTTGTTGTCATTTATGCCCTTACATCTGGCATTGCTGGGTATACTGCAGCATCATTCTACTGCCAGCTTGAGGGTACAAACTGGGTATGTACTGCTCGTACTTGGTTCATCTGGACTCTTAGAGCTTATGTAGGCACTGCTGTTTTCTTTTTTGGGATGTTTTGTCATCTAATGTTCTAGAAGCTATGCTTTAGTGTAGAGTCTATAGACTGGTTCACCCTACTATATGTATGCTGATATGTTAAGTCTGTAATGAGTATTTGCATCGTTGTCATGCCAATCAGACCTCAAATTTCCACTTTTCAAATTATAATGAAAACAATCTTGTCATGTCATAACCCATTACAAGGTTGAAAGGTTACCTCTTACCATGTTATTTGCTTGGCTTATCGAGTATTTATTTGGATTTTTGTTTGAATTGGGAATGCCTTGAAACTGAACCTAGCTGCCATCTTTTACCATCATAATATTTATTAATATACAGTTCTATTTCTGATATGTTACATGTGTTGCAAGTTGCCCTGAATTCGTGACTATACTTATGGTTTTACCATTTAAATGAGGTCTCTTGAATATGTTAAGATTTCTTCAGTATCATCATCAGATTGCAACTTAACCCTAAGATTCCCAACTTCTTGGGGTCTGTTGCAGTAAGTTCATGTTGTTAATTAGTTTACAATTAACTAACACTACAAGTTCATGCAAAAACCTTTATGTACATGAAAATTGCTAAGGTAATTACTTCCTTTTTTGACAGGTTAGGAACTTAGTACTGACCGGAAGCTTGTTCTGTGGGCCTCTCTTTCTCACATTCTGTTTTCTTAACACTGTTGCAATTGCTTATAGTGCTACTGCAGCATTGCCCTTTGGAACAATTGTGGTGATCTTTCTGATATGGGCACTTGTTACATCTCCTTTGTTGGTACTTGGTGGGATTGCTGGGAAAAATAGCAAGGCCGAATTTCAAGCCCCATGTCGTACCACAAAATACCCCAGAGAGATTCCATCATTGCCTTGGTACAGGGGAAGTCTTCCTCAGATGGCAATGGCAGGGTTTTTACCATTTAGTGCCATCTACATTGAACTCTACTACATCTTTGCAAGTGTTTGGGGTCACAGGATATACACCATATACAGCATCCTGTTTATAGTGTTCATCATTCTCTTGATCGTTACAGCATTCATCACCATTGCTTTGACTTATTTTCAGTTAGCAGCTGAGGACCATGAATGGTGGTGGAGGTATGTTTTTGCTTATGATGCTCTATCATCTTAACAGCCGCATCTTTTTAGGTGATATTCTGGATTTCAGTTCCATTACCTGACGTCTCGTCTACATTTCAATCTCATGACAGATCCTTCCTTTGTGGTGGCTCAACTGGGCTGTTCATCTATGCCTACTGCTTGTACTACTACCATGCACGATCAGATATGTCTGGGTTTCTGCAGACCTCGTTCTTCTTTGGATACATGGCCTGTGTTTGCTATAGCTTCTTTCTCATGCTGGGGATGGTCGGCTTCCGTGCTTCCTTGTTCTTTGTGCGTCATATTTACCATTCAATCAAATGTGAATAAGGATCCGGTTGTAGCTCCCGATTCTCAACAGGTACGCTTGTTTAAAATTCTTGAGTCCGGATGGATAGTCTCTTCAAATGTCATGCATGTCCAGTGAATGTGTGGTTCTTCTTACTTTGTAGATGACTGGAACCCACCCGCTTTGGATCTGGACGTGCAATTCTAATTTTGTTGTCTTCAGGGTATATCACAACATCCCATTGAATTGATTGTAACAGTACCATACATCATCAGCTATAGATAGATTATTGTCTACAAAATACTATGTACTACTGGGAAGATACTTGAAAGACTCTTTATCTAGGAGCAAAAGTTGTTTTACATTACATATAGTTGAATCATAACTGCTCTCACTCTCTCTCTCTCTCTCACATCAACTGATCCACAAACTTGGACTGCACTTGTGATTCCGTGCCTCCACTTGAGGGCTGAAAACAAGCAGAGCTAAGTTGAGTTCTAGACTGTAGTGCTGAAAACAAGCCGAGCCGAGTTCTAGACTCTTACATATTCAGTTTGAAAAATCTATTGAGCTTACATTGTATCCGTCCCACAAAATTAGATACATTAAGAATAATTTATCAAAAAAAATTCTTGTAAAGTATATCTAGACATAAAAAACATTCAATTTTTATTTTCATATAGAGTAAAATTTATAAGTGAAATCACTGCAAGAAAGAAAAAAGAAAACATAGTTTATATGCTGAAAAACAAAGGTATCCATCATTTTCCAGGTATGGATGGATTGTATCAATTGAGAAAGGTGATGGAAGGAACATGCTCAACTTTGTAGAAATCCTCTCCATCAACTTCTAGGCTTTTTTTGAATGCTCTAGGCATCCATCTGATCTCAAACTCACTCAGGCTGCTCACTGATATCAGCCCATCAGGGACCTTCCTCAGCTTGTAGCAATCTGAAATCCCCAGACGCTTCAGGTTGGACATACCACCTTCCTCCATACTCCACTCCTCTAAACCGGTCAGTCCACGAAGAAGTAAAGTCTTGAGCTGTGGAAAACCATTCCTGGACATAGCCATTTTCTTCCCTGTGAACAAATCCCATCCACTTAAGAACTTCAAGCCAGGCAGCTTTTCCAACGTAGGCATAGGATCATCAGGAAGGCGAGAACCCCAGAGAGTCAACTTGGATAGATAAGGAGGAAACTGATCATATGCAGGCCAGTTCTCGATCCGCCCCTCTATATGCAGCTTGCAGAGGCGAGGGCAGCCTGAGAATAGTTGTCTCAAGTTAACTACTTTATCAGGAAAGGAAAGCAGGTCGGTTCTCAATGTCAAGGACATTAAGTTGGGGAGCTTGGAGTTTATGGGCTTGAAAATCTCAACAAATGGCTCAAAGTATTGTGCATCACAGAACACTAGTTTCTGAAGACTGGACAGTTTCAGAAGATCTTGAACGTCACATTTGTTTCCAGGAAAGTTAACAAGGGTCTGCAAGTCCTTTAGATTAGCTAGCTGCAATCTATCAGTTACATCACCACACCATTTTGGTAGATACAGGTGTCTCAACTCCACCATCTTCCATGTGATGTCTGGCAGTTGCACAGTTGATTCCCATGAAAGTTTACCAATAGTTTGCACATTTAACGTCTTTAAGCTCAAAAGATTCAGCAATGATAATGGCAGTTCTCTGACCCTTGTTTTTTTCAAACTCAAGAAATTCAACTGAAGCAGAGTCCCAATATTTTCAGGTAACTTCTCTTGGAGTCCTTTAACCCTTTCAAGATCCAAAATTTTCAGCCTTCTGAAATTGCTAGCAACAGATTTAACCAGTTGGCCACAATCTATGATATCTTTCTTTGGACAGAAGAAAAATAGGGACCGAAGGTTGGATACGCTATGATATTTGACAGGTAAAGCAGGTCCATCAAAATCTTGATTCAGAAAGATGGCTAGCCTGTGAATCCTGCTTATTGACATGGAACTAGCGATAGAGTCCCCCGGGTGATCAACGATATGCATAAAGTTCTCACGTCTTGCCTTCGACAAACAAAGATCACGCATGAGATCGTGAAGGCGACAAGTCTTGATTGTTCCGACTGAACCCCTCACTCCTACCTGAACCATTGACCGGTTTATCAGATCATGTAAATACACTTTTGCAACGGCCTCAAGCGTATCATCCTCTCTCTCATCCTCTAAGAAAACAATTCCTTCTGCAATCCATATCTGAACTATCTTGTTCACAGGTATTTCATAGTCCTCAGGAAACTGACACAAACAGAGGAAGCATAATTTCAACTGGTACGGTAACTCATGGTAGCTCAAAGCTAGTACCTCAGAAAGTGCGGCATGTTGCTCAGGTCCTCGGGTCTTTGCCAGGTACGACTTTATATTTCTGTGAGCCATATCCCACTCAATCAACGTCTCTTTTGATGCCAATAGACCTCCAAGCACAACTATAGCTAAAGGCAAACCTGCACAGCTTCTAACCATTTCCCTCCCTAACTTCTCCATATCTTGATTCACTCTTGAACCTGCAAAAAGGCAAGGCCATTAGAACTTTTACTCCTAGCACTACTGCCATTAGAATTTAGAACAATGGAATTAAGCAGATACTAGTTCCCATTCAATAGCAACCAAGTGAAGAAAAGCTTCGAAAGAAAAAAGTGGGAAGAGTAAGTTACCAAGATCACCTCTCCATTGAAAGGCCTTCCTTCGAAACAATTCCCAGCTCTTGTCTTCATTCAAGCAATCTGGTTCATGGAGAAAACCATTTGGATCAGCATGCAAAGCTACAGCTTTGTTGCGAGTAGTTAACAAGATCTTGCTCCCATTCTGTGTCACATTTAGGAAAGCAAACTTGAGAGCATCCCAAGTCTCAAGATTCCAAACATCATCAAGAATTATCAAGCATTTACTCTGTTGTTGAACCTTGAAGAGCTTCTTCAACACTTCAGCATCTTTCATCCTGCCAATCTCTTCCCTCTCCTCCCGGGTTGGGTTAATGAGCTTCAGCAAGATGCCTTCCCAAATTTCCCTCTTCTGACAGTGCTGAGAAACGTAAGCCCAAGCAAAAGCGTCGAAATTCCGCCTGATATCGCCGTGATGGTACAGACTCTTGGCCAGGGTCGTCTTCCCCAGGCCACCCATCCCACAAATTGACAAAACCCGACAAGTTTCTCGACTGCCCACCAACTGTTTGACTAATTTCCTGATGTCCTCTTCAAACCCAACAACGTAATCCTCGACCAAGTGAGAGTAAGACCACCGGAGCTGCATTTGCCTCTCCGACGAAAGGCTCGAACCTTCTGTGTTCTCCCTCCTGGGCACAATCCCGTAAGTCTGCAAGCTTCTGGTAAGATCGGAGATCAGAGCCTTGATGGCCTCGATCGTGAAACCCAGATTGTGCAGCGCCTTACTTTTACTGATGCTGGTTCCCATTCTTCTTCTTCCTCCGAATTTGAGGACGAAAGTCTCGACGGCGTCTTCCACGTCGTAAGCGGCTTCTCGTATCTCTGAGACCCAGTTCCGGACGCTCTCATCCTCGTCCTGGAGGCGGTCGGCGTCTTTGAGGAAACACTTCATTCGTTTGAGCTCTTTCTGCATCTGCAGGACTTGTTCCTTCACGCCGAACAAGAGCGTAGCTTCCTGGATGAGAAGGTCGCCCAGTTTGGTAACTAAATACGAGACGACGGCGTCCGCCATTGCTCGGTTTTAAGTCGCCGGTGCGGCGGGGAGAAATTAAAGGCAGATTCTTTATAGAATGGAATGGATCTGAACTACACTCTGAAACTCAGCTCAGCAGTCAACTCAGACATTCATAATTGATGTACGCGTTCTTTCAAAACGTGCAATATTGAGAACCATGGAATCAGTCTCCTCTCCTTCTTCTTTTTTCATTTTATTTTTTCATTTTTTAATCCTTTTTTATTTGTAAGAAACAATAACAATACAAATTTTATCAAATCAATTTTTTTATTCAAATTTTCATGTCAATTTTCACATTCATTTTAAATTGATTATTCATTTTCTTCACAAAAAAAAAAAAACTCAAGTTTCTTAATTATCCATCAATTAAGTGATTAAGAAAGTTTTTCCCACAAGTAATTACATTCCCCCCTGTTGTTTTGAAGCAAAACAACAGTAGATCTAGTTGAAACATTACTTTCTTTATTTAATATGTATCCATTTGGTAATAGTTTTGAGAAAAAGAGTTGGTGGATAATTTGAATTGATAGAGTTCTAGAGATTAGTCTCGTTAATAATTGAGTCACTTTAGGGTGCGTTTCGGTGCATCCTAAGTATATAAGATTTCAATTTAATTGTATAAAATGTCACTCCGTAAAAGATAAACGGACAAAACAGTCAACATGTCACGTGTTTATTAACGTGTCGTCCTTCTTCCTTCCACGTCAGCAGAAAATTAATCAACAACGAAAAATAACCAATTTGTTTCATTCCTTTCAAAGTTGATGATCCTCGCTCAAAAACTTATGACACTTGTTCTGTAATTCATGTTACACATCATTATTATTCAAACATTGCGATAAAATTTACCAAGTTGTTCTGTTTCTTTCCTTCCCTCCTGCTATGGATCAAAGTTGATGATCCTGACTCAAAAACTTATGACACTTGTTCCGTAATTCATGTTACACATAATTATTGTTCAAACTTTGCGATAAAATTTACCAAGTTGTTCTGTTTCCTTCCTTCCCTTCTGCTATGGATCAAAATTGATGATCCTGGCTCAAAAAGTTATGACATTTGTTATGTAATTCATGTTACATATCATTATTGTTCAAACTTTGCGATAAAATCTACCAAGTTGTTATGTTTCCTTCATTCCCTTCTGCTATGGATCAAAGTTGATGATCCTGGCTCAAAAACTTACGACACTTATTCTGTAATTCATGTTACACATCATTATTGTTCAAACTTTGCGATAAAATCTACCAAGTTGTTCTGTTTCCTTCCTTCCCTCCTGCTATGGATCAAAGTTGATGATCCTGGCTAAAAAATTTATGACACTTGTTCTGTAATTCATGTTATATATCATTATTGTCAAACTTTGCGATAGAAACTACCAAGTTATTCTGTTTCCTTCCTTCCCTTCTGCTATGGATCAAAGTTGATGATCGTGGCTCAAAAACTTATGACACTTGTTCTGTAATTCATGTTACACATCATTATTGTTCAAACTCTGTGATAAAATTTACCAAGTTGTGAACAAGATAAAATGATACTACCATTCAACAAACAAGATGTGAACTTTTCAAATTATGAGTTGAAATTATCAAAACTAAAATATCAGCAACTAGAATTACAGGGTGAATTCAACTGCATTGTTTGCATTGTTCTTGATTATGGTTCTTCCGTACTTTATTTAATCAATAAATCCTATTTCAGATGAAAGGGAAACATAAACAAACCACAAATTATCCCAATCGTTTCTCCTGGTAATTGCAAACTTCAAAGTGAGGTTACCACTTTCTCTCCACGCCATTAGCAATCATGTAACACGATATGTCTAACAGCAAAGAAGTAATACATACATATGTATGTGTATATATCACCTAATCCCCTCATCAGAACCAAGGGATCCTACATGAAAGCTTGCACCTCATTCTAAACGCACCTTAAAGCAATCTATTCTCACATGCAAATGTATGTATGTGTATATATCACGTAATCCCCTCATCAGAACCAAGGGAAAACAGCATTCCTCCCTCAGTTTAGAGGGATCCTACATGAAAGCTTGCACCACTGTATGATATCATTCTAACCGCAGCTTAAAAGCAATCTATTCTCAGGTTCAAAGCATCTTGCTTCTGTAAGGTTAGCAGAAGGGGATAGAGCATGACTAACATGAAAACCCTGTATTCTTCCAGGAGTACAAATGAGAATGCAGCAAAACAAGCTCCACTCTCCAAGATTCTTACCTCATCATTAACAGAGAAATCCAAAATAAAAGACCGAAATTTATAGCTAATAAAAGTACAATCTAAGAATTCCATCAGTATCTTTGTTTAACCAATACTCCAGTTAGTCATACTGTACCTTACGAAATAGGAAGACTAGTGACTACTGAGAAATCTAACCAGAGATTCGCCTCTAATTCCTGCCCTAAACTAGCTAATTACAGAAGCTACCAAATTCTACAGTTTTCAGCGTGAACATAAACCGGAAACGAAATCGAGATCCCTAAAAATATAATCCGCAACCGCTATACATCTCAACTCAAACAAAGGATTCATCCAAGCATATCTCTAACGAACACCACAGACATCCGGGAAAAGATATCATATAGACAGAAAATGAATCGAGGAAAGCGATCAGATGAAGAGCGAAAACTTACCAGGTGAGGAGTAGGAGAATCGAGTGAATCTGAAACTGCTCTGCCTTATAACCTTGACGTCTCTGCGAAGCTTTCTTCAATGGCAGATTAACGAAACAACGAATAGAGAAATGACAGGAGGGCTCTGACCAACCGGTGGTGAATTAATGGAACGTAAAAAGCACACATAAATCCCTGAACTATTCAGTTTGTTATGCAATGGCCACTGCATTTGTTATCTAACCAAATAAATCACTGAATTTTTAAAATTGTACCAATTTAACCACTGGGTTTCATTTCTGATGATGTTTCAGACAAAAAAAATGACACGGATTGAGCGTAAAGTTAAACCTAAAGTGTCTCTAACTATTCGATTAAAAAAAAATACACGCACGTTAAGAGAATATTACGTCATTTTCATTTACCCTAATTGCGTCTGAGTTTCTCGGTGGTATTCTTTTAACGTGTTTTTCTTAATCGCACACTTAGAGACACTTTACGTTGAATTTCTCGCTCAATATGCATCATTATTTCAAGTGAAAAATCATCAGAATTCAGATACAGTTACTAAATTAGTACAATTAAAAAAATTTAATGATTTATTCGGCTGGATAAAAAATTTAGTAACCATTTCATGACAAATTAAAAAATTTAGGGATTTTATTTTTTTGTGCATTTTGCCTTAATGGAAAATGGCTGAGGTTGTTCACATTTAATGAGAGAAAGCACATTTTGCCACTCACATTTCTCAAAAGATACAATTTGTCACTATTTTAAAAAATGGACTTTGTTATCAACGTTTTGCTTTTAGTCACTTTTTGTCAGCCCTTGTTAAATTTGTCACTACAACGTTTACATGATGTTTTTTTTTTTTTTTTTTGGAATAGAAGAATCATTTCATTAATATAAAATTATTACTTCATTCATTCCAGTAAAGATAATATATTTGATTGGACATGAAAATTAATAAATATTGTTGATTAGATGATAAAAATGTAAAGTAAGTATATAAGACATAAATAATTTTTTTTAAATGGGAAGAGAAATGAAGGTTAATAAGGTAAAGTTTGTGTAAAACAATTTCTTTTTTAGGAAACATATCAATTTCTTTGAGATGACCCAAAAAAATACATATATCAAATTTATTGCGACTCACGGGGTACAAAACAAGTTAGAAGAGCAAAAACTAAAGGAGAAACTAACCAAGCATCTTTGACAAACCTATCCTTAAGAGGACCAAGGAGAGGACCTGAAAATATTACATGATGAAATTTTTGATGAGATGAATTTACATGGTTTGGGTGAATTCCATCCTAAACCATAAAATTTTAAAAGATCTATAATCTCACCTATCTTCTAAAGTACTAATTATTTTCATCCTTCACCTCTAGTGACACCGAACTCCGACGACATGCACCTCTTGGCCGACAACACCCACGATGAACAACATGTGCAATTCGCCTTTGACGACCCCCACCTCTTGGCAAACTACACCCACACTATCTTTCAATCGTCAGATAGGAAGCGATAGGACCACAGTTGGCAGAAATGCGTTGTTCTTGGAGCTGCCTCTCCAGCTTCCTCGGCCGCCACCACACCCAACTCCACCAATCTCCATACCTGATATGCACCAATTGTAGCGGATTTTCCAGCATCGGTAACATCTCACTAGAGGAGCAACACCTTCGATTCGGGAACGCTCGTGAAAAGGATAAGGTACATCGCCATCATCGACGTTGCCTAACTCCAGTCTCGAATATGGTGTCAGAAACAACGGTTTCGACACTCTGAGCGCCATCCAAGATTTTCCCAATGTTTTTATCGCAATGGAGTAGACTTGGGTAGGAGTTGTGGCATACTGTATCAGACATATTTGAGGTTGAGCGAGGTGGTGGTAGAATTATAAATTTTACTACAAGTTTAAGGTTAATTTGTTTGAGTAAAGTTCATTTATAGTCTATTACATTTGTTATGTGTCATATTTTGGTTCCGTTTTAAGAATTCATCGTACTTTAGTTTTATACTTGTGACTTTCTGTCCTATTGTGGTCTTGCCGTTAAATATTCAATTAAGTTTTTCATCAAGTACAAAAGTACCCCTGCTTAATTAGCAACTTATGTCACCACCACCACCATGCTGTCAGGTGGTTACTGTGCGGAAGCGGCTACTTAAGGCGGCTGGCGACGTCTGAACT
>JBBYHH010000012.1:627115-639057 GCA_038382905.1 Daphne laureola | reverse complement strand
ACACCAAGCCGGTTAGTCTCTTTCTCGGTTCCCGACACGGCCTCGTTAGGTACCGGTGTCGGGTACCGAGACGATTAATAGGGATCCACCAAACGCGTTGATGAAGGCCGAAATGTAAGACTCGAAGGTGAGCGGAAATTTGCTTTCCATTCTTGATTCCTTGCTATATATAAAAGCTTTCCACAATATTCTCAAATTACAAAATTGAAGACATTTTAAAACATCCTCTTTCCTTTCTTGAAATACACAAAAAATAAGAAGGAATATAAACTTTTTCAAGACTAGACTAATTAATCAAATAAAGCAAATAAATAATATAAATTAATTCCAAATATTCACATGATAAGATATCCCGAGACTTTTCAAGACATTACGTCCCAAACTGGCCCAGGCCCAGGCCCAGGCCCGAATTTCGCCGAGGACTGAATCATCATTTTAAGCCAGGCCTACCTGGACTTGAGTTTTCCCGTTTAGTGCTTCGGTGGAGCGGCCTTCCCTAGCTAGTGGACTGGCTACCGTAGCAGCCGAACACCAACCCAAGTCTCCTCTTTTTTTCACTTTCACAAGTCAACAATGGCGGAGGATCTCACTCCGTCGTCTCTGTTGAATTTACTGAAGAATGTTCTCTGTTTTTTTTGGCTCGTAGTTATAGGTTATTAGTGGTCCGTGGGGCTGGCTTAGCTAAATGATCAAGCTGGTGGGTCGCACAACTTCTGATTAATCAGCGTCAGTTCAGTTCTAAGCAGATTGAATCTTCCTTTAGACCAGTGTAAGCCCAATTATCTTCCATTTTCTTTTCCATGAATTTGTAGTATCAACTAAATTTTGATAATTAATTACCATTATAAATTTCATCCCACCGACCCAACATAGTTGGGATTAAGGTGTTGATGATGATATTGATTTAAGCATGTTGGTTTTCTGGTGTTGGTCTCTCTTGAATGACCCACCAGTTTCCGATGCTTTTCGTTTCTTATTGGTAGGAAGGATGTTTCTTTTTATGTCTTTTAGATGAACTGGTTATAGTATAATTCTGCAGAGTTAGTTGCATTTACTTGCAGGCAGGGAGGGTGGTTATGGAGTCCAAATTGGTGGTACACAATGGTGGGTGCCATTGCAGGAAAGTGAGGTGGCGTGTGCGTGCACCTAGTGACATTGTTGCTTGGAAATGCAGTTGCTCCGACTGTTCCATGAGGGGCAACGTTCACTTCGTTGTCCCCTTGGAACAGTTGGAGCTGTTGGGTGATTCCCAGGAGTTCCTTACCACTTACACTTTTGGCACTCACACTGCCAAACACACCTTCTGTAAGGTCTGCGGAATCACTTCCTTCTACACCCCAAGATCCAACCCAGATGGTGTTGCTGTTACATTTAGATGTGTGGATCCTGGAACGCTTACCTCTGTGGAGATAAGGCAGTTTGATGGCAGGAACTGGGAATCCTCCTACCACCAGACAGGAATTGCTTCCTGTTCAACCAAATCCACTTAGTTGAAAACATCATCATTATGTTACCAATCAATAAAATTTCGTGTACAAACACGCACACTTTATGTACAATCTCTGCCAAGCTCAGTAGTAGCGAGCTTCAGGAAACAAAGTTTCCAATAGCTTTCACTTACCGCCTTAATTAGATTTTCCAACGAGAAGTTTTGGAACGAAATAACAATTTTTGTTGTATAATGGAATTAGAAAAAAGAAGACTAATTACCTGAAGAATCATCCTCAAGAGTCTGATCTGGAAGGAACTTGTCCCATGTTTCAATCCGCTAAAACAAAAATGGGAGAAGCACAAAGTTTTCACACTAATTGGACAAAAATTATACTACATGACATGCTTTTACAATTGGAAACAAGAGTCGCAGAAATACAGTTACTATCATCCCTTTATTGGAACTACAACTTCCAATGTCTATTAAGCTGAGCCATTATATGGCCTCAACGAGGAACAGAATATGTGAGATTACCAACAAAAACAAAGCAGGAATCAGCTTGTTTATTGATAAATACTTCGACTGCATCACTTCTTCAACAATGCAGCGCATCGAGCCATTGTCATTGATGCTCTGCTGATGGCATCCGTCATGTAGAAATTATCAACTGCTGCCTTGAAAGGAGTCGTGCTCATTTTGGCCGTGCAATCTGGACTCAGTGATGGACCGAACGCAGCTGGTTCTCTCTCATCCATGCGCACCAGGTTGGGTGCCACGGTCTTTATCCTGGAATGTATTCCACTTAGTGAATCATAAGGCAATTGCACTCCGGCCACTTCTGACAGTGCCCGTATTATCCTCCAATCGTCCCTAGCATCACCAACTGTAGGGACAGCAGGCAACGTTTGCTGAGTGCACCCCTCTGTATTCTCATATGTTCCTTCTTTCTCACTGTATGCTGACGCTGGGAGAATGATGTTGGCTCTGTACACACCACGATCACCATGGTGGCCCTGATATACGACAAACGCATCTTTGTTAACCTTATCCAAGCTTATGTCATCCGCACCCATCAAGTATACAAACTTTGCAGTTTCGATGCAATTACTTGACTCTGGTACAAGTCCGAGGTCAAGTGCTGCAGCCTGAGAAGCATTTAGAAGCAAGACATTCAGCCCATTCCAATCAGGCCTGATAACGTTCCCATTCTTGGCAATAGTTTCAACAGTAGAGAAAATTGCATCCTTGTCATCCCTCTCAAACAGCCCAGCTCCTACTATAATGACTGGGTTTTTGGCATTTGCAATGGCTGAACAGAAGGGATGGCGACCCTCAGCAATCTCAGTAAGTGTTTGAGGTCCAGTACCAAGATGCTCATGATCATAGTTCAAGTCTGCTGAGGGGCCAACGTAACCAACCTTAGCATGTGTCGCCCTAACTGTCTTCCGGATCCTTGCATTTACCATAGCAGCTTCGACTCTTGGCTGCACATCAACATAGAGATTATATTATAGTTGAAGGAAAGAGATGGCGAACAAAATGACCTGATATCTCATGCTTCCTAGGGTATATGAATACCGGTTTAGCAGACATCGTAATTGGACAAAAAAAGGGTGTGTCCCATCAATCAGTGGCTAAGAGTCGCCAAGGATGACTAAAAGCTCTATCTGAAAACAACTCTTCAAACAATAATGATCTACAGAACTTCAACTCGAATAAACTAGCTCCCCCCAACATCCCCAGTATACACCACTAAGCAAAATTTGGGGGCAGGAACCAAAGAACATGCCCTATGAAGCAGGATACATTTCCAAAGGACCGAACATCATCCAAAACGAGAACAAAAGAGAATAGCAGAATATACCTGTGTGCCAACCAGAAGGAAGAGATCTGCCTTCTCAAGGCCAGCTATACTCATGTTCATAAGATATCTGTACCGTAAATCAGCATTGGGACTCATGCCATTTCCTTCACATAACACATTGTTTGATCCCATGTTATTTAAGAAGTCTTTCAACGCCATCATGGACTCCGCATCTGAAAGTTTACTAGCAACTCCAACTATTTCCTCAGGTTTAACCTGTAGAACCATCTCAGCAACCACAGCTAAGGCATCATGCCAGCTCACAGTCTTAAACCTCCCATCAGGGCCACGAATCATGGGATCATTAAGCCGTTGTCTTTTCAAACCATCATAGCAAAAACGAGTTTTGTCTGAAATCCATTCCTCATTTATGTCCTGCAAGAATTCATTTATCAAGGTGAAAGCATGAATTTAATTCACATGACAATACAATACATAGAGAGAGAGGGCGAGAGAGTCAAAACTTCAGTATCCTAGGGCATGTCCTTTTCATTTTAATACTTGTGCACAGGCCTATTAAAAAATAAATAAAATTGAATACCATCAACAGAAGACATTGAATTAAACTTCAACATTGGTTTAGTTCCCGGCAAAAATACTTGCAGAAATGCTGCACAAATTGCAACAACCAAACGGACTATTAAAAAGGACCATTACGAAATAACCCTTAAAATTTTCATTATCAAAGATACCAGAAGCTTGTGTTTAAACTCATCAGAAACAAGCTATATGAACATCACCGGTATTCTTTTTACATGTTTTCAATTGCTTGCAGAGTGCAGTGTCCAAAGTCCTAACAGATAAATATTATCTTATAATGAACTCAATATACAGATGACGGTTCGTCTCTATGATGAATGAATGTTAAACACTAAGAAACGTATATCTAATATCTTAAAGCAAGTCCTGGATTCATATTTATATGAAAGGGTCTAGACTCTAGATCATGTACCAGAGTTCGTCTAGATCATGGCAAGTGCAAATAGATTCAGATAAACGAGTTAAATGATTCATATATCAATAAGACAGCACAGATGATGAATGCTGTGACAAGTTCTGTAGAGAAGGAAACAAAAAATAATTTGACATCTTATTGAGTCACCTCATTTAACCTCGGAACAATTCGCATGACCTCTGGCCCTCTGCTATCAATTCGGATGTTGGAACCAACAGCATCAGTAACATCTATAGTCTCTGTTGCTTTTAACTCCCAATTGCGCGCTTTAAATGCAAACGGCTTTGAGGTGAGGGCACCCACAGGACAGATATCAATCACATTTCCAGAAAGCTCACTTGTCATGAGCCTTTCAACATATGTCCCAATTTCTTCTCCACTACCACGACCTAACATCCCAAGATCCTCAACCCCAGCAATTTCTGTAGCAAACCTTACACATCTGATAAGAGACCCGAAGAAAGTCAAACTTAACGAAACTACTGCCAAGATAAGACGGTACAGTCAATTTTAATATGATACACAACTGTCTGCTTTCTAGATATAAGCAAGCTTAGTAAAAGAAAACATTTTCCAAAAAATTCATACAGAACTTTGTCACCAATAAAAAGATTTAATTTAGAGCTTTATTCCTCTTTTTTAGGAGAAAATAGAGTTGAGTACATCGGAGCTCGATTCCTCGGTTGCCAAAATTTAAGAAAAGAAATCCAGATGTGTCAACCAGTGACAACGAGAAAGAAAGAAAAAGCAATGCAGGCTCTAAAGGAACTTCAAAGACAACTTGTCCATAGGTTGTAACAGGGAATGGGCATAAGTAGTTTTTGCACCACAAGTTCATCACTGCACCACTATTTTCATTCAAGACAACTCATTTCACAACATTTATTGAATAAAGCCAATTGCTAAATTAAGGGACATGAAATCATACAAATTGCATTACATGATCCTCCAAAAGTGTGTCAGAAAATATGCAAGTCATTTAAAGCTTCCCAAAATTTCAAGAGAGAAGATAGAGTGAGTGAATATAGAAAAGACTCCGGAAGCAGATATCAACATCTTCTCTAACTCTTTTATAGCAACATAAAAAAATGCCACAGCAGACTTCCTTACCTTGTACACTGAATGCAGCGAGTCATCACAGTTTTCACCAAAGGACCAAGATTTTTGTCAACAACAGATCTCTTCATTTCCGTGAATCGACCACGATCAGATCCAAATGCCATTGATTGATCTTGGAGATCACACTCTCCACCCTGGTCACAAATTGGACAATCAAGAGGGTGATTCATGAGCAGAAACTCCATTACACCCTCTCGTGCCTTCTTTGCCAAGGGTGTGTCAGTCTTAATCTTCATTCCTAATTTATGTTTCACCAAAAAGACAATTAATTAGAAAAAAAAGAAAACAATGAAAATAATCACACAAACAAACAAGAACCATGATCAAAGACGCGAGTTAACAACAGTCAGTTGTGTTTCCTACACGGAAAAAAGAAGAAGCTAAAGCTGAAATAAATTCTGAAACTGAATGAGTGGCTTTTACGCTTTAACTGATGATATTTCAGATATACCTGGTGAAACTTAACTGATAAAGCGAATCAACAACAGAACTTAAACTAATACTAAAGTCACAGTCCTCAAAATCTCGTTATCGATGTACTTTTTTCTTGAATCACAGTTGCGTAGTTCAAGGCAATAAGCACTAATATCAAAAAGTTAATCCTATCATGAAGCTGCAGCTCTCAGCTATTTAGATCAGAAAACTAACGATACAAACTAAGAAAAAACTATAAATTCGAGGAAATGAATGTGAAACTGAAAGCAAAGAAGAATGCTGATCCCAATTCCAGACCATTCTCACATTCAAACCTATGGCGTTCAGAAAGAACCCTAACCAGGAAGAGCTGGCATGGCGCAAGAGGCGACAGGCTTGGGGGACTTCTCGACCTCGACAAGGCACATACGGCAATTTCCAGCAATTGAAAGCCTGCTGTGGTAACAGAACCTAGGAATGTCAACGCCGGCGAGTTCACAGGCCTGGAGGACGGTCATTCCCTTGGGGACTTTAACCGGATAACCATCGACTGTAACCTCGATCGCATCCTCCGGATTGGCAAAGTGAACGCGAGCTCCACCAACGGGGTTACGCGGCGGTTGCTCGGGTTGGGGGGCGACGGCGGAGGCATCGGCAGATTGGAGGTGGGACTTAGTGACGATAGGGCGGGACAGAATGAGGAATTGAGCCGCCGTAGCGTGTCTGCTCAGTGTTCTGGAAGCTAGCAAGCCTAACCCCATCACAACTCCTTCGCGCTCTCTGCAACTAACAGATCTCTCTATCTCTGTGTCTCTGATTGTGCGAGAGAAGAAAATGTTGTAAGTTGATGATGCTTCTCTCTTTCTTTCTGTCACTTGTTTTTCAACCAGGCGTGTGATTCCCACACGGCCCGGTGTTCAGGATTCGGGCTTCGATCTACTTGTCTTCCCGACTAACCACGCACCTCCTAATTATTCGGCCCATTTCCAAAATCCAAGCCTCGTTATGGTTTTTCATGGGGGTACTGGTTCTGACTTCTGAGACAAGCGATTACAGTTAACACCCTAGTTGACGTTACTAATTGTGTTCTTTTCTAAATAAATTCCACTAGATATATCTCAACTATACTCTTCGTGTAGATAACATCACTACCCGCCATTGCAATAATATAGGCAGTAGCTGGCCTGAAAGAGTTAACTGCGTGTTTAACCAAGAATGAAATTCCATACTACTTGACAAAGTAGAAAGGAAGTGCTTTTGTTACATATACAATTTGCTATATAGAAAGACTTAGATATTCTCAATACAGCAGTTGATATGTATATGTTCCAAAAAGAAATGGCAAAGACTCGCTGAGATCCTAATCCCGTTTCAAGGCCTTGGTAAAAACGGCTCTAGCAATCAGAATTGCAACATAAGCTAATGCAGTGACAACGATTCCTCCAAGCAAAATCAGACGATCATAAGCAGCAGTCTGGACTGTGTACACCCGAAGCCCTATCGCGTCCCAGTTGCTCTCCGTCCATACAGGGTCTACCACTCCCATTGGGTCAGATGGATTTGGGGGCAAAACCCTCCAAGTTTCCTCTTCAAACTTCAACCGGGTTGAATATGCAGGGACATACCTGCGAGTACCAACATTCAATGTCTTTATAGTTTTTTGTTTCATTTTTTAGTATTTTAAAGAAAACCCTAATACCAACAACCTAGAGTTAACTATGACATCAGCTCCTACTTCTGCCTTGATAATCACAGAGAGAGAGAGAGAGAGAGAACATTTTTTTACTTTCAACAATATAAAGAGAGTGGGTCTACAGGAAAATGAAACCAAATTGTCAGATTTCTTTTAGCACAGTATGGTGATAAACCATGATGCATGAAAGAGGATCTCCAAAAATTGAAACTACTATAACCTGATAAGTTAAAGCAGGGTTGGAACCTAGAATATGAGGTGATGATGATGAAGAAGACACCCAAGTAGCTACTAAAAAAGGGATGTTTGAATATGACCAACAAAACAATATTAAGACCAGGAAAATCACAGTAGGCTTTCACCAACCATGTATTCCAATGAACATTGCCTCTCGACCATCCCTATAGAACTTGAAATGAATATTCATGTCTAAAATTTTAAAGTAGGAATACTACCTTGTCGTAGAGAAGACACACTCTCCCTTCCCATTTGTTTCAACTCTAATGCAGACTCCCCCACTTTTGCTACAGTCTTGAGAGCAAAGAGAACTGCTATTATTTCCTTTTGGAAAGGATGTTTTGTCTGCCAGGAAATTCCATATAAATCTTGACGTATCGTCCACATAATCGACTGGAGTTGATGAAGGCTCCCCAACAACCACCCCAACATAATGATTTGGGCAAGAATTAGAGGGTGATATATAGCTTTTCACCAGTTCACAGGATAGGCCCGGGTCACAATCCAATAGGCAACCCATAAGCTCCTCGACCAGAGAGTGATTTACATTAATTGCATTTAAAACAGAAGTGTCAAAATCTTTACTGTCACTTGCAAGAACATAAAGCGCCCGAGCTACAAGAGAAGCTGCAGAAGCTATAGCTGAAGAATTTATATTTGCTGCAAAAGAACAATAATAAGAAATAAATACTAGATTTAATCTGATTGTTTTATAGTGCAGAAACATAAATAAAGAAATGACTAGGAAAAACAGGTACGGAATAGGGAAACAAACAAGAATGGAACCAATAACTCACATATATCGTCAAGGTGACTCTGATAGAACTGGTTTGAGAAAATAGTATCGAAATCTTCTAGCAGAACCCCAGCAGTTGATAAATTCTGTTACGTTTCATATACCGAAGAGGTCAAGGACGAAATAGTATTACAGTATAAAGGAAATTTTCTAAAAATGCATATTCATGATTTCCGCAAAAAACTCTCCTCATATATATCCTTTAAGATCCACAAAATGCATACAACAAAGACCTCAAGCAAGAATTGTTTCGCTGCTTTTTGGGAAAAGGGACAAATTCGCCACCCACATCTGTTGCCACCCTTGTATTTTTTCTTTTCGTGCAAATCAGCCATTTAAGTTTGTTAATGAGAGCAGGTTTCCATTGATCTTATGGATTGGATGCAAAGGCAACCACTCAACAAAGTAATCATGGGAGTAAACTTGAATATTCGGTATTTCGGCTAACTCTGCGACTTTTCTCTTATTCCATTTGAAGATTAAAATTGAAAGGTCAGAGAAACTGTTTTACCAATAACAAGTGTCTGACCCAGTGCCAACTAGGTGGACTAGATCATTAAGGCCACAAACTGGAGTAAGAAATGCCTACCATTGAGATAGATGCAAAACTAGTTTCTACCTTTCAGCAATTTTAACAATTAATGGAAAAGATGCCCCATGCTTATAATGTTGAAGGCCGATTTGCACGAAGAAAACATGGATGGCAAGTTTGCCCTATGGCATAAAAAAAAAATGGATAGTATATAACTTTTTCCATGCTTTTATTCAAGATCATCAAGACTTGCTTATACTAGTTCTCCACTAAACATCCATTAGTCAAAAGTTGTGGCAGAGTGCTCAGCTACTTCATGGGGAAAAGAACTATATTTCTGGTATTTTCATGCTTTAAGCAGATGAAAACAGCAGCTGAACAGTCGGAATAAATACAACTGTTAAAAGGATTTGAGTATTACAAGATGAAACACTACCTTAAGCTCAAACAGTGTCCCCTAAAATGCATCTCCCACAAGATGGTGCAATTTCCAAACTTAACTAAGACTAAATAGCAAATCGATCTAATGATTACAGGCAAATACTTCCATGGCAATAAACACAATTAGAAGATGAAATGCTTAAACCTAGAAAATCATAAACTGATAAGGAAATTACAATCCAAGAAATATTAAAGGGTTTAAAGCCATAAGAAAGTACCTTGTTCAAAAAGGTCATCAAGGACGATGGTGGTATACCAGGATTGTATCTGCTGGCAGATGATACAGCAAAGCCTTCGGACTTGAGTGATTCTTGTGCAATTTTTAAGGCATCTAATGTTCCGTTTACAACAGGTGAGACCTAGATGGAGGAACCAGAACACTCAGTTATAAGAAATATCCACGATAATATGGGATGGAAATGAAGAACTCAGCGATTAACATGCATTCTTGAAAATATAGGAAAGACTACTAGTTTGTCCTCTTATGTATAACCTAGGTTTCTCTTTACATAAGGCACGTCAATATTGACATATACTACAAGAGAAAGAAATCCCACAAAAGGGTTGAGTACAACAACTGTCCTAACACTCATCTTCTGGATCACTTTGGGGGCACATCAACATAGAGA
Organism: Daphne laureola; assembly: GCA_038382905.1. Lineage (NCBI taxonomy): Eukaryota > Viridiplantae > Streptophyta > Magnoliopsida > Malvales > Thymelaeaceae > Daphne > Daphne laureola. Next base: position 628,945 of record JBBYHH010000012.1, on the reverse strand, counting down.
TATTAAGAGATCAAAACCCCATGAAAGAGTTTTAGATACAACAAAAGTCCTCAACTCTTATTCTAAATCACTTTAGCCAAAAAGGTGGGAAAAACACAAATGCAAGCAGAAAACATTGGAAAGACACAAGTGCTTGCCCATTATGATCACAAATAGCAGCAAATGCTCTGTGATTTTGAGCTTCAGAACCTAAAGTCAGTGAAAAAGAAATTGCCCATGTGATTTACTAGATTGTTTCTAAATGAAATTAGTACTTAATAGGGCACACCAATCACCAACATCCAACTATCATATATCAACACTCCTCAAAGTCATGTACTAGACAAACTAAAAATACAAGAAACAAGCTCTGTCCGGTGCAGCTATAACCTTTCCTAAAACAAACACTTGGTTTCATGAAATGCGTAAAAGGAATGCTCAAAACAGATCCAAAATCAGTTGTGATAATGCTGCCCTATGTTCGCAATGCAGAAGTTCTGTATGGGTGGAGCCGTAGGGGTGAGAAACGAATCGAGCCGGCTCAAGCTTGAGCTCTTACGAGCCTCACGAGCCGAGCTTCACGAGCCTCGAGCTCGAGCCGATTTTTAAGCTCGTATATTAAACGAGCCGAGCCCGAGCTTGAGAGGCTCTGCTCGAAAAGCTCGCGAGTCTTAACGAACCTTAACGAGCTACACGTAAATACCCATGGTACACTAATTAAGTTTCCCTAGGCCTAGTCCACCGGACTAACCCTCCCGAAAATTCTACTCTGAACTGAATCAAATCTCTAATCCCATGAGACCCTCTTAATTAAGTCTCCCTAGGCCTTAACGAGCTTGGTTCGAGCCTGGTCGAGCCGAAATGAAACGAGCCTACTCAGCTCCCTTATCGAGCCTCACGAGCTTTTGAGCCAAGCTCGAGCTTTTCACGAGTCGAGCTCAAGCCTAATTTTGGGCTCGGATGGAATTCGAGCCAAGCTTAATCTTCACCAGCTCGAGCTCAAGCAGGGCTCGGGCTCGGCTCGGCCTCCCTAGGTGGAGGGGAATAAGTGTCATAATGACAAACAAAAACTAAATGCAACAGCTGTATTACATCCGGAAAATCAATTCTTACAGATGATGTATGGGCAAAAAATGTCTTGTTGTCTTGATTAAAGCCCTTTCCAATAGATCCAATTTCCAGCACCTGACAAAATAGGCAAGGTAATTGAGAGCGGTGACATTATCTACTACCCAAAATGACAATATATCAGCTTGCCTAACAAAAAGATAAATTCTCTCGAGTGGTGCATCAGAATGCATGTGTGTATTTAGCTAGATGCAAAGTGGACTAAGAAGAAAGATGAGAGTGAGCCAAGCTGAATGGTACATCGTATTACTTTATTTAGCTAGGTCTGAGTCCTTGGGGCCCACTAGTTGCATGGGAAAAATGATTTTTTTTACACACTTTATAGTGAATACCTTCTCTGTTCCACCTCAGTCGTCCTAAAACCAGAGTTGATGGAAGAGTGATAACTATTATAACATGCATCCTAAAAAGGATATATTTACTCTTAATTCATTCCCCAAAAACACTCCTAATCCATTTTCTTTTAAGAAAATGGATTAGTATCTTAATTTCAGAATTGGAACTCTATAATTGGTATTTTGAACTCCAGAACACCCATATTGTAGGATGGGGGAAAATTGGTTCCAGATTATGAGTATATAAATGTATGTACATATTAATGTATGTATGTATGTATGTATGTATATAAAAAAAATTACTATCTGACTTTCAGAATTATCATGGCCTAATTCTGCACTGTCCCTCTGATTAACAGACAACACAGTTCACAACCATCTGAGATTG
>JBBYHH010000012.1:603052-623889 GCA_038382905.1 Daphne laureola | reverse complement strand
TTTGACAATTAATTGAACTGAATAAATATAAGTTTAAGATAATAAATCTACTCAACTCAAATATGAATTAGCACATATTTAGTTATATTTCTATCATTCATCTAATCCATTAGATTAATTAATTGATGCATTAAGCATAACTAAATCGAAACCCTAGAGACTTTTGTGTTCTTATAAAAAAATGAAAAAATGAAAATCTTTCAAATCAAGCTTTTGCTCAAAACTTTTATCAACTTTAAAAAAGTTCCATTCCCACGGTAAAATAAGTGAGCCATGTCCTTCTAAATTGTAGTGGAATCAAATTCAAGGGCAGGTCTTGTGAAATTTTCAGTTTGATTCTTTTATTTTAAAAAATATATAGTTATTTTTTTGAGGTTTACTGAAATTTTTAATTGTTTTCATTAATTATTTGTGGTGTTAGTTGGTTTTAAGATCTTTAGGATTACGTACTCTTATTGTCACTAATATCTCTAATTCTAACACTTCAAATCTAAGATTTTGTTTATTTTCTTTCTCCCTCCCCAATTAGTCACCCTGCTTAACTGTTATTGTCGCCTGATCACCGTCGCGACCCGGACAAACTTAGGCCACAGAAACGCAGACGAGCTCATACCGCTACGACACAGGTGTACTCGAGCTACCTCTGAACTGTTTTGGAGTCAGTTAGTGTATTCACCGCTAAAATGTTAAGAGTCAACTAACAGCACAGACGGTCAAATGACGAAACTGAAGGTTTCACTAAATCCCCGAGAAATAACTGCATATTTTCTAAAATAGATGGACAAACTGAAAATTTGACCAAATGACGAAGAGGGTATCTGTAACTTACCCCAAATTCAAGGTCTAAATGCAGTCTTGGTCCCTCTACTTTCTCAACTTGTACGAGTCGGTCCTTCATCTTTGACTCAAGATAAATTAGTCCATTTACTTTGTAATATGAAGTGAGTTAGTCTCTTAATTAAAATAAACAACTACAACAATTTCTCAAACTTTCAAACTTTTAACAAAACACTCAAATATTTATAACCTTCTATTTATTTGTCCATGACTTTATGAATAATAGGTTTTAATAAATTCTAAAGTAAATCAATACTCGCTATATCCATTAATAACCGTCTCATATATGTTTATGGTTATTAGTTAAAAATATGTCATTTTCTTAAAAATAAATTTTAATCATTAAAATTACTAGAATACCCTTTAATTTATTTCCAAGTTCTCATTCTAAGAATGATTTTTATAGAATGATTCTAAGAATACCCTTTAATTTTAATCATTAAAAGGAAGTGTGACTGCTTCATGAGGTTGGTTATTTTATTTTGCTTCTGTTTTGTTTTGATCTGGAGAAAGGAAGTGTGACTGCTTGATGAGGTTGGTTATTTTATTTTTTCCCTCAATTCTTCGTCTGTAGCTTGCACTTAGTGGGCATTTCATTTTCATTTCCCTCGGTTTGTACTCTCTATTTTGAACTTTTTCCTATTTTACTTGAAAGTGTTGTTGTCCAAAAAAAAAAAACTTAATATTAAGTTTATGATTACTCATATAAAATATTTTCATAAATAAATAAATAATATAGTAAAACCTGTCAGTGAATTTTAATTTTAAAGAATTTCTTACATTAAATTTTCTTATGTATTGGAATCCATTATCTCCACAACCAATAGTTGGTGAATATTTTTCATTAATTACAACAGGGTTGAATGGAGAAATAATTTTGAAAGTCCGTAAATTTTTTTATAACTGATTACTTCTAAATTTATTGTAGTTACCTTAGCAATTCTATCACAAATTGTGATATTAAATTTAAAAATATTAGCATTTTTAGATTTATGAAAATTCATTTATAGGTTTATCAAATTATGTTTTAATTTATCTAATTTCTTCTTACATACTCTTTTTAAGAAAATAAAGCAAATAAAATAAATTTGATCAAATATAAAGGTGAGTTAGTCATTTATTTGCTTTATTTCCTTAAAAAGAGTATGTATTAAAACCCTAATAATCCTGAACATATATGAGACAGTTATTATTCATGGATATAATTAGTATTTATTTACTTTACAATTTATTAAAACTTATTATTCATAAGTCATGAACAAATAAATAGAAGATTGTAAATATTAGGATTGTTTTGTTAAAAATTTGAAAGTTTAAGCGACTGTTGTAGTGGTTTATTTTAACTAAAGGACTAGCTCACTTCATATTACAAAATAAATAGACTTATTTATGATGAGTTAAAGATGATGAGCCAATTCGTACAAGTTGGTAAAGTAGAGGGATCAAGACTGCATTTAGGCCCAAATTCAATGCATGTCCATCATAAGTCATGACAACCAACGATGAAGTTATAAAATGAGCAACCAACAATGGCACCGTTTTCTTGTCGGTGCGGTGCGTCTGTCACTTTCTAGTAGCTCACCGCTCGCGTAAATATCGCCCTTTTTACAAACCAAACCCGTTCAAATCACATCCAACGGTCCATACGATTCCATTGCCGACGTGGAAGTATCTGAAGGCCACTCCACCCTGTGCTCACCAGTTAGTTTAGTACGATCTCTCCAAGTTCAATCCTTTGACTTCATAGCAGGAAAAAAAAAGCTTTACTCACAACACTAGCAGAGTCTAGTGAATCGAGGAGGAAGAAGGTGGATTTTTGAGCAAATGTGTTTCTCGATTGCTTCGCAGTTTGGGCAAATTTGATCTTCAGAAGGTACTGATCTATCATTTGATTAATTACTGCGATTTGATCTTCATTTTCGACGAGACTTGGAAACTTTCCTTGTTTGTTACTTCGTCTCAAGTTCTGTAGATCTAGGATTTTCGAGAATACAACTTCTTCAACTGTTTGCTTATGTTCTTATGGCGTTATAGTTATCTTAGTTCTGCTCTTGTTTATAGCTAGATTCCGTTCTTTAATATGATGGGCCGTTCGCCATTCTCGAGACCTGGAAGCTTCCGCCCTGAAAACCTTGGCCAGGATGCTATGGCTATGGTTGGAAATGTCTGCTTCACCTTGTTTGTTGTTGGAGTTCTGGTTTTCACTATTATGGCTGCCACATATCAGCCTGAGGATCCCCTTTTTCACCCTTCAACTAAGATGACCACTTTCCTCACATCCAACTCCAATGCCACCTTCAAATCTGATGATACTGTGGTCAGAACCGGGGAGGATTTCATGGCCGCCAACCAGACTGCATTTGCCACTTTTATCAATGTGACTGATGTAGAGAACCTGGCGGTTCCTAGGGAGGTTGCAGCCGAGGATGCTGGTGCGAATGTGGAGGGTGCCGGTGTGAGCTTGATAGACGCCGGTGCAGATGCGGATAATGGCGGTGCGAATGTTGAGAATACGGGTGTAAATGAAAATAGCCCTTCTGAGTGTGATAACAATGCTCCTATTAATTGTCGAGATCCAGACGTGTTCCACTTGTTGATGAAGGTGGCGATAGAGCATTTTAAGGAAATGCATTTCTACCGTTTTGGAAAAGCAGTGCGCGGTGATGCTGATAACAATTGTGACATGGCATGGCGTTTCAGGCCCAAGGAAGGGAAGACAGCTGCCTTTTATAAGGACTATAGGCGGTTTGTGATTGCTCGATCTGAGAACTGTACGCTCAGTGTTGAAAGTATTGGGGAATATCATTCAGGTGTCAATGCAAGGAAGAAGAGGAAGCACAGAAAACGTGGATTTGAGAAGACCCCGGTGTCGCAGGCCCAGGGCATCGAGCTTGCTTTGCCTCTCGTGGGTGAACTTGTTAATGATTCGTTGCCAGTAGTCGAATCTGAGAATTCATTTACCCAGGGGAAGTATTTGCTTTATGCAGGTGGTGGTGATAGGTGCAAGAGCATGAACCACTATTTGTGGAGTTTCTTGTGTGCTTTAGGGGAAGCTCAATATCTGAATCGAACACTGGTTATGGATTTGACCATCTGTCTGTCTTCCATATACACTTCATCTCATCAAGACGAGGAAGGTAAAGATTTTAGGTTTTACTTCGATTTCGAGCACTTGAGTGAGGCATCAACAGTGTTAGACCAGGTTCAGTTTTGGCAAGATTGGAAGAAATGGCAGAAGAAGAACAAGTTGAATCTCCACCTTGTAGAAGACTTCAAGGTAACACCAATGAAGCTTGCTGATGTTAAGGATACTGTTATCATGAGGAAGTTCGGATCCGTGGAGCCAGATAACTACTGGTATAGAGTGTGTGAAGGTGAGACAGAATCTGTTGTCCAGAGGCCATGGCATTTGCTGTGGAAATCAAGACGATTGATGGATATCGTGTCGGCCATTGCATCAAGGATGGATTGGGACTATGATGCTGTTCATGTTGTGAGGGGAGAGAAAGCGAAGAACAAGGAACTGTGGCCTAATCTTGAACGAGACACTTCCCCGGATGTTCTGCTTACAACATTGGGTGATAAGATCGACGAGGGACGAAAGCTGTACATTGCAACAGATGAACCCGACACATCCTTCTTTAATCCTTTGAGAGACAGGTATCAAACTCATTTTCTTGATGACTACAAAGATCTTTGGGATGAGAACAGTGAATGGTATTCAGAAACAAGGAAGCTCAACAATGGCGTTCCAGTTGAGTTTGATGGATACATGAGGGTCTCGGTTGATACAGAAGTGTTCCTGAGAGGGAAGAAGCAGGTAGAAACTTTCAATGATCTTACAAATGACTGCAAAGATGGGATCAATACTTGCAATGTTGCTTCTAGTTGATTCTGCCATTGAAGTAGATGAAGAAGTTACATTTTGGTTCAGGTTTATCCACGTGTACTATTAGAAAGTTACATTTCTTGCCTCTGAGACTGTTTCAGCCATATTTGATGGCCTTAGAATCGATAGCATCGTTTGTGATTTCAACATTCGTGGCAGCAATTAGTTCTGCAATTTTGCTGTTAGCCCATTATTGATTCCGTTTTGCTTCTATTGTACTACCTCCGTACCAAATGTATTTTCATTGCATCGAAGAAATTTGTCCCAAATAAAATTATTCTTTTCCATTTTAGTTTTATTTTTTACATATTTGCCTTTATTGGTATTATACCTAGCTATATCTCCAGCTTTGTTTTTTTGAAAGGCAAATGAGTTGTACTCCCTTTGCCATAAAATAAAAGTTTTGTCCATAAAATAAAAGTTTTGTAATGTTTGTTTTTCAATATTTAATTTATGATTTTATTTATATGTTATTTTGAGTTATAATTTTAAAACTTATATATTGAAATGAAAATGTGATGTTTCTATTTCATGAAGATATTTTTTATAAAATAAATTTATCAAAAAATAATATAAATAAATTGAAATAAAATTGAGATAAAAAATCAAACATTACATGGTCACCTCCGAGGTGCACACGATCATCAGAAACAAAAGAGAGAGTTTAAGAGTTGAAGTGTTGGAGAAATATTGAATGAAGTTCAGAATTTGCGACCTCGACCTTCCTTAACCACCATAAACCACTTCGTTTCTTTCCTCCCAAATGTGTCAAGCTGTGATGTAAGGAATGGCTAGCTAACTGGAAGATTGTTTACCAGACGAGCCATTAGGACGAGCAACAAGTAGTCAGCAACATGTAAGCCACAGAAAGGTCCAACTTGACACCAAATCAGAACATGAGCAAGTGATTCCAACGGATTGATGCATTTGCAACAACCTTGATTCGGATTTCCCGCTCCGCGCAACAACAATTGTTCCACTGTAGGTAACTAGTCTTCGTAGGCTCTTCAGCAACAAATTAGCACTTTCTTAGGCACCCGAGATAGCCATATCATACATTGGGAGGCAGTGCCTGGAGTGTGAGAGGCAGCATCAAAGACACCGTGAGTTGTGTCCAATGACCATTGTCATCAATCTACAAAATCAGTAATTAAAACAGAGTTACTCCTACATTAGAAGCATATGCATGTTCCTAAATTCACTACCTTCTCTTCCTCTTGGTGCACTCCTCCTACATCCTTTCCACCTCCAAACACCCTCTCTCCATCTTGAATACAAGCATCTAAGTCTAGTCTCACTAAACGAGGTTAAAAGATCTCCAAAGAAGAGCTCCCAAGTCACCCATCGTTCCAAAACAATGTGTTTCCTCCGTTTCCCACTAATTTATGGAAAGAGTTTGTAAAATCAATGTCAAAATCTGAAAGCTCCCTCAATGTATTAATGATTTCACTCCATACTCCTTCAAACCCGCCCTCACCCCCCTCTCTCTCTCTCACAATGAAGCCCGCCCTCCTATAACCTAAACCGTGTTTCCCTCTTCTCTAAATTACCACCATCATTTGCAAAGTAACACCCAATTTTTCATTTTCAAACTTCCAACTCTCAAACCTCTAACCTCATTACTCCTCAAAACTTTGTCCTAGGCCACCCTACATACTCCCTCCGTCCTAAAAAGAATGTTACGTTTGATCTTTGATGTTATGTTTGACTCAAATATTTATTATGAAGAATTCGATAAAAAAATCTATACAAATATATTATAAAACTACAAACATTAATTTATCATTTGCATATAATTTATTTTACCTTATATGACAAAAATTTGAAGAAAACAATTTATATATTAAATGCTGAAAACGAAACGTAACATTCTTTTTGAGACGGAGGGAGTAGTTTTATTGTTTCCCGCCTGAGAAAATTTTAGCTCTCAAACCTTCTAGAGATTTTAAGATGCTCACAAGGGCACGAAACACTAAGAAGAAAAATATAGATAAAGCAGACCACACATATTTCAATAGGTTAAGTCGACCTCCAGCATAGATATGTTCTGTCTGTTCTAAGTGGACAACTAGTTTCTAACATTTTCCTCACTTTTTATGATGATTTAGTTCGCAACACGCTTGATCCAACTGGAAAACTGCGGTAGGTAAGAGGAAACTTACCTTGAGAACAACCAAATTGATCTGCCATGTCATGGTCACTCTCATACCATATACTTCATCCGTCTCACAAAGATTGTCACATTTATCATTTTGGATTGTCCCACAAAGATTGTCAAGTTTTCATTTAATTTCAACCACCATTTTTATCTTTTTATGTTACACCATGGATTCACGAGATTTTCTTTTTCTTCCCACTTATGATAAAATTGGGGTTCACAAGATTTTCTTCTTTTTTTTTTTATGAGAGTAATTTTATCAACACACTACTATTCTCACATTTTTCTTAATATCTTTGTCCAAACAAATCCTACAACATTTATGGGATAGAGAGAGTAACTTGCTATTCTCCAAGTTTATATTCAAACCAACAACTTTACAGAAGCATTTCATGATTTAGAGGGGATTCTGAACATTTGAGCTCAGCTAAGATCAGAAGAAAATCACATCATCAGCATGCATATTGCAAGTAGGAGATGCTATGGAATGTAAACGAGAGGGATATATCTCTGGCTACCATCAAACTTAATTCCCTCCACCTTTCTAGCATGACATGGGCTTGATTTCATCAACTTAATTTCTTCACTGTTAGTTATTTGCATCAAGGAGCATAAAGATGTCCGCTCCATATACGTTTAAAGTAAAGTTTATAATCTTAATTTTTCCAAAAAAAAAATGTTAAAGCGACAATCAGCTTGGATCGAAGGGAGTATTATCTTTATCTTTACTTTTCATCAGTGAACCGTTCAAGTTAGCATGTGATCAATTCAAGTTTTTTAGATTAGCTATTGATAAATAGGAGTAATATTTACGCTACATGTCCAATTGTTTTTTCATTTTCATAAAACAAAATCTAGAAAACTTTAAAATCAAATATTACAAAATTTTCTCTTTTATGAAAAACAAAAAACAAATTGTTTTCTTAAAAAAAAATTCCATTAATTTACTACTTAGAAGAACGATATGGAGAGAAAAAAAAAATAGCCTCAGCATATCTTTCTATACAGAACCTCTGGTCATTGCCAGAAACACCTTTCTGGAAGTAAAAAAATTGGAAAAAGAAAGGGAAGGGCTTGGCCTTTGGACATCATTGGAAGAAGAAGAAAAACACAAACTTGAAGTTAGGCGAGTAGAGAAATCATGTGAGTGAGTGACAATCCTCTTCCTTCCTTCCCCTGCATTTGGAAGAAGACAAGAGAAGCTCATCTTTTACTTGAGTATTTTCCTTCATTTCTTGTTTTCCTCACTTCTTACTTGCCTTTGCCTTCTTGACTGGAACGAGTTTCAGTTTTGTGCTGCCCGAGCTGTGTGCCCCCCCGGTTTCCGCTGTTCGTAACATCGAAATAGCAACCTGATGTTTGTTTTTCTCCACCTTCTCATCGGTGAATGGTTTCACCTCGAACTCCCCTCTACTCAAACCTCTGGCAACCTGTGGATTATATGGATAATTAAGCTGGTGAAGAACAGAAATAGAGAGAAGTTTTTAACCCCTTTTTGCCCTAACTCACTCACTCTGCGCTTTGCCATATTTTCGACTACCATCACTCACTCTGAAAACTCTAGCAGTAGAGTTCTGAAATTTGAATCACTCATAATATATGATGTACCTTTAAAAGAATCCAAACTTTGAGGGAGCTGCTTAAGATGGCGATTCGTGTTTTCTTCCCTGAAGTTAGATAGGTACACATGTGATGATCCACTCTCAATACAAACCTTGGCCATGACTTGGGATTCCCGGGATCTGATTTCCTGTTCATCGTTGCCTGGAGAGAGACAGAGAAGTTAGTCTCATTGCACAAAGTAATTACTAGAAACAAAATGCCAACAGTAGACACTCTCGATCCAAAGTGTGTATGATGGACGGATCATGAAACATCATAGCCAGAATATGCACATTTGAGTATGTTGGTGCAATTTTTTCTCAAGTAACTGATACAAGCAAATCGAAGAACAAGCTATTATTTGCTAATTACCAACATGGTGCTTACGAGAAATTTGAGTAAGACAGTTGGACATGCAATATGAAATTCCACTAGTTCTTGCATATTCACTTTCTAACGTACTGTGCTTGGGGAGGAATTGTACTTTCAGATTAAAAAACAAAATCTTACAAGAGCTCGGCAGATTTCTTGTTCGATTTTTGAAAATGTAGTCTCTAAAGCTTCAACCCTTCCAGTGGCATGACAACAAGAGCATGGTTCACTGATCATAAATGTTACACTTGGCCTAACCTGTTTAGCATCATTAGATGTGAACCAAAAAATAAGAGCACTGATAACTTTATTACATAGAGTAACAAATAAGCTGTTAAAAGGGTTAGGCAGACATAGAAAAGCTGTTTATACATAAGCATTAAAAGAACTTTTAAAGAAAAATACGGATAGGACTACCCTCTTTCTGGTTATCTCCATCAGTCCATGCCTTGAAAGTTCAGAAACTTTCACCATCGACCGGTCCCTCTCAACAGCTTTCTTAACTTCCTCATACACCAATCTCTTATTAGCTGAAAATGCAATGGTCCCAAGAATTATCAAGGAAATTGAACAAATAAGATGGCTTCAGGGAAGTCTCCCTCATACAATCATCAACTACTTTTGATCGCTTTTGTGTGTGTGTGTGTGTAAATTAGATTATCGTTTTAGCATAAAAGTCCTCTCTTCTACATGGAAAATACTTTCAAACAGTCTTTGCATCAAAATTGTTTTTGTGCACTTGTGCAATGTTGGAAGATGCCTAGATTCTCCTCTATGTTCATTATGATATACATAGCTACAAATAAGCTGCTCAGCCAATTAACCAGATTCGAGTTCAGTCAAAGCCTCGCCAAGTACTCCAGGGTTCATTGATGGTAAAACTGTCATAAACACAGAAGTAAGAAAAGATAATTATGAACTAGTCTGCATGAAAAGGTGAAATTAACTCCGCTCCAGTATGCCCAACTCAGTATAAATGATGCTGTCAAATTTCCAAAACTATGGTCCCACATGAAAAGCTGCCATGAGTCCACAGAACATTAAGTCAATGCATAAAGTAATATCAATGCTAATATCAATATTATCTTTTCCTTATTCAGAGAGTGAGAATGAAGATAGATATGTTTCAGAAGCAAATGTGAACATGCTCAAGCTGACATCTACTTACAGTCATCAGCCATGTCAATGAAATCAACGACTATAATGCCACCAATATCCCTAAGCCGCAACTCCCTTGCAATCTGAAACAAATCATCGCCTATTTAGGAACTAACAAACATTTGAGGGAAAGGACAGAACCATAAAAGGACAAAAAATTGCCATGCAGAGAGATTCATGCTTAAGCTAGTTAAGGATGGCATATACAAGGTATAGACAGGAGTATGATCCATGAGCCACAACTGTGAAGTTCAAGCTAAACTTGGTTAGTTAAGGTGCTATGTTTGATGATGAGGATGCAAACTGAAATCTTGAAGCACAAAGCAAGGCAAGGGTCTAAGAGATTCACACCCAAGGAAACGCCAAAAAAAGAAGTTTGTGTACGCACATAAGTTACATTATGCACCCACACAACAAACAACTACAGTATTTTAAAGGCATGAGAATATTATGCTAGCAATGTGGACCTTAATCTCTTATAACGAGACTTGCAAGAGAAACAGAAATTAGAACATAAACCACAGACAAAAGCTAGATAACACCAACACATTCTTTACATAAATCAGCATCATCACTGTGCTCTGTTTTGAGGTAGATGGCATGAAGTTCATGGTCTCAATCAACTATTGGAGTTACTAAAACCACAGAAATTTCATGCTATATAGTCTAAATCATTGTTGGTCTCAGTGGGTCAGGATGCAGCTACCAGATGGTGAATGGTATGTTACTCATACAAAAAAATAATAAAAGCATAAACTTTTTATAGCCATGTACTCCGTATTAGTTCATGAAAGCCTTTACTTTGTACTTTCTGACCATTGGCTCTTTACTGCACAAATAACTAACCAAATTTAGCACTGCAACAAATAAAATGCGTACTTTATGCACCTAATAAAGTTTCACAAATGGAAAAAGGGGATTGGTGGAGTTCAGAAGTTGACGTACTTGTTTTGCAGCTGCAAGATTGACATCAAGGATGGCTTTCTCTTGTGATGTTCCATGACCAAACATAACATGCCCTCCATTGACATCAATAGACACTAATGCTTCTGTTTGCTCAATAACTAGAGAGCCTCCATTAGGAAGTGGCACCCTGCATTGAAGTCCGTGGCAACATTGGGGGTAGATTGTCAGAATTAAAATTGATATAAACACCAAATGTACAATTTCAATATCTCAGATGCAAATTGGCATTACAAAATCCTTCTCAGTAAACCTAACTAGGTAGACTTGAGTAGAGGTGCAGTATGACAAAGAAATCGCATTCACTTTACAAGCTTATTGGCTTCCATCTCAACCAGTACATGTTACAGCATGTTCCAATAACTTAACCTCTTTAAATTAGGGGATAGGCATTTACAGCTTTAAATAGCTTTCAAATATGTTTCAATCCTCAATTGGTTAGCTCCAAAGTGTTATGTTTCTTATATCTACATTCCTTCATCAACATATAACTTTTATTATCCTAACAATAGCAAAAGATCATTTTGAAATTTTAAGAGGATATCTTAAGTAGGACTATGAGAAGGATTGACCACTATTTACATTTTCACAACACTATCATTTAATGGAAAGATAAGCTATACAAAAACTAGTCATTCCTCACCGTTTACTTGATATTCTGTTGATCTCTTCCTCAATATTAAACTCGTCAAACAAAGGAATTTGTTTCTCGAAGAGCTCTACCCGATCACAAAGATCGGGAGCTATTTCCTGAAGGTAGTTGGTAACCTGCAAAATAACGAAAAGGAAATTTAAGATGGCTTTATTTTTCCAAATAAAAAAGGAAAGGAAAAATAAGAAACCAAATCAGTAGCATTTATTTTCCACAGAATAACATAGAAATAAAAACATAAGGAGCGGAGAAGAAACAAAATACAGGCCTTCAAAAATCCAGTAATGTCATTCAAAGATTAAGAAGCACAAGATATGGCCTTTTTTGGCCTAAAGAGTATGGAACTAACAAAAAAAAATCATCCTTGATTTAGTCAGAATCTGAAACGTGATAAACAATGTATAGAAAGAAATACAATTCCATACTTGTGGTAGTTGACATCAAGGTGAAGGGCCTTATCTAGTTCAGGATTCTTTTTTTGTTTCTTTTTTTTATTACTAGTTCAAATGATTCTTGTTCGCCTGGACGAGAAAAGATTAGATAAATTTAAGAATTTAACTTTCCAGTTATTTCTAGTGAATACTTACAGTAGAAAATTTGCGAATGGATTTTGAGAAGGTACTTTAAAGAACTGACTTTCCAAGAACAAATAACAAAAAATCTGAAATCAGAAATTCCAATCTCCATGGTTGGGAGGTTAGAATCTTTAACCTAGATACACCCTGACAGAGAACGACAAATTTGAGTGCTCACATATAAAAGCTCTTGACCAACTTTAGTAAAGCCACTCACCAGGTTACACATACAATTCAGCTATGATAAGATGTACTTTATGCACTAAAGTACTAATGAGTTATAATAACAGAATTTGTTCGTATTCAGCATGTGCAGCTTAGATGTCTTAGACCACCAAATTCATGCACTTTTCAAATTTAGAATCCTAGGAAATATATCCCAAAAGCTTCCACATAATTTCATTTGGTTTCAATCTAAGGCATGCACCAGCACCAGCACCAGCTAAGAGAGAGCTAAGCGCATATGGTCCGGCACTTACTCTCTGCTTCTTTAGTGTTGAATACCCAGATATAACAACATGAACCACAAGAAATGAATTAATAGGAGAGACTGAAATAGAACTTTAATGGAGAATAGTTATACTTCCAGATGCCAAATTAATTCATAACTATAAGAAAGCTCTTCTGTGTATTAGGGCCCAAAAGAATTCTTCTCTGAAATTTTACAAGAAAAGGAGTAATAAGCATGCCCCATAAACTCAATAATTAGTCAATGCAATACCTCATGGTATGTTCTGGGAGAGTCGACAACCATTCTCTTAGCCTGAAAAGACAATGGGGAAAAGGGCACGATTATTGATGGCTGAATTCATAGTCATACCTAAAGGAAAACCAGAAAAGGTAAGATCTGAAGATGGAGAGTGCAGAACAGATATTTGCCTTCTCATTAAAGTAGTCCTGAACAATCGAGAGTGTTTGCCCCATTGCTCTGTGTAGAATAACAGGAACTGCCCCTTCTATACCCTCATCTGCAGCAAGTGCTGCAGACTTTGCATGCTCCACTATAGTTTTCCAAGTTGAGAGTAAGCCTTTTAAATCCTTCTGCAATTCCTCTAAGGAATGACCAGCAGCAACAGTTCTTACAGTTAAACCAAAACCTTGAGGTTGCAAAGTTTTTGCTATAACTTTCAAGCGTGTCCTCTCAACTCCAGTTATCTTCTTGGAAACCCCTATTCTATCACATTGTATAAGTAATACCTGGAGGGAAGAATCATTTGAATAGGCGAACAAGAATCATTTGAACTAGTAATAAAAAAAAGAGAGCATGGAACATAATGCTGAAGCAGAAAATGAATTGGAGGGAAGAGAGCATGAAGGAGAGATAAAGACACACAAGAAATATAACATACCCAGAATCTACTTCTCAATCTTGGATAGGCAGTCAGAGTGGGTCCCTTTGTACCAAGTCCTTCTTTGACAACTTGCACTATTATTTTGGTTCCCTTCGTGACAAGGTCCCACCGATCTTCATCATTAAATCTACCTTCAATTTCTTTTGCATCCTGGGTGGAAGCTGCAGGAGAATGACTAGACCCATTTCTTCCAAAATAAGCAGAATTGTCTACGGTTTCATCTACCGAATCTCTCTTTCCGTCAGCTAAAACCTCAAAATCAACTTCTGCATCACCATAAACAATCATGGATCCATTCATGCTACTCTTGTGAACTTCAGGAACATCACAATCTTCTTCATCATCACTCTCATCATAGTCATCATGATCTAAACTTTCCTGAGAATCACTAACTACAGCTTCCTCAAGAGGTGCTACCTTAAATGATATAACTCCATTTACGCCTGGCAAATGCTCTTTAGAGACAGCAGATACATAATCATTCAGATATTGCTTCTTTTGACAAAATGGTGGAAATATGAAAGGTTCCCGATTTGACTTTATGTCCATCAGTGAATGCCTTGTACCACCAATGTTTACAAATGCACCACCCATGTGAGGAACAAATTTTGTAACCACTCCTAGATATACACTATCACACTGCACATGAGTTTTAACGGGTTCAAGTAGCAACTCAACCAAATTACCATCTTCCAGTACAGCTATCCTTTGCATGGTACAAATGGAAGAGTTAATCAGTATAACAGTTGAAAAAGAATCCTCAGAAATTGGAGATGCTGATTCTTCTGGAAGAATCCTTTTGTTCAATTTATTGTCCTGGTTATTTATTTTCTCTAACTCTTCATCTCTCAAGTTATCATTCTCTTTGGCTGAAACATCTTTAGTCATATCCATTGGGCCAATAGAGAGGAGAGATGTTAACTGTAACCACGGTTCCTCAATCGGTTGGTTTCTTTCAGAGAAAACTGATTTGGAATTGGCACCCTTATTGGCAACAGAAGCAGAGACCTCGTTATAGTTCACGCCATCCTTAGCTTTGCAATCTTCAATGCATTTATTAGACTCTTTTAGGTCGTTGTTAATATATTTCTTGATATCATCATCTGTCAAAACACTGGAAGCATTTGAGTGTTCAGAAACATTGTAGGTGAATCTGTCCTTACAGAAAGAAGCGTCTTAAAACAGATATACCTCTTCTTGAAGTAAAGGCTAATTCATCAATCCATGAACTCCATGTGAGACGTTGGCAGCTGTCCATTTTAGACTTCATCCACAAATCTCTCACCAAAACCTTTCGCTCCTTTTCTGTACTTAAGGGTATAGACACAGAATATTGAGGTCCAGGTCTCCAAATGATGTCACCTGAATGTTGTGCTCCTTCTTTTATGAAATAATTATACTTGATATTCCCTCCATAAGCTATCTGTCATGCATATGGAATTTAATAAGGCTCTAAAAATCACATTTTGGTAAGTGTTAAGGTGCATTTGCAGACTTCAGAAACAAACACACACGCAGACTAGTAATGACATTATTTCCACTTCTAAGTTAGAAATAAATAAGAATACCTTGACTCTAGCCATCCATATATTTACATCTTCAGTAGCAGACATTAGCACTGCCATATGTGGATCCCAACCACCTAAGGCAACAGGATCCCCAGTGATGTAAAGTAACTGGCCTTCTGCCAAATTTGCTTCTATGATCCAAACCACCTCACATAATCCTTGAACTTTATTTCTTGATAGACCTTAAGAGTGAGAACGATACAGATTCAAGTCATTAAGGAGTTTGTAAGGAATATGGCATCTATTTATGCAAAAGAAACACATAAAAGTCCCTTCCATCTTAAAACTCCAATCTCATATGATGTTTCAGGAAATTAATTGCTCCTAGAATATTTGTACACCTACATGCTTAAATACGTGGCTTACTAGATAGTACTCAAAAGCTTACACGAGCTTACCATTCATCTGAATTTTTGCATAGTTAAATAAACCATCCAATCTCTGCTCATCAACCAAGAAAACTAATGTTTAAACAACATATTAAATTCATTCAAAAATCATCAATATAAATACTGTACATACCCCGCACTACAGACATTGTGGCTGCCTTCGTTAGAGAACTATGGTTTCCTGCACAAAGTGTGAAGGTTCCATGGATCATTTTATTGCACCTGCCTCATCCAGAAGAAGAGAAAATATTATAAAGAAGATTAATAGCCAACAAGTCACCAGAATTCTGAAATAGGAACTAAAACCAAGAGATTAGCTCAACACTTCTACATTTATCGTTTCACTACTTTGTTGCATGACTCCATCACAAAGCACAAGTCTATTACTCTTGAGTTTAATTGTAAACTGTTATATACTCCAGAGACTGAGTTTCAAACAGAACTTCTTCAACCGTTGGTTAGTAAAAGTAATGCACCATGCTTGTCAGCACAGTTTTAAACAGGAAAAAAACAAAAAAAAGCCTTAGAAACGACTTACCTTTCTGTAAGCTCCAAAATCCGAAACACTACTACACTTTTTTTTTACAACAATTTTTTTCCAGTTTTACCTGGATCGAGCATTATTAAACCTCTTTGAGGATAGCTCTCCCACTTGTGTTTTCTCCATACACAAGCTCGAACACGAGACCTTGCTTAAGGAAGATGAGCTCTTACCACTCAACCGCAACAACAACGGTTGGTAAAACACTATTACACTTACCTAAAAGTTCAATGTCCTAGATGTGAAATAGTATCACGATTGGAGCAGTCAAAATTTCTTGAAGATCAAATAACCAGGGTAGCTTTAAATCACAAGTCTAAGTGAACCAAGCGTTACACGCAACATCAGACCACTAAATTCTACGCCTAAGAGGCTAGGTATCACTACAACTTGTAACCCAAAAACGACATTTCTCGCTAACATTCTAAAAGGCAAAAGCAGCATCAACAAGAAAAAAACCAAATAAGGGAAGCTATAGAGTGATACTTGACGGGAAACAGTTTCGAACTTACGGAAAGAGAAACCTGGAACTGTGAGAGCGAGGAGAGAAGACAAGATGGAGCAAAGCTCGAGCTTCGTGGACGTCCATGAACGTAAATTGGAGCTTACGGATACCAGGAGCCAGGGTTGGAGCCACAGAGGGCATGATGAGAGGTCCTTGATAGGTGAATATGAAGCGGCATTAGCTGTAATTCGGTCACTGCGAGCTCTGGTTTCTCATGGAGACGGAGCTTGGCGCGAGAAACGACATTGGAATTTGGAAGAGGGGATTGGGAGAGGAGAGCTAAGAAAGAAGATAACATTCTACGGCCTCCATGGTTGGCATTTACATGCCAAAAGACAGGAAAAGCCACTAAACTTATTGTGTTTGTGCAAGACGGTGACTGAACTTCTATCTTTCAAATAAACCACAAAACTTGTATAGTTGATGTGGCAATAGTTGATACCAAGATGACGAACTAGAAAAATAACATGTGAAAAGATACAAGTTTCGGTCTCAATTTGTATAGTTCTTAAAATAAGTGGTAACAGATTTAGTCACTTACGGTTTTACCGGTTAAAGGGGTAAATTGTAGGTTTGATGATACCGCGTTGCTAGAGTTTTATTGTAAGATTCCAAACATATAGAGATAATTGTAGGTTTCACATATCTTAAGGGATAAATGTAAGTTTTTCTAAGAAAGAAAAGTAAAGCATAGATAGAGGATAAAGGAAAGGAAGAATGGGTGATTTTACCACTAAGATTTTCAAAATCTCTCATTTTGTCATCAACCTTTTTTCTGGGGTAAGAATGTCATCAATATTTATCAAAATGGTAAGTTTGTCACTAGACGTCTAGTCATGAAGTAATCAACGACTATTGGAAGTGAAGACAGACACAATCGATGCGCCAGAGATAGGGGAACGTATCGGTGACTCGGGTGCGATAGATGACAGCCTTGGTCAGCTGAATTAACGACGATAAGGTCGAGTTTTTTTATATGAATATGTTGCAATTGGTGGTGTTCCGATATTGATTGAGTGGAAAAAAGACTTATATTGGTTTGGTGGAGGTCCGATAAATATTAGAGGATAATTTTTCCTTCCAAGTTAACTATTCTGTCATGTCACGTTGCATCGCAGGGTCGATAGTGGCAAATTACCCCTAAAATGAAACGTTGATGGCAAATTTACCCCTAAAATAAAATATTGATGGTATTTTTACCCCAAAAAATAAGATAAGTGGCAAAATGAGAAAATTTTAAAAGATTTGTGGCAAAATTGCCCTTTCTCCCTAAAGGAAAAGAGAAACTGAGTTTTGGAAACCTCTTTATTTGGAAAAATATCCCTTTTTGCCATCAAAGTTTAGTCAAAAATCTATTTTTGCTATTATTTTAAAAAACGGTCCTTTTTTACCATTCGACATTATTGTTTTTTGTGCCCGTTTATCACTCACCGTTAAATTAATTCCACACTAAGCCCTAATATTTCTAAAAAATGATAAATTTACCCACTTCTAAACCATATTCACATGGAAGTCCCTAATAACATGTTGAGAGCCAAAAGGTATCGTCTCCCCATCCAGAAGTTAATGTTTTGCAAATGTCTCTCGGACGAGCTCACGGACCCGACGCTAAGGGTCAAAGTTGAACGAACAACTCGAGTTCGGCTCGATTAAAAGTTCGTTCGAACTCGTTCATATTATTTTCAAGCCAAGCTTGAACAAAATTCTAAGATCGTTACCTTTATCAAGCCTAACATGAACAACTTAATGCTCGACTCGGCTCAAATTTATCCTAATTTTTCTATTGATATTCGTGAACAGCTCGAGCTCGACTTGAGCTCGATTGATTTAAAGCTCGTTCGAGCTCGTTCATATTATTTTTAAGCCAAACCTGAACACAATTTCAGGCTCGATATAATTTTCAATCCTAATATGAACAACCTAGTTCTCGACTCGGCTAGGCTCATTTTCATCCCTCGACGCCGCAGCACCCACACCCTGAGATTCTTGGAGACGACGGCTCTATCATCGGCAACACCTTCCCAATCTTGTAACCTCGCATCTCTCAGGCGGATCAACTCATTTCTACTGTCTCCTAAAGGAAACTGCAGATCTCTACAAGCGGGCAGAATGATCGATCATAACCCACTCCCATCTCGAGCTTAATTGATGTACCAAATAATCTATGATCATATAATGATAGGTTATGTGGAAGCACAAACATTATAATGAAAGGATAGTTGATGAAACCATATATATGAATGGATTCAATAGCTCAACACTGTCAAACACCAACTTGTGTATCAGTGTTGCTGTATGAAGGAGAATTCTGAACGTATATGACTAATTGAGCTCTTATGAAGATGTCCAATGCACCATCAAGTCCAATACCCTCCTCCATTGAAGGGTGTTCCACAGGAAGTAAACCCTCCATTCAGAGCAAGATGTTGGTTGAGTGGGAGATATTATGATTGTAACTTTTAAAAGTTTAGGGTTAATTTTTTTATTTTTAAAAGTTTGGGGGTCAAATTGATTACAAAAGTATAATCTGTTACGGTATATTTCAAGAATATTTCATTCGTTAACGGTTCAGCGGCAAATACCTTCCAAAGAGTAAACGTTGATGGTAAAAAGGGTCCAAAGACAAAAAACGTTGATGGCAAAAAAGAACAATTTTTTAAATAATGACAAAAATCAACTTTTGGCTAAACGTTGATGGCCAAAAAGGACATGTTTCCTCTTTATTTTAACAAAGATACAAAAACCTCAACGATACTTAACACCTTGGTTGACTATTAGGTTCTTTAGGGTAAGAGTATTAGTTGTACTCTAACATTTCCAACTTTAACAATTTTGCTATAATTTTTTATAGTTTCACCCCTAGCTCCCCTTCCTCTTTGTTAGTTGCCTCCCTTTGTCGGTCGTGCGTAAACCGAGGTCACCACAATATGTGAAACCAACCTGTCATGTCCGAAAAATATGGTGATAGAAATTACGAGTAAGTGGGAAAAGGTAGGGTGTAAAGAACACACCCTAAAGCTTACGCGTAGGGATGGCAGTGAGTTAGTTAATCCGCGGATGAGGTATAACCGTAACTACCAACCGCGGATATTTTACTATCCGCGGTTAGTAGGTATCCGCTACATCAGTTAGTACCTGATATCTATCTCTGGATATCCGCGGATATTCATCACTCGCGGATATCCGTTACCTGTATAAAAACCGTTATTCAAACTTTGCATTAAGTAAGATATTTGATTTGTTGGGACTTGGGATGTTCCATTGATAAGAAAATAATGGATTGAGCTGGGTGTATTAAACATGAGTTGGGTATTATACATGGCTGAGTATTAAAAATGGGTCGGGTATTATACATAGATTGAGTATTAAAAAAAAGGGGACTGGGTAATGGTTAACGGGTATCCGCGGTTGCGGTTACCCCATATCCGTAACCGCAACCGCTCGAGTCATGGTTAGTAATTTTCATCTATTAGCCAATAACCACGGATAAACCGTTATAAAAGTTACGGATATCCGCGGTTACCGGTTATCATCCGACTCACTATCATCCCTACTTACGCGTGAGGGACTGGGGCCGACTCGATGAACATATCTAAGTGAAGGGTTAGCGTGCAGTGGCCGAGGAAGGGCAACAATGGTTGTATGGCTCAGAGAGGTATAAGGCCAACTTGATGCAATATATAAGCAAAGGGCTAGCGTGTAATGGTCCGAGAAGGGCATCAATGGTTCTATGGCTAAGAGAGGTAGACGGTAAACTGAGGATGGAAGGATTGAAAATATTAGAATAGAATCATTGATGTCTAAAGTGTTAGAGTACAATTAGACAAATTAACCCCTAAAAATTTAACAGTCAATTAACAAGAATAAACGGTAAATGAGGGATTTTAATAGGGTTTCTAAAATAGGGGTAGGTTTCCCAAACCTCGAGCAAATTTGTAATTTACCCCGGGATAAAAGTATTACCAGGGTGATCATTCAGTTAATTCAGTTACAAATCTGCCAAGTACTTTGTTTTTTTATTATGAAGTACCAAATAGAATTAACCACATAAGCCGACATAATCGAGGTATTTGGAACCAAAATAATTGCGATTAATTCGATTATGTACCATAGAATTGGATAATACACATTAAGAATAATAAATGTACCCAAAAATATGAATAAATAAATATTTTAATTATATTGTTCTCTTAATGTAATGGATTAAATAAGATTAATAGTATCTTTCAAGTGAGTTGTGTAATCTTTTCTAGGTATAAAAGGGGAAGCTTTTGGG
>JBBYHH010000012.1:587095-598887 GCA_038382905.1 Daphne laureola | reverse complement strand
AAAAAATCACCCTCTATTCCATAGGAATCCCCCGAGAAAACAGGGAAATGGAAAGAGAGTTTCTTCCCCAGTGGAAAATAATGATTTGAGGACCATGACTCCTCCAGAAATAGCAAGAAAATATTGACCTAACCACAGATACCCTATATGGGAATATCAACCCCTCAGAAAATATGAGTATTTTGAGTTAATACTCTAAGAGACAGACTCTGTGGAGATAGATCATAAAGACAGAAATACTAAAGCGCCAGATGGAAAGTATTTCAAGAAAATCAAAATTTCAAAGCTGAGAATCTTTAAGGTATGGTCACCAGAAGAATGGAGAATGTCTCACTCCAGAAGAAGGTTCTTGTATAAAAAATACAGTGACCATAATTATTCTTATTGGGATTATATCCAGGCCTGAGATAAAATTTTTAATATTCAAAACTCGGACAATAGGCACTTCTGGATGATTCTTTTCAAGACAAACCAAAAGAAATTCTCAAACTGGCTTCACCTTTGGTTTGCAAAGAGAAGACTAATCTCCGAACAGTTTCCAGAAGCTGTCAATGAATCTTATGACAAGTTTGTTGAATTCAACAAACACAAGTCTCAAAGGAAAATCATCTTTTATACTGAATTCTACTTTCTGGTGATCTATCAAATCCCTTGGATTGTTCAATGAAATTATGAGGTGGATCAAGAACAATATGTCTATGTTCTCGAAAGGGTATGGGTTTCCATTGGTGGGATAAATGTGTGATTAATTCATACCTCATAGAGAAAATCACACTCAAAGTTATCGAGCTATATGAAGCTTTGAATGAAGAAAATATCGATTCAATGTTGGGGACGCTCTATTCCATATTGGAGTCAGCAGACATCCCCCTAGAAGAAATAAAAGAGAAGCTAATGAGATTAGCTTTTAAATCTGCCCAAGAACAGCTGTCTGCCCAAGAACAACTGTCTAAATACCCCAACCAAGGAGGACCCACCTAAAAGAATTAATTATGGCTATCTGAGAAAGCCATGTGCTGAGTGGGGTAAAGTTTGCACTCAGAAAAGGAAAGTCATTCTCATGGTGCGAGAAATAGTCAACCTTTAATAAAGCAAGCATTATTGCTCACATGCAATAGCCAGAAATTGTGGTTGCCAGCCAGGAGGGCAATAGAAGAAAAATGAATCATTTCCCTATAAATAGAAGGATTCACAATAAAATGGGCCATCCATCAATTTTCTACTTGAAAATCTCTCTCTCTCTGCTCCTCCAAGTTCATAGTTGAACGCCTTTCTAACTAAAAATATTGTTTGTAATTTACTTTGAACGTGTGTAGCTGTTGGAACCTTGGTGTGCTCGTGTGTGCATCCATCAACATTTGTTTGCAATTGTTGTGAGCATCTGGTATTCAATAGATTACTGTAAGTTTGAGTTTTCAATGTTATAATATCAGTTATGTGTTATTATTATCATCTCATAATTTTAATGTATTAATCCATTATTATTACCTGGCTCAAAATTGGAAATTGGTATCAGAGCCAGGTTTGGCTGTTGTCATAGCTCTAGTACTGCTTTGTATCAACTAGAATTGTTAAAGGACCCAAAGAAGCTTTAAACCCCTTGTTATGCCTTATTTCAAAGATTCCAGAAACTTTTAGGCCTAACTTGCAACTTTTCTTAAAGATTTAGGCTCAGTTCTCTACGTTTGTAAAAGTATTAGGCCTCTTTTGAGAATTCAAAAAGATTTAGGCCTAAAATGAGAAAACGGTAAAACCTTTAGGCCTAACTAGTTATTTATCCCATATAAATTAGGATTATAGAGTTACTTGCCTAACAAGTAATCTCTCGATTATGCAGTATGCAGTTGTTACATTCCTTCTAGCTTTCTACTTACTCAATGTTTAAGTATTCTACTAGGATTAGGATTAGTTCTTTCGGTTAGTTATCATGTAATATAAATAGCATTCATTATTAATGGAAAAGGTTACAGTTTGGTGGCCACAAGTAGAGTTAACCCTAGTTCTTGTCGTCAACAATCTGGTATCAGAGCTGCAGCTTTGATCATGGCGGAATCAAGCTTTCCAATCCCAAAGTTTGATGGTGATTATGAGCATTGGAGTATCCTCATGGAAAATTTTCTCCGTTCTAAGGATTACTGGTGGCAATCTAACCTGGGTGGAGAGAACCAGGTGACAAGGAGTCATTGAAAAAAACACAAAAGAAGGATCTTGGAGAAATGAAGATGAAAGACCTAAAAGCTAAGAATTATCTGTTTCAATCGATAGACAAGAGCACATTGAAGACAATTGCTCACAAGGATACATCAAGGAAGTTATGGGATACTATGAAGATTAAGTTCTAAGGGAATAAGAGAGTCGAAAGAGTCCAGATGAACATCGTAAGGAAAAGCTTTGAGATCCTGGAGATGAAAACTGGGGAATCAGTCACTGAGTACCTTGGGAAAGTCATGCTTATTGTTAATGATATGAGAAACCTAGGGGAGCAGATGATTGACAGAATGGTGGTAGAGAAGATCTTAAGAACTCTGACAGATAAATTCAATTATATAGTTTGCTCCATTGAAGAATCCAAAGACACTAGCAGAATGAGAATTGATGAACTACAAAGTTCTCTACTTGTGCATGAACAAAAGTTCAAAAAGAATGAAAAAGAAGATCAAGTCTTAAAGGTAGGAGAAGAAAGAAGAGGCTTCTTTAGTCGAGGCATAGGAGGATATAGAGGTAGGGGTCGAGGAAGGAACCAATCATATGGAAGGGGACAATTCAATGACTATGGTAGAGGTCAACCTGGCAGAGGACAATTCAGTGATTATGGTAGAGGCAAACCCTTTGATAAATCCCAAATTGAATGCTACTACTGTCACAGGTTAGGCCACTTTCAATATGAGTGTCCCAGACTTGACAGAGAAACAAATTTCATATAAGAAAAGCATGAAGAAGAGATGTTACTTATGGCAATAAGTGAAGACAACAAGAAGGAATGCAGTAATGACTGGTACCTGGACTCAGGATGTTCAAATCGTATGTGTGGGCATGAAGACAATTTCACAGAGCTTGACAGGAACTTCGAACACTCAGTTAAGCTGTGTGATGATAGTAAACTACAAGTGATTGGTAAAGGAACAGTTAAGATTAAAATAGAGGGAATTACTACAGTGTTAAAGGAAGTATACCTAGTACCAGACTTGAAAAATAATCTTCTGAGTATTGGCCAGCTTCAAGAAAAGGGATTAGCGTTTCTAATCCAAAAAGGAGCGTGCAAAGTCTTTCATGACACAAGGGGTCTCATTGTTGAAGAAAAAATGAGCTCCAACATGATGTTTATTATACAAGTAGAAACACTCAAGCAACAACCTGAGTGTTTTCAAACAAAGGATGATGATCTCTCTTTGCTTTGGCATAAGAGATATGGGCACTTGAACTACACAGGACTTCAAGCTTTGCACAAAAACAACATAGTGGAAGGGTTACCAGAGCTAATACCACCTCAGAAGTTATGTACTGACTGTATGAAAGGAAAACAACACAGAGAAACCATTCCAAAGCAAAGCTCATGGAGGGCAAGTCATAGGTTGGAACTTATACATGCAAACATCTGTGGCCCTATCACACCCAAATCCAGCAGTGGAAAGAGGTATGTTTTAGTCTTTATTGATGATTTTAGCAGAAAAGCATGGCCTTAGTTCCTAATTGATAAGTCAGATGCTTTTGAACACTTCAAAGCATTTAAAGGGACAATTGAAAATGAGACAAATTTAGCACTAAAATGCTTAAGAACAGATAGAGGGAGAATTTACCTCTACTGATTTCAACAACTTCTGTAAACAACAAGGGGTAAAGAGACAACTCAGTGACTCACCACTGCCTATACACCTCAACAGAATGGGGGTGGTAGAGAGGAAAAATAGAGCAGTGATGAATATGGTTAGAACCATGCTCACAGAGAAGAATATGCCTAGGAGTTTTGGGCAGAAGCTACAAAAATGTCCTTCTATATACTAAATAGGTGTCCAATGTTTGCAGTTAAACAAGTGACCCCCCAAGAGGCTTGGAGTGGCATCAAGCCTTCGGTAAAACATCTAAGGGTGTTTGGATGTCTAGTTCATGATCATATTCCTGATGTAAAGAGAAGCAAATTAGATGAGAAAATCATTATCTGTGTTTATCTAGGCTTAAGTGATAAATCAAAGGGCTATAAACTGTATGATCCTACAACCAATAAGATCTTGATAAGTAGGGATGTGGTTTTTGAAGAGAATGAGAAGTGGGACTGGAATCCTACACCTAATATAGACAATAACACCCTAAGCTGGGGTGATTCTAGCAGTGATGAAGAATCGCAAGAAGAATAGAAGGATTCGTCAGAACCAGTACTGCCAGAATCAAGGGGAGGAAGAGTGAGAAGACCTCCTCAATGGATGCAAGACTATGAAACTGGCCAAGAATTTTCAGATGATGAAGTTAATGTTGCATCTATATGTGACATGGCTCTGTTAAGTGATTCATCAGATCCAGTCACTGTACAAGAAGCAGTACATGAGGATCATTCGAAGAATGCTATAGATCTAGAAATTGAATCAATCGAAAGGAACAACACTTGGACACTTACTCAGCTACCTAAAGGCACCAAAGTGATAGGGGTAAAGTGGATTTTCAAGACAAAATTAAATGAACATGGAGAGGTTGACAAGTACAAATCCAGACTAGTGGCAAAAGGTTTTACTCAAAAGTATGGAATAGATTACACTGAGGTGTTTGCCCCAGTTGCAAGGATGGACACTGTAAGAGTAATCATTGCAACTGCTGCTCAAAAGAATTGGGATACCTTCCAACTAGATGTAAAATCCGTTTTCTTACAAGGTGACATTGAGGAAGAGGTCTATGTTGCATAACTAGAGGGCTATGAGAAGCAAGGACAGGAACACCTTGTGTACAAACTACATAAGGCCCTATATGGTCTCAAACAAACACAAAGGGTCTGGTTCAGCAGGATTGAAGCCCACTTTATCTATGAAGGTTTTCATCATAGTGGCAGTGAACAAACCTTGTTCACTAAAAGAGGAAAGGAAGGACAGATCATCATAGTAAGAATCTATGTTGATGATCTGATTTATAGAGGAAATGATAGAGCTATATTAAAGGATTTTAAGGACTCAATGTTAAGAGAATTTGACAGGAGTGATCTGGGAAAAATGCATTTTTTCTTGGGGATTGAGGTGATACACGAAGCAGTAGGGATCTCAACCTATCAACACAAATATGCAATAGAGGTATTGAAGATATTTAAGATGACTGAATGTAATTCAGTTCACAATCCAATGACTCCTGGTATGAGAATTGATAAGGACAGTGAAGGGGAAGTGCTCGATGAGACAACATACAAACAGGCAATAGGAAGTCTGATGTATCTAACAACTACCAGACCTCACTTAATGTTTGTAGTAAGCCTTTTGAGTAGATATATGTCCAGACCCACTCTAATACATTTTCAACTAGCAAAAAGAGTATTAAGGTACATAAAAGGGACTGTGAATTTTGGAATATGCTACCATAGAGGAAAATCAGAAGGTTTAATGGCATACACTGATAATAACTATGCTGGTGACACTGAAGATAGGAAGAGCACCAGTGGATATGCCTTCCTACTGAGCTCTGGTACAGTTGCATGGGCATCAAGAAAACAACCAATAATCACCTTATCTACCACTGAAGCTGAGTACATTGCTGCTACAATGTGTGATTGCCAAGCAGTTTGGATGAAGAGGATATTGCTGGAGTTGGGACATGAGATAGAAGAGTGCACTCACATCGGATGTGATAACAGCTCAACAATCAAATTGTCTAAGAATCCAGTGTTTCAAGGTCATAGTAAGCACATAGACATTAGATACCATTTTCTGAGGAACTTGACTAAAAATGGAGCTATCTTGCTGGAGCATTGTGGGAGTAAAGAGCAGGTGGCAGATATTATGACCAAAGCTCTAAAGTTGGACACTTTCTTAAAGATCAGAGAGATGCTGGGAGTGAAGCCAGTCATGGATGTAAACTAAGCTACAAAATGCAGCTAAGTTTAAGGGGAGGAAATGTTGGAGTCAATATAAACTAGGATTAAAGTTACTTGCTTAACAAGTAACATCTCGGTTATGCAGTTAGTATTCCATCTAGCTTTCTACTTACTTAAGGTTTTGGTTTTCTACTCGATTAGGATTAGTCCTTTATCATGCAATATAAATAGCAATTATGATCAATGGAAAAGGTGACAGGTGCCACAAGTAGAGTTAACCCTAGTTCTTGTTGTCAACATTATTTAACGTTACAAATCTAAACATTAAAATAAAAAAGTTATCTATTAAACACCCTGAAATAACTAAAATAAATGAAATAATTAATGGGGAAGAGAGGGAGTATATTCACATAAGCTTATTTCGGTACATTTGATTCTTCTTAGTGTTTTATCTCATGATTTTATTCTTCGTATTTTCCTTGTCCTATCAAATTATTAGAGAGAAATACATGAAAAACAAAATAATAATATTCTTCATATTTTGTGATATTAACCAACTGGTGGTCAGAACTCCGAAGCCGCAGCACGCATGTAAAGTAATTAAAAAGATACCTATAAACATGCACAAACTCATCGGCACACAAAGAGGTTAAATTAGTAGAGAGAATCTACACAACAAACAAAATAACGTTCATAATTTGTGATATTAACCATACGTTAATCAGAACTTGGAACACGCAGGACGCGGGTAAGGTAGATTTTCTCGGGTCAGTTACATCTGTATACCTATAAGATAGGGTAACTTAAGACTCGAGCTCAACCCCTTTTAATATCCCAGTTGAACTTTTCTGCCAAACTTGAGCTACAACTCAATAAAACTCAGTTCGAAAGGACCTAACTCAAGCTCCAGCGCTACCTCATAAAGGCCTTATTACGCTATCTCTAGGGGTGTAAATGGGTAGGGCCTTTAAATGATAACTCGAATTGAGACTTATCAAGTCGATACCTATTAAGTTCGAGCTCGAGTTCGAGCCTGAAATGAAGCTTAATATGTTAACGAGTCGAGCTCGAGTCTAACGATACTCGACCTTATCAAGTATCGATACTTACCAAACCTCTTAAATTTATTGATTATATTATAACTTTTGTTAGGTATAATGGTATTTTATTAATAGTAATCATTATAATTAGTAAAAAATTATCAATTTGGATGTTTAAGTTATAGAATAAATTTTGATGATATATTATATTTTTTATTATTTGTTAATTATAATATAAATTATAAAGTTTCAAAACGGACCTATCAAATTATTCGAACCGAGCTCGAGCCTAACATATTGGACTCAAGTAATTCGAGTTCGAGTAGTAGCAATATGCTAAGTGGCCGAGCTCGGGCTAAGGCTCGGCCCGGCCCATTTACATCCTTAATTCTCTCTAATGCTGATTGTAGAAGCTCTGGCTTAGCAATGAACTTCATTACACATGGATACAGAAAATTGAACAGATTTATGTCGCCTTTTATGTACTCAGATCATATTGTCTGCAAGATAGCGACTGCTATTACTTCCTACAGGGAAAATGTCAAAATTCTAACATAATTCCTAAACTATGATGAGCTAGTCCAGATAGAGAGGAGAAATATAGCAGAGTTGACAAGCAGAAGGTATCAGATAACGGCTTGACCTACTGGAAAGGGAGCGAGTAACTGCTGTCTTCACCTTGCAGTTGCGCCTCTTCAAGCTCTTTTACATTCTTCACAACGTCTTCGACTTTTCTTGACAAATGATCAGTATGATCCTCAACTAATTTCAATAGCATATCTAACTGTTCCTTGTAAGCTGCACAACGGCGTTTACAACGTTGCCTCTCATTATGGAGCTCTAGGGTCAGCTCTCTTATCCTTTGATCCTTCTCATCCTACACCAAAGAAGAAAAGAGCCTTGAACATTTGTGATCACTTGAAAGAGAAAACACAAGATGATACAGACATAAGAAGAGGATGATGTATCTTTTTCACTCTCCAACGCTGAGCATGGAGAAGGTAACTATGCAGACAGACATAAGGAAACAAAAAGTACATGCACACAACCTAAGATAGGGTTGTAAATGAGCCGCGCCGAGCTCGAACTATGCTCTACTCGAACTCGGCTAGAATGCTTTGATCAAGCTCGAGTTCAGCTCAATGAGCCTTCATGATACAGGCTCAAACTCAGCACGATCGGTTGCTCGAGTTCGGCTCAATTGCTCGAAACCTATCAAGAATCATTTAAACTACGCTTGAGTTCAGCTCGGTAGCTGCTCGAAATTTAATACTTTATAATTTTAGTCCTGATAATACTTCATAAGATTAGTAAATTAGGTCCCGCTACTTTGATTACTTACGTCTAAACTATCCTAGGTTCTTTTTAGCATGTATTGCTAGTAACTCGATAAACAATCATTTTATGTTGTGAAGTGTATGAAAAAATCATTGAATTGTCAATCTGACTCTGATATCTTCGCCAACACAAAAACAAATTTATTTTAAGAGCAGTTCTAATAGACCCTATTTCATTATATCCACCATTCTACATCATGTTGTTCAACTATTTTCTTATCATAAGTCAACATGAGCTATCAAGTAAACAGTTCCCTAAGGGGGCGAAAAAAGTATCAGACCATCCAGATCACCCCAAAAGAGCAAAATGACAAACATTGCAGACTTGATTTCACTGATTTTTTTTTTTTCCCCCTTAAAGATGCAAGTATACAACAAGTCAACAACCCATAATGTACTAAAAAACTTTAGAAAGATGTCCACCATTATGATTACTGGTTAGAAAAATACCTCACTCCTTGAACTTTTTGCCGCACCTCGCCACGGTACTTTCCCAGGAGACAACAATGAGTGGTTGTGTTCCTTAATAAATTTGGTAACAATCCACTTATCTCCAGGTCTCACAGCTAGTCTTAGCATTGCAGAACAGCCTTCACGAGTGGGGGGAGATGGAGGAAGAACTCTGTCTTTCCTATAAATATATTTCTTTTCGCGGAAACCTTCTTTAGAACAAACAAAATCTTGACCAATCACCATGTTATTGATACGTGAGCGCCTATTATGATGAATGCGAACTGTAAAACCAATATGCCTACCATAAGCAACATAAAAGTCTCGAGCCGAATCTCTCGACTTGAACTCCATGCCAATGTATGGTTCTAAAGAATCCCCCGGCAAAGGTGAACGTTCAACAGACTGTTCCATAATTCTGTCAACTTCTCCAATGGACAAACCAATATTTTTGGAAAGCTCATCATCAGTGAATTCATCATCTTTAAAACCTTCAAGTTGGTAGTATCTTTCACTATCAATATCATCTGAAACAACTGATTGATTGAATTCGCTCTCCATTCAGCTCAGAAACCATACTCAAAGATGCTTATCAAACCATCATGGCCTGAAAAGGGAAAAGGATGAGCTATGTTTCCATTCCATTCCCTGTTCTTCTCCTAATTAAAAAAAAAAACAAATGCAGGCAAAAGAGAATTTCAATTGTGTTTTCATTTAAAGAAACTGTGGATATATAACAAGCCCCAGATGAAAAACAACAAGGAACAAGTTAGTCCAGAAGTGATGTTCCAAAAATTAGTAGAGAATAGAAAATCCCAATTAAGTTGTTGATCATGCAATGTTGATTCATCACCACCAACTAATCACCAACATACAAGAATCAGTCACATATATCACATAAGAAGCACTAAAGTTGCATTCAGAGGATTTAAGAACAAAGAGACAACTGGCGACTAATCTAATCACTGCCAATCGGGCAGATAGGGTTCTTCATATCTGGGTTAGAATTAACAAATTTAACATCCATATAAACAAAATTAGAAAACGGGAAAGAGGCGATCACAATCAAGAAACTGATAATCAAAATATTGGAGGCAAGTTATAAGATTATCGGAAATGGAATCAAACAATAAGGCAAAAGAAGAAGAAGCAGGAACTTGAAATGCAGAGAGTTTAGCTAGTAACTAACAAGTGAATAGTGAGAGCAGCTCTTCTTTTGTTTCAGTCAGAGCGAAGTACTAGAAGAGAACCACTCTCTCTCTCTCTCTCTCCTGTAAATTTACTCCATCAATGACAATAGTAGAGTTTGGCCGACCAGAGAGAGCTGGAACCGTCGACCCCGTATAACCGATCATTTCTATCGCGGTTAAAATTAATAATTAATGGATTGACGTTACGGTTTTTTTTCATAACCATAACTTAATGAATACGGTTAGTGATATGGGATAACCGTAATATGAATAACCGTTAATCACAGTTAAATAGTTAACCCCTAATTTATATTTTAGGTCCAGCTAATTTATATATTAGGTCTATAAATTTTATGCACTAAACTCAAACCCAACTTACTCTAAATTCCTAACCTCTAAATTCCTAACCTCTCAACTCTTTCAACAAGCACAATCTAAGTCCTAATCCTAAGTCTAACTAATATTCTAAATTTTTTACCCAGATTTTATTAAACTGTTGATATTTATCTTAGGTTTAATGATTAAAATATTAAATGATTAAACTGTTGTGTAGATCGGTGGATAACCACGCTGAATTCATAAATTTCTGGATATTTGGAAGTATGGAGCTGCGTTGTAATTCGTAAAATATGTATGGTCTATTTTGGATAACCGTGGATATTCGCGGTTAGCGGTTTTAGATGTGAACTTGTAACCGTTACGTAAAAACCGTAAACTGTGGATTTAAAAAAACCATGGTCAGCGGTTTAGGGGATACCATGGATTAACCGATCTGTTACCATGCCTAGCCGGAAGGGAATTGCATTAGCAATTTTTGCCCCAAGTAAAAAAGCACAAGTAAACCCCTGAATTTTTTTAATTTGTCATGAATTAATCACCAAAAATTTTATCCGTTGAATAAATCATTGAATTTTTAAAATTGTACCAATTTAGCTATTGCATCTAATTTCTGATGATGTTTTAGGTAAAAAAATGACATGGATTGATCATAAAGTTAAATCTAAAGTATCTACAATTGTTTGATTGAAAGAAGAAAAAAAAAAATTGGACGTACACATTAAGAGAATATCACGTTGTTTCCCTTATCTTAGTGACACTCTCACTTTCCCTTTGATAATCTTTTAACATCGTCCAAGCAAAGTGCCTGGTTCGTGGTCGAACCGGCTCAACACGCTAGTCCGGTTTTAACAATTATGGCTAGGGGTGTCAATTCGGCAGGTCAGGTCGGGTTCAAGTTGGGTCATTCGGGTTTCGGGTTAAGCTGTTTCTGGGTCAGGTCGGGTTCAGTTCGGGTCCGAGTCATTCTGGTTGAGTTTATTTCGGGTCATTTCAGGTTCGGGTTCGGTTTCAGGTTGTTTCAGTC
The DNA here is from genome assembly GCA_038382905.1 of Daphne laureola. Classification (NCBI taxonomy): domain Eukaryota; kingdom Viridiplantae; phylum Streptophyta; class Magnoliopsida; order Malvales; family Thymelaeaceae; genus Daphne; species Daphne laureola. The sequence goes on along the minus strand of JBBYHH010000012.1, from coordinate 587,503 downwards.
TCGAGTCCAAGTCGGGTTTCTTCGAGTCCAAGTTTGGGTTTCTTCGGGTCAAAATTTGAGTTTCTTCGGATCAAATTTTGGGTTTCTTCGGCTCTAAATTTGGGTTTCTTCTAGTCAAAGTTCTGGTTTCTACGGATCCAAATTCGAGTTTCGTCAGTCCAAGTTTGAGTAGCTGAAATTTTCAAATTAAACTTTTGTTTTGTATATTTATATTCTTTTTATGCATATAATTTTTCCTCCAATAAAATTGAATACTAAATATTCTTCCAACAAAATTGAAAATTGGATATTGCTCCAACAAAATTAGAGATTGCACATTGTTCCAAAAGATTAGAATTTAGATATTGTTAAATTGTCACAAACAATTAAAAATGGAATATTGCTCCAACAACTTTGGAAATTATGAAT
>JBBYHH010000012.1:569681-586995 GCA_038382905.1 Daphne laureola | reverse complement strand
ATGAGAGTATCATAATGCAACGAGAGTACATCATTAATGGAACAAAATGCATCATTTGATAGCACGAGAGCATAATTGGAGACAGTTGAATAAAGTGCAACATTGTCATCAAGACGAGTGCATCATGTTGTTATGGGGAGCATCATAATGCCACGTGAAATGCATAATTGTCGTGATCAAGCACATCTATGTGTGTTCTAGAACAAAATATTTACATCAGAGTTATGAGAAACGAACGTATCATATTATTATCAGAACGCATCATAGTGTATGTGGAATGCATCATTGAAGTGTTGGAGAGCATCATTTTGGGCTTAAACAAATGCGTCCGAACCGGTGGTTTTTTTGTCGTTAGAAAAAATGAAATTGACTGGATTTGCTACTAATTTTGTTAATTTTATGAAAAAAAATGGATCAATTTGATTTTTATCTAATTTAATTGCTTCAGCACAGAAAGATGAATGAATCACCGTAAATTTGACAATTTCAGAATTATCAGCGACAAACACAACGATAAATTAGAGTCGTGTTTGTTCCTTTTTGTTCTCTTTATAGACAAATAGATGTCCACGTTCATAAATAAAAGTCCATCTTCTCTATACTTGGAAGTTGGAACGTACGCGGAGTATTTCCCACAAAAAAACTTACCGTTTACGTGTACGGTGCGGCCCCTCGTAGTCGTAGTTAAGATTCGAGAATAGTCCACGTGTCAACATCTTCTACAAAAGGTAGCCCCCCCCCACGTCTATGTGGCAGGTCCATAACCTCCACTAACCTGCCTCTCATTCGGTCGGAGATATGCAGGCCCCTCAGATCTTCCACCACGTGTCCCTTTTCCGTCAGTCAGATCACGCTTACCTCACCACGTGTCAATCTCCCGCTTTCTCCCTATCCTTTTCCGTTTTGCCCCCAACGGGAAAACAATTTCACTTAAACCCACGATTTTCCCGCTAAATGATCCAAACAGCTCTTTCGTAAACCTGCGCTAATCCGAGATTAGCGCCACCCTTTTTATTAAAACCCGGACCTTGTTTTACGTGTCAGCAACCACCTCTCTCTGTTTCTACCTTTTTCCCACGTGTCGTCACCTCCTTCCTCCCCCTCCCTTCTTCTTCTTCTTCATTGACTCGATAAAACCCACCGGAGAATCCGCAAAAAAAAAATAAAACAGAGCAAAAAATCAAACGTAACACTGACCCTTCTTTATTCCTCCTCTGATCGATCTTGTATTGTATGAAGCTAATTTCTAAGCTCTTCAATGGAGGAAAACTGTGTGATAGTTGGGTTGAATCATGAGAATGAGGTGGAGCTTGAGCTGGGTTTGTCCATAGGAGGGAGCTTCAAAAGGGTCGAGAAGCTCAAGCCATTCAAGAAAGATCAGATCCGGAACCGTACCCCTGATTCGGATCTTACCGAAAAGTCGGTAACTTTAACTGCGGCGGAGCAAGAATCCGATGCGGCGGCTGATCCGCAGCGGAAGCGTGAGATTCAGGCGATGCGGCGGAAGGAGGCGAAGATGAAGCGGGAAGAGAAGCAGCAGAAGCGAGGGTTGTCCTGTAAAAAGATAAAGGTGGAATGTTCAGGGTCATCAGACGGAGAAACCAAGAATTCCGCCGGAGCCCAAAACGCCGGGCGTAACCTTGACCCGAACCCGGCATTTAGCTCTGCGATTCCAGTTCCGGTGCCGCCGTGCCCGTACCCGGAGGTGCAAGGTTTCGTTAATCCTTGCGGAACTACTGGTACGCCGCCGTGCTGGAGTGGTGTAAGCGGCGGGAATGACAGAAATGCGGCGGTGAATCAAGGTTTTAGGCCGTTCAAGGGCAGTCAGACTCAGAATTCGGGTAGCGGGCTGGAATCGGATCCGAATAGCAGCTGCTGTAAAGATGATAGTACTACTGGAATTAAGAAATCGGTCTCCAACGGCTCCACTGTGTGCACCGATCTGCAGAGCTCTTCCAATCAGGGTGGTATATATCTTAATTACACTTCATTCAAATTCTTAATCTTTGTCTGTCACATGATAAATTTGTTTCTTTAAATTAATTATATTCATTCATCAGGTGGGTCCTCTAGCAATATTGAGATTGGACCCAAATGCCAACTTGAAGAAACTGCAACTTCACATCAGACACAAGAGCCTGCAGCAACTGGTGAAGACAAAAAACAACCTAAGGATGATAGTAATAAGACTATTGTAGATTCAGAAAACAATGCTCCTCCTATTTCTAGCCCGCCGCCGTGCATGCCTTGCGTTTCCACGAGGGGTGATGGTCCGAATGGGAGGACTGTGAATGGGTTCTTGTATAGATACAGCTCGCAAACAGATGTTAGTATTGTTTGTGTGTGCCATGGGAGTTCCTTCTCGCCGGCGGAGTTTGTGGAGCATGCCGGAGGTACTGCCGTTTCGCAGCCTTTGAGACACATTACTGTAATTCCTTCTGCCTTTTGATCTCACTCCATTACCTTAGTAATTAGTTCCAGATTTTAGTGGGGTGATGGTGATGATGATGTATCATATATGTAGCTACCTACCTAGCTAACTAACGGGTAGAAAGACAGATCCGTTCAGACGGCCTACGTTTTTGCACAACTTTCCTGTCACGAATGTAATCGTAACAGAAGCTGCTTTCCTTTTACCCACCCCTCTCGGAGGAGGTAAATATTTGATTGTTTTTCCGCTCATCAAACTTTTAAATCCTAAATCCGCTACTGCCAAGTAACTAAGGGACTCACCACCCATGCTACGAAAAGCCTCACAACACAAACCTCAAGGCTCGAGGCTGGGTGAGTGAGCCAGATCAACACTCAACCCTCCCAAACTACATACTCAACCAAATCACCACACAAAAATGGTCCCTTCCCAGACCTACACACAACCAAACACATGCAATTTTGCCCCTACCATGCGAACCCCACCATCCCAATATTATGTTTAAAGAGTGTTCTACTAATTCATTATCTTAATTGGATATTTAGAGATATTTTATGTCTAACTTCTCACTTAATTCGCGTTATTTTTTTGTTTGAAACATTATCAGAAATAATACACAATGATTAAATTGGTACAATTTTAAAAATTCAATGGTTCATCCGTCTGAATAAAAAGTTTATTGTCCCATTCATGACAAATTGAAAGATTCAAGGATTTTTTTATGCTTTTTACCTTGCGCAATGGGATAAGATGTTAGTAAAACAGAATTGGTGCTAAATCCGTACTGAAACGTAAACGTCAGTGGCGAAATTGGCAAGTTCCGAAAAGAAAAGGATTGTTGGGCCAGGTTTTCTAGCGCTGCGCCGCGGAACTACTAAAAACCCTCGATCACTGTCGTATTCTTCTGCCTCCGGAGCTCGTCAAAAACCCTAAGCCACCGTCAGCGGAGGCGGGAGAGAGCGCCGGAGAGAAGAACAACAACTGAATTCGCATTCTACGAGTTTGCCCTGCCTTAGCACGTCCCCATCGTCTACGCAATCCTAGTCGAAGAGCTCAAGGTAAGTAGTAAGTCAGTCATCTCTGTGTTTTCGCTCTTTCTATTATAGTTTCTTAGATCTGAGTGCATTCGAGGCTTGTTTTTCCGCCGATTTTGTTAAAAATATAGTATGTGTTTCATAACTCAAGTTAGGGAATTAAAATTTTCTTCTTATTTGTTATGCGAATTGAAGTTTGAACTCACGATAGGTATCATATATTGTTTGTGTTTTTTTGTTCACGTTGGCATTGCCGTTAGTTTCCATGAGCTATACTGTCTCTTATTTGTCGGTTCTTTGTGCTGATTAAGCTTGCTTTTCGAAGGATTTCTTCTCCCAGTTGGTTGATGTTGAAAATTAAACCTAATACACAAATGTTATAAGTTTCTCAAAAGTTTCAACTGTCGATTACATTGCAGAGTCTGATGGCCTCTATGGCGTCTGCAGTGGAGCAACCTGCAGTCGGAGTTGCTCAACCTTCAGCTGATGTTGTAAGTTCTTTTCTTGTTTTCTTAGTGTTTTGCCTCCTGTGGAATGGGCGGTGAGGTGGATTTGGGGTTTGAGAGAGGGGGTTCTCTAACTGAGTTTGATTTTCAGCATACTAGAAATCATCCTGCCACTAAATCTCATTATAATTCTATGCTGAAATCTAGGTTGGAAATGCTTTCGTTCATCAATACTATCATATCCTGCACCAATCCCCGGAACATGTCCATCGCTTTTACCAGGATGTTAGCAAACTCGGTCGCCCTGAAGGGAATGGAATGATGGGTACCACTACAACCATGCATGTGAGCTCTCTCTCTCTCTCTCTCTCTCAAAAGAGTATCTTAAGTCCAATGTTGGATATTCTCTCCCTGAATCTGTTTTCTTTAGAACTCAATTCTAATAAGTTAAGTTGATTAGAGTTATTTTATAATCTTCAAGGCTAGCTTGGTGTTGATATCAATAATATATAAACTGAAGTATGGTGGTAGAGATATACTTTCAAGGAACTCTTTTAACAGGGAGCAAATAATTTTTTGATTATTTTTCTTTCCTTCTGTAGTTGCATATTTCTACTGTAGAAATTATTGTTGATTCCCAGGTGTAGAATATCTCTTTTTGGAACCAATATTAATGTCACTTGGGAGGAATGTTTTCGTGTTTGTTCTATTTATGCTATGCTTATATTTGAAGTCTGATTTTTGTTTTTCTGTATACTAACATGGAAGGGAAATGCGAGTATGGAATATGCATGAATCTATTTTTCATAGTTTTGTTGTGTACTTTTGTGAACCATGCACTTCTTGACTTACGTATTTTTCATGGTTGTGATTTGTCTGAGTTTGAACATGGTTCAACTGATTAATTATTGCTCTTAAAGCTGAGCTCTTGTGCTTCTTGGTCAGGCGATCAATGAGAAGATCCTTTCACTTGATTATGGAGATTTGAGTGCTGCAATCACTACAGTTGATGCACAGGATTCTCATAATGGGGGAGTCCTTGTTCTCGTGACAGGCTATCTTACTGGAAAGGATAATATGAATAGGAAGTTTACACAGAGCTTCTTCTTAGCTCCACAAGATAAAGGATATTTCGTTTTAAATGACGTATTTAGGTGTGTTGATGAGAAATACGAAATTGGAAACCTGAATATAAGTCAAGTTGAACCTCCTCTTGCAACTGAGCAAGGTAATATTACACTCCAGTTTCTCTAGTGTCATATTTATACTGTGTTTGATTTGCGTTGCTGCTAATCCAAATGCTTTTTTCTTTCTCATTAGTGCCTGAGAACATTGTATCACAAGAAATGACACCAGCTGAAGAATTCAGTGGGGCAGAGGTGTGTAACTCTCTTGAGAATGGAGATGTTTCTATCGAGGAGGAAGTACCAGTACCCGAGGTAGTTAGTGAAGTTCCAGATGAGTTGCAGATGATTGCTGAATGTAGCTCCAAAAATCTGGACGTCCCAAAGAAATCTTATGCATCTATTGTAAGTAACCATTTGGCTATCAGTCTGATGCAAGGCTAGGGGAATCTTAGAAATTACCAACACAAATATAATTGAGACTACAGGGCAGCTAATGATTGGGAGTTGCATTTGATGGTGGAGAAGAAGTTGTACCTTATTCTTCTCCGTTACCTTGTTTGTTTAAGCTTTATAGTAGTTCCAATCAAAAGTATGGTGTGTATAGCTAAATAATTCTATTTTGCTGTTTAGGTGAAGGTTCTAAAGCAGAATAATGCTCCCTCCTCAGCTCCTGCACATTCCCCAATGAGGTCACCGGTTAACAATAATGACCCTCCAGCATCTGTTGCTCCACCTGCAATCGCCCAACCTCAACTTGCAGAACCAGATGCTCAAATTTCTGCCTCAAATGTTAATGAGGATGGGAATGATCAAGATGCAGATGGTATGCTGTTGTATTATCCCCTTTCTTTCTTCTTTTATTATTAAGTGCATGTTGACAGCATTCATTTGTTTTTCACATCAAGGTTACTATTGTTTAGTGTGTTTTTACCTGATTACTCCGTCTTTCTGTACAGCTGAGGGTCTATCCATCTATGTCAAAGGTCTTCCGCTGAATGCTACTCATAGCATGTTGGAGAATGAATTTAAGCAATTTGGAATGATTAGGAGTGGTGGTATTCAAGTCAGATGCCAAAAGGTGCTTTGACAGACTTAAACATGTTATGCAATGAAAATGTTGTTTAAATATTTGATAAATATATATTTTTTTTTATGTTAGGGATTTTGTTTTGGTTTCGTGGAGTTTGAGGTATCTAGTGCTGCGCAAAGTGCAATAGAGGTACAGTTCCACCTATAGTTTTATACATTTTACTGGCTTGCTTTACTTGATGGATTATAGTTTCAGTGTCTAATAGCTATTGTTAGGTCTTCTCTGTAGGCTGTAGCAGAATTGTAACACCCACGTTTGATGTTATCAGAGCTAGTTGCTGTATAATTGTTCCCTTAGTTGCATGTTAGAGTTGTGCAGTGGTATTTGGAAAATAATATTTCTTTGCTAGCAAATTGGGATAACACTGGTGATGGGTTGCATGTTTTTTTTTTTCCTTTAAAATGCAATCAACAGTTAGAAGCATCCACTTAACCATCCTTTCCATTTCTGGTACTAGTATCTACTCCTGAACCATAACCTGATGCAGTAGTTTGTTTGTATACTAGGAAAATCTTTTGCGGCATATCCTGTACTTTTTTTGGATGATTTAAGTAGATATAAAACATCCATATAGAATCAGGTTTTGTTTTAATTCTCTTGGTTGCTTGTGGTTTCTTTTAGTGATAACTGCTTCTAACATTGCTTTTCCTCATATTTGCCACATTCATCTTAAGGATTCCCTCGTTGACCGTCTTTAAATTTGTTCCAGGCTTCACCCATTATCATTGGCGGCCGTAAAGTAGTTGTGGAAGAAAAGCGCTCAACTCGAGGCAAGTTAGGTTCTGTTGCTAGTCTTGCTTGTTTATGACTGTATGTATTTAAGCGTGTCTGTATCTTATTAAATAATGTCATGCTATCCTGTGTTTAAGGTGTTTTGGGGTTTAATCCTCTGTTTTCCAGTACGAATCTCCATTGCACATCTTATAATATTTGTACATTTGATCTTCTATTGTTTGTCATAATCCTTCTGTATATATACACGCACAAAGATGCACCACATGACTATTTGAAAAGGTTATCGCATGCAATATTTCCAAATGTTTCTCTGCTGTGCATTAACCTTAATAGTAGTTTGCTTACTTTTGATTGGTGATGATGTTCAGGGAATAATAGAGGACGGCCATCATCCTTTGCAGGGCCTGGATACCGCAATGAGGCAGGAAGAGGACATGGGAACTATGGCGGTAATAGGGGCTATGGGCGAGGTGAGTTTAGTGATAGGGCTGAGGGTTACAGAAATGGGAGAAGGGGTGGATTCGTAAACCGTGGAGGTGACGGATATCAGAGGGGTGATCGCCCAGGGAGCAGTGGTGGCCGTGTGAACCGTGCTGGTAAACCCGGCATATACACCACTGTCACAAAGAATGCTGCCCCACAGATCTCTGCTCCTGCCTGATGCTATCAGCTTTGAGACTTTAGTGTCTTGCCAAATCTTACTACGTGATGAGGTATTGAAGACTTCTATAGCATTTGGAGAAACGCCAAATGCCATGAGATGACCTGTCTGAATTTGTTTTGGGCATTTAAACCCAGTTGTTTGTGCAAAGATCCATTCTGTTCATATGTCCAATGCATGACCTCTAGTGCATTTAATTCTTGTGTTTTACAATTTCGGTATTAGCCGTATTTAGGATTTGACTAGCCTAGGTCATCTTATTTGGGTTTAGTCTACATTGTACTGAATCCTTGGAACTTTGCCGACTCCGGTTGGTTTTTGTATGAGGATTGTTAGGCCGTGTTAAATTGTAGCAACGAAGAATTGTCACATTTCTTATTAGTAACGTAACGTTAATTGTAAGGTTGAAGACCCTCCCTCCCATTAGGAACAAGGCCGCGCTATAAAATAAAACAACTCAATTTAACAGTCACAAAGCTTAGAATTTTAAATTTTTAAAAGTGAAGGGTATTTTTGGGGCGAAATGGTTATAACTGTATTTTCAGAAATTTCTTGGGGCAGATTTGGACCGATAGAAAATTCAGGCATTCAATTATCATCGAATCGAAACCCTAGCGTTAGTCTCCCCACAGTCTCTACGCCGCCGCAAAGCGCTAGTTTCTGCTTCTCCAAATCTCAGGGGTGTTTTTGGTGAAGAATCTGTCAGGATTACACTCATCAAAGGTACAGTTTCTTATGTTCGTCAAAGCCTTACTATCTTCCCAATTGCGATTGGCTACCCGGCGCAGCAGGTAGTAGTAATTTCAATACTTCTGAACCTGCGTCATACTGTGTGATTGATTCTTTGATTTCGTCGTTTTCAGCGTCCGCCACCTTCAGGAAATGGCAACGGAGGGGAAAAGTTCAGCGAGAAGGGATCGTCTGCTGGCGATAGAATCCGAGGTTCGGAAATGGTGGGAAGATGAGGACGTTTTCAGAGCTGAAGCTCGCGACCAGTTGCCTGCAGAAGGCGAGAAATTCTTCGGCAACTTCCCCTTCCCTTACATGAATGGTTTTCTGCATCTTGGTCACGCCTTCTCGTTATCCAAGCTCGAGTTTGCTGCGGCTTACCATCGCTTAAGAGGCGCTAATGTGTTGCTTCCTTTTGCTTTCCACTGCACCGGCATGCCCATCAAAGCTTCCGCCGATAAGCTCGCACGCGAGATCCAGCGGTTCGGGAATCCACCGGTGTTTCCTCAGGCGGAGGAGCCGGATACCGCCGTGCCAGAGCAAGGCCAGGAGACTAATGCACCGGATAAGTTTAAGGGGAAGAAGTCCAAGGTAGCCTCCAAGTCAACTGGTCAGGTGTTTCAGTGGGAGATAATGAGGAGCTTTGGCCTGTCGGATAAAGAGATTTCGGAATTCCAGGACCCTTATAACTGGCTCCGGTTTTTCCCTCCTCTGGCAGTGGAAGACCTCAAAGCTTTTGGCTTGGGCTGTGATTGGCGGCGTTCCTTTGTCACCACGGATATGAATCCCTTCTTTGATTGTTTCGTCAAGTGGCAAATCAGGAAGCTCAAATCATTGGGTAAGATTGTTAAGGATGTGAGGTACACTATATACTCTCCGCTCGATGGCCAACCTTGTGCTGACCATGATAGAGCAAGTGGTGAAGGAGTACAGCCTCAAGAGTACACTATTATTAAGATGGAAGTGGTAAAGCCATTCCCAAGTAAGTTGGGACCTTTGGAAGGGAGAAGAGTGTTTCTGGCTGCAGCTACTCTGAGGCCTGAGACTATGTACGGGCAGACGAATGCATGGGTGTTGCCTGATGGGAAGTATGGAGCTTTTGAGATTAATGACACTGATGTTTTTGTTATGACCGAGAGAGCGGCTCTTAACCTTGCTTATCAGAGGTTCTCCAGGATTCCTGAGAAACCAACTTGTTTGATTGAGCTGACTGGTTATGATCTCATTGGGCTTGCACTGAGATCTCCTCTATCCTTCAATGAAAGTATCTATGCTCTGCCAATGCTGACTATTCTGACTGACAAAGGAACGGGCATTGTGACCAGTGTTCCCAGTGATGCTCCTGATGATTATATGTCATTGCATGATCTGAAGGCAAAGCCAGCTTTTCGGGCCAAGTATGGCGTGAAAGATGAGTGGGTGATGCCCTTTGAGATTGTACCCATAATTGATATTCCTGGTTTTGGAGACAAAGCAGCTGAGAAAGTTTGTACAGATCTCAAAATTAAAAGTCAGAATGAAAAAGATAAGCTTGCAGAGGCAAAGCGGTTGACTTACTTGAAAGGCTTTACGGAGGGAACTATGTTGGTTGGAGAATTTGCTGGGAGGAAGGTTCAAGACGCTAAGCCCTTATTAAGAACCAAACTAATTGAAACAGGTGAGGCGATTACGTACAGCGAACCTGAGAAGAAGGTTATGTCCAGGTCTGGTGATGAATGTGTTGTGGCACTGACTGACCAATGGTATATTACGTATGGGGAACCAGAGTGGAGGAAACTCGCTGATGAGTGTTTATCCAGCATGAATTGCTACTCCGATGAGACAAGGCATGGCTTTGAGCATACACTGAGCTGGCTGAACCAGTGGGCTTGCTCTCGATCTTTTGGTCTTGGTACCCGCATTCCTTGGGATGAGGAATTTCTTGTTGAGTCATTGTCTGACTCAACAATCTACATGGCTTTCTATACAGTTGCTCATATATTGCAAAATGGAGACATGTATGGCAAGACCGTTGGGCAGGTGCAACCTAAACAAATGACTGATGATGTTTGGGATTTCCTTTTTTGCAATGCGCCTTATCCTAAAGACTGCAGTATACAGTCTACCATTCTTAGTAAGATGAAGCAGGAGTTTGAGTACTGGTATCCTTTTGATCTCCGTGTTTCTGGTAAGGACCTCATCCAGAATCATTTGACATTCTCCATCTACAACCACACCGCTATCATGGCCAAGCATCACTGGCCTCGTGGATTTCGATGCAATGGACATATCATGCTTAACTCTGAAAAAATGTCCAAGTCCACTGGAAATTTCAGAACCCTGCGTCAGGCCATCGAAGAGTTCTCAGCTGATGCCACACGGTTCTCTCTAGCTGATGCAGGTGATGGTTTAGATGATGCCAATTTTGTGTTTGATACTGCAAATGCTGCAATTCTGAGGCTTACAAAAGAGTTAACTTGGATGGAAGAATTACTGGCTGCGGAATCATCTTTGCGGACAGGTCCCGCATCTTCATATGCTGATCGTGTGTTTGAGAATGAAATGAACATAGCTGTAAAAATGACTGAGCAGCATTATAAGGATTTTATGTTCCGTGAGGCTCTAAAGTCTGGATTTTATGATCTACAAGCTGCTAGGGATGAATACAGGTTTTCTTGTGGCAGTGGGGGCATGAACCATGATCTAATCTGGCGGTTTATGGATGTTCAGACTCGTCTCATAGCTCCATTTTGCCCACACTATTCTGATTACACATGGCGGAAAATTTTGAAGAAGCAGGGATCCGTGGTGAAAGCAGGGTGGCCATCCGCTGGCACTCCAGATCTTACATTAAAGAGTGCTAACAAATACCTGCAGGATTCGATTATCGCAATGAGGAAGTTGCTTCAGAAACAAGTTTCGGGTTCCAAGAAAGCTAACAAGCAGAATACACCTGTTGCACAAATCACTGATCATAATCTGAAAGGTTTGATATATGTGAAGGAGCTATATGATGGTTGGAAGGCAGAATGCTTGAAGATACTTCAGAGCAGGTTTGACAGCAAGACTTGCAAATTTGCAGCTGATGCAGAGATGTTAGAGGCCTTGAGAAACAGCAGTATTGGACAAGCTGCGAATTTCAAACAAACTCAGAAGCTCTGTATGCCATTCCTGAGGTTCAAGAAGGATGAAGCAATCACACTTGGGCCTCAGGCTCTGGATCTGAAACTGCCTTTCGGGGAAATTGAGGTCCTTATTGAGAACCTGGATTATATTAAAAGGCAACTCGGTCTCGAGGAAGTGGAGATACTGTCAGCAACAGATCCTGATACCCGTAGCAAAGCAGGCTCACTTTCCTCCATCCTAGATCAGAATCCTCCATCCCCAGGACAGCCAACAGCCATTTTCTTAACAAGGTGAGAACTTTTATAGTATTTGCTAGAAATTACAGATGTAGTTCGTTCTTATCTCCTGCATGCGTTTATTTTTGGCATTAAGCTACTTGAACGTTTTGATGAACAGAAGATCATGTATAATCTCCTGTTAATGTTTTAGCTTTATTTATGGTACGAAATTGGATGTACTGCATTTTCTTTTCGTCTTTCTTAAACGTGTTACTGAAGTTTGGATGAAATTGGTTGTGCAGGTGAAGTATTGGGAGGATAACATTTTTGTAAACTTCAACCTCGCCTATTTAAAAAAGACAGCTATTAGTTTTTTTTTTGTGATTACTGTACTTTGCAAAATGGAATGTTTCATTTTCGGAAATCATATGGGTACTGAGTTAGATTTTTTGGTGGATTAAAGTTCTGTGCTGAGCAGTTACTAATGATCTGAGGTTAATTTAGTTTTACCTGCCAATTGAAGTTTTTATTAAAATGCATCCTAGAATATAATTAAGAAAGAAAGACCCTGGCCAAAGTGGACTTTACAAAGAAGCAAAAGTTACAGGAAGAGAAGAAATTAGACGAATCAACAATTCCCTACATCTTGAAGGGGGGTTCAGGATCCATTCTGTCCAAGTAAACTTTGCCTTTGAAAACCTGTTAGAAATCCAAAGGAATGACAGAAGCTGAATGTCTTCAATTGAGGTGCACCGCTGCTTTGAGGAGGAGGGGTCGAAGATGCTAGAGTTGCGCCTTGACCAGAGATGCCATGCAGTGATACAACGAAATGCCCACCAGGCTCTTCTTTGTGGAGGGGAAGAGAGCCGGTGAATGCAATTTTCTGAGAAGATCTTCCCATCCAACCGCGAAGGAGTTCATTTGATATCATTGGAAAATCTTGAGCCAGATTGAGAACACAATTCTGCAGGAGGAGAGATCATGTGCAGTTTGCTATAACTGCAACCTGCCAATTGAAGTTAACATGTGAGAAGACTACTGAGCCATCTGCGCGCCTCCGGCCGTAAAGTTTTCAAATGCATGCAATCGGAAGACATCAGCCACTAAACTGGGTAAAAAATAATCTCAAACTTCACATCAGTTTTCAAAAGTTCCCCACTTTCCCCCGAAATTTTTCCTAAAATAGCAGTTTGTGTTTCAGGCTGAGTCTCCTGTTTTGATTTCAGCCGCAGCTCTCCGTTCCGCTTTGACAATTTAAAGAACTGAAATTTCTATCAACAAGATAATGCAGTGGAACGTGGCAATTCACAACTGACCAAAACTGTTGAATTTTGTAATCACAGGACAAGGGGTAATGACCCATGAAGTGAACCATAAACCTGGGGATTGCGCATTAGCACCATTTTCTGTTGACGATGTGAAACAAAAGTTGTTTGCCAAAATTGACAAATGGCCTGATAAGTAACTATGCACCAAGAGGCTGGGAGATCAAATTTTTATACTTTAAGCGATTTGGCATTTTGCCATTTTCTGAAAACAAAAAAGGGTTAATCTTAACCTCCAAATATATGGAAGCCCTCCTCACCACTGGGAATAAAGAATACTGATCAGTGGAAGAAACTGCAGGATGATTGGGACTTCCTGGGGAGAACCATTCTTCTAGAGACCAAAATTGCAGGCCTGAACGAACTCCAAATCATAGTCAACATACTTGCTCCACAATGGTTTGAACTGATTCATAGCAATATCCAGCCAAGGCTTCATATTCCCATTGAAGTGCACCACAGCTGCATTGCGAATCTCTTCCATGCTGATGCTCGGGTTGTAGCCGAGCCCCAGAACATGCCATGACTTGTCGAGAGGTTTCGTCGTCGAGTAAAATGTGATCAAGCCTGGAGGCAGAGTCCCTAGTTTCCATAAGGTTCTGTTCTCGTTCTGCAAAACGAAACACCCACAGTTAATACTAGAAGACCAAATACATTGCCCAAGACGCCAGATCACAAACACTAACAAGACTTGAAAACGTTCAGCAGCTGCATTCATTCATCTGAAACAGTTACTGGTTATTAATTGAGCATTTAGTAACATTGATCCAAATCCTTGAAGACTAGTATGAAAATCTAAGCCCAAGTAACAGTTAAATCCATTTTAATGGAAGGATCAGAAACCTCTTATAAGTTAGCACTAACTATAATAATAATCATAACTCATGTCAATAAAATAAGCAATGAGGCATTTTGTGTTATTAGCTTACCAGATTCTGCCAATAGTGATATTGTTCAGTGCACTTCTCCTTCCTCCAAGCATCCAAATCAAAGAAATTCATTCCATAAGCCCAAGCACAAGTTTTTGGGTTGAACTTCTCCTTAATCAAGGGATGCGAAAAGTTCATGTACTGAGCATATCTATGGAAAGACCCGAAACAAGTCTCTACTGCCCCATTCACCTTTCCATCCATGTCAATCTTCCACAACCCTGTCAAGTCCTTCTGCACCACAATATCATCATCCAGAAACAAAATCCTGTGCAACTTGGGGTACATTTCCGGCAGATAGAACCTTAGATGGTTCAAAATCGACAAGTACTTGGGATTCCTGAACTTCATGTTGGTAGTATCTTTTGTAGCATTGACAATGTTGTTCTCAAAGTAGAACTTCTGCAGATTCGCCGACTCCAACTGCCTCAACACTGGAACATAAGAGGAGTTCAAGAATTTATAATCCTCAACAGCCTTCACTTCGATATGAGCCCCGTTATAGTTCTTCAGTTTGAACATGACCTGCATTGCTCCCAGATTCATCTTATCTGTTACAACATGAAAAACATGTTTCCAGGGCTCCTTGGCATTCTTGGTGGCTGAATTCACCACAACCGAAGCAGCAACGACGTTATCAGAAAAAATTGCATAATGATAAAGCTTTGGATCCTCGATCTCCGGGGGCGTCTGCTTCCCCTCGTCACTGTACTTCTCAGGATGGGCAATCCTCTCCTCCATTAACCTCATCGCCAAGCAGTGCAGGCTTTTGGGGATTGATTTGGCAGCAATCAAGCTGGAAAACGCTCCTTGTTTCTTCGCTTTTGTTAATTGCTCGTTGACGGCAAAAATGGTGTCCTTCAGTTTCTGGATCTTGAGCTGATTGTCGAAGGACTCCTTGGCTTCAGCGATAACTTGGCGAGTGACTTTAATCCGCTCCTTCACTTCCTTCTCCAGCTGCCGGAGCACCGATTCCTCAATGGAGCGGGAGTCGGTCTCGAACAGAGCACGGTACGCCGGTTTGTTGATGAGATCGGTGTAGTTCCGTGAGAGATCCGCGAAAACCCTAACTAGCTTGGAGTTCTCGAGCTTAAGCTTTCGGCCGTAGGATGCGTAGGCCAGCGCCAATGAGCGGTGGTCGTCGGCTTGCTTCCGGATCTGGTCCAGCCGCGGCTTCAGTGGATCCGATTTCAGCGCCAGCACCGACCTCCTCATCGAACCCAATCGATATGAACCATCTCCATGATCCTAAAAACAACAAAACAAAATGAGATCCAGAATGAAACAGGAAAAGGCAGGCTTAATTCTGAAACTAACTTGTTTCCATTCTAGCAACAATCAAGAAAGAAACTCACGAAGCTATTCGGCGATGCAGTGTGAGAAACGAACAAGGACGGGATGAGAAAGAGGAAGAGGACGATTGCTGCGGAGGTTAGAAGTCTGACGGCAAAGCGGAAGGTTCCTCCTCCTCCATCAGCAGCACCGCCGGCGGAGGTTCTAGAGGAACGGTGGATCTCCATTCCCGGCAGATGGAGGTCGTCTTCCACCAACCACCCAGTATTCCGGTGTGCGATTTGCAGTTTCCGATGGATTTGTGAGTGTCCCGGTGTTGGTAGATGTTTGCTAGTAGTGAAACTTAAGTGGGTGATGAAGCAGCAAAATCTGGAGCTGAGTGGAGATGTTAACGTGTGGAAAAGATCTTGGCCGTCGGTTGGTGAAAGCAACCGCAGAGATCTTACTGGAGGCAGCGAATTAGAAGGGAGCCCAACATGAATTAGAATTGATTACGTTTAATCTTAATATAATTAATCTGTTAACTAACTAATTAATGAATCTACTCCACTGTGTTTAATTAATCATTACTACTAGTTTAGTATCTCCATCGTTAAATACAAAGGCTAGTCAACTATACTTAACGCTGTTAAAATTGATCTATGATTTCAACACGCATACAAACATTATTCGATCAGAAAAAGACAGAATGTGAGTTATTGCACGAAAATTAAAAAAGTGAGAATCGGGTTATTGAAATTTTAAATATATCTTTAATACAAATAAAAAGAATATAAACTCATTAATATTTAGAGGTAATTTCATAAAATAAATTTTATTAAAATAAGAAATGAGATAATTTTAAAAAAATAATTTAAAATAAAAATAATACATCTTTTGAAATACAAAGAGATGGAGTACTATTTAGGCCCATCACGGTGTCGGTGATAATTTCTCTCCCTTATTCCATGTAGTAGTATTTTTTTTTCTTCTCTTACCCTCGAGAATCCAGATTTTCTTCTTCTCCCCCCTCTTTGTTTTTTTTAGGGAAAACGACTCCAAATACCACTAACATTTATCCAAAATCTCTTTTTTTGTCACTTTTTTTCAGGTTTTTTTTTATTACTATCGTCATGGTTTTTGGATCCCATTTAGTACTATTATTAAATTAATTGGAAACTAGACCCTGAAATTTCTAAACATTGAAAACTTCATCCATGTTCTAAACAACTCTTCATCTTCATCCACATTTAGGTATGTTTCTCTCGCCTTTGCCGCCAACACGCACCATTTTTGCACTAGATACTTCACCGCCTTCATCACCATCAGCAACCTCCTGTGACCCAAAATCACCTTCTCCACCGATCGGCCAACACACCTCATCAACGATGACGGCCATGGAGTTGAAGTTGTTTTTTTTCTCCGAGTGGGTGATGAAGGTTTAGAAGCTGGCGTCATAGACGTTGGCGTAGGTGATGTCGTTGTCGATGAGGGGCGGGGCAGAGTTGTTGAAGAAATCATATTCCTCCAGCAAGTTGGGGTTTGCTGGAAATCATCTCCAGAGGGTAGGTGGCTTCCGGTCTGGTACATGTCGGTGTTTCGGCAGGAGAGTTTTAACTTACATAAATTTAAGGTTAATTTTTACCATTTTAAAAAACTTGGGGTGAAATTGAGCATTAATACATAAAATGTACGAATATTCTGAGAATATTCCTCCTGTTGGCGATTTGAATGGTAAATAAGGTCCATTAAAGAAGATCAGTGGTTACGAGAGAACAAGAAACTTAATATAACGACAAAAAACAGAAAAGGGGATTTTGGGTTAACGTTAGTAGTTTTTTTAATACTTTTCCTCTTTTATTTTATTTTTTTAATTCAACTTTTATTTTTCCTTGATACAAAAGGGATAGGGAGATGAGGATATCAGAGACTCGAACTTGAAACCTCTTACAAATATCCACAAGAGTATTGACCACTAGACCTGTTTGGTGTTCGTGACAACTTTTCATAGGGTCACATGGGCCTTTGTAGTACATCTTTGACTTTTTAGTACTCCATTTGTTACACCCACCCCACCCCGAAATTATGTTAATTTCTGATGTATTTTGTCCGGCGGTCGGTTTGTAATTTCGTTAGAACTTTGGAATATTTCGTATATGGAATATTGATAAATGAAATGAGCATTCCGAGGGGTTATTTGAGGTCCATTGAA
>JBBYHH010000012.1:554442-567996 GCA_038382905.1 Daphne laureola | reverse complement strand
TAGTTCCACAGTGCAGAGAAAATTGATGAGATTATAAGTACAAAGATTGCTACCACACTGTTATGTTAAAGAAGGAAAGCAAAAAAAAAGACAGTTTTATACCTTGATTGTCCCAGCCTCTACCTCGCCCACCACCTCTATTCCAGTTCGTATATTCACCATTGTCTATGAATATAAAATGCATTGCACAAGTTCAGGTATTTTCACTTTTAAAAACACAATCATTGAGTCAACATACCAAGAGCTTCTGCAGATAACATGTCAATATACCTTGGTAGTTTCCATATCCTCCCCTGGACCAGCCTCTTCCACCTCTATTCCAGTTCGCATATTCACCATTGTCTATGAATATAAAATGTGTAGACGAAGTTCAGAAATTCACTTCTAAAAATGCAATCATTGAGACAACGTACCAAGAGCTTCTACAGATATCATGGCATTATACCTTGGTAGTTCCCATATCCTCCCCTGGACCAACCTCGTCCTCTTCCTCTTCCTCTACCACGACCCCTTCCTTGGCCATACCCATATGAATCTAAAGATGCAAATAGATGATATTATCATTCAAATGTAACTGAAATAGTGGTTTTCTTAGGAATTTTTAGGTACAATTGGGGAGTCGTGTTGGTGAATATTTCAAAATGGGTATTTGGGTTAAAGCGACGGATGTATTGGAGATTATGCCCAATTATATCTTTGAGTTTAGGTGTAACTCTTATAATTCTTAATAAAATACTTGGTTGCTTTTCAAAAAAAAAAAAAAAAAGATCATTCAAATGTTATAAAGCATGTCACAAAACCAACCACTTTCTATTACTAGCTAATGTCACCTTCACTGTAATCAATATATTGAGCATGAGCTTCTTTGGCTGGCTGTTGCCGCTCATAGCTGTGCTGTGGCTTTGACTCATCAAAATGATGGGGAGCTTGATACCTAGCACAAAGCATATTTATTGGCAATCTTGTAGTCAATTACAAGACAAAATGAGAGTTAAATAATTGCTGCTTGTGATTAATAGCACAATCTGGCAATAATATAGGTGAAACGTTTGCCCTCAGACTTCCATGATGATATAAAAAGTGCTACAGTTATTTCACTCTGATGTTTTCATAGGCACAAGTTAAACCAGAAGTACAGCTGTAAACACGCATGCATCATTACTGGACAGCTACATTTAATTTCTCAAATTTCTATTCTTAAGACGCAAATAAAAGAGTCAAAGCAACTTTAAACACCTTCTCATACTGATTTAATTAACAGAAACACATTGGCAAAACATAAATGACCTTACCCAGGAGATGCTTTGTTTAGCTCCCCCATAGATAAAGTAATGGAAATCATCGAGACTTGACGAGTCATCTCCACACTGCACCATGTAGTAGATAATTACAGGCACACCGAGGATAAAAACACTCCGTAAAAGATTCAATAAACATATTTTGCTTAAAGTTACTTACGGTACAAGACCCTCCTCAATAGGTTCCCACGTATCTGTGATGCTCACTGAGCTGATAGCAGTTTCTTGATGAAGTTGGGGATTCCTTTTCTGTTTCAAAGCAACATTTCATAAAACTCAAAAGGTTTCATTCAAATTCTGAGAAAGTCTCGAGAAAAACAAACATGTTTTTCCATTGACCGCACGCTGACCTTCAGAATTTCTGCAATTGCAACAGTCTTGCTGATTGCTAGTCCCATTGCTTTCAGAACAATCTCCTCCAGACGTTTGTCCTTCGAAAATATGAAAATTACAAGCAAAAAAACACAGTTAAAAGTATACCAATACGATTTTAATCAGTGAGAAAGGGTAAAAAAGAGGAGCATGTGACAACCAAAAGCCATGAAAGCCCATGGAGGTTAAAAATATTTAGAAACTTGATGAACTTTGAAACTAAAACGTAAGTCCAGTAACTGAGACAGCCATGTTTAGCACAGATTGCTAAAGAAACAAAAAAAAGAAAAAGAAAAAGAAAATCCGCGAGAGGCCAAAACCATCCGGTTAACCCACGACCCTTAAAAAACGCAGCATTATAGATTTATTCTGGTCGCATGTACCAAACACAAACTAGGAGAGATGTCCTGGACTAAAACACGGGAAAACCCACCCATTATCAGAACAATAGACCACCAAATAACAAGAACCGCTTAATCTAGAGAAGCAAAACAGCCACAGAGAGAAGAAATTACTCAGAAAAGACATAATATTATAAAATGTAAAAAGTTGAGAGACGGAGTGATACCTGGAGAAGAGTGGTGGCGTAGCTGATGTAGTTGCGGATGGCGCCCTGAGAAGTAATTCGGATCTCATTATCGCCAATGGGCTGTTCGCGTCTGGGTTTCTCAACTTTCTGGTACCTGTCCATGGCCGAGGAAGAGAAACCCTAGCAGAAGGAAGGAGGAGAGGTAAGTAAAACCCTTGACCCTCGCTCGCTGCGCCTTTCAAGCTTTTCTCGCTATTTTCAAACTCGGGCCTGGCGTCTATTATTTGGTTGTCGCTGTGCATATTTTAAGCGGCAAGAAACTCCAAGAAACCCCTAAACTATTATCGTTATCTCTTTTTAGCCACTCACTATTAACTCAGTCGAATAGACCATCCAATTTTCAAATACGCAACAATAATGTGGGGTTTTTTTCATGAAACAATTCACAAGTTATTCAGATCCTTCCGTAATCAAACTATATACTACCACTTACTCCCTCCACACCACCTTCTTCAATCTATCTGTTCTCAAACCTTTCCATACCTTAAACTCTGTTGACCACAAACCTTGTAGGTCTGATAAGTCACGCGGTGGCTGTCAGTGCCTCCATCCGCTTGGCCGGCGGTCCAGGGCGTCAACGGGTTTTGGGGGTTGGGTATAGAGGGACTTGAACCCTCACGATTTTAAAAGTCGACGGATTTTCTTCTTACTATAAATTTTATTGTTGTCGGCATTTATATTGACATGTAGAATGAGACTCGGTCCGGTGATCGGTGGTGAAAGAGTAGTGAGCAAATGATGAAATTTAAAAATTTAGAATAAAATTGTTTGGGGTGACTAAATTATTATGTACAAAATTTATGATGCAAATAGATTTTTTAGGAAAATTTCAATAGTTAAAATTACATTTTTTTAAGAACCGTTAAACTTGATAGAAAAAATAAATGAAATGACGATGAGTGCACTATAACTTTAAAATGAGACTTTAAGAGGCTAAAAGTTAAACTAGAACCCAAACATAATGAATTTAAAAATTAAGGGGCCACCAGTCCACTTTACTCATTAAAAATATGAAGTATAATTAATAGTATTAATTAAAAAGTTATGGATCATAAGTGAATTTTACCATAAAAAAACACTTTGCATAGCGAAAATAGGTAACTAGATAAAGAAGGTAAGTAAATTATCGCCTGATGGTAAATTATTCCGCGTAGATAGGGTGCTTCCGGTGGTAAATTATCCTGTGATGGTAAATTATCTCGTGTAGATAAAAGATCACCACACACACACGCCATAAATGAACTTGTACCCGTGGAGGTAATTTCGTCTGCCATAACGAGCGCCAGAAACCCACTATCTCGCATGGATCCTCCCTATACAACATTGCATAAGATAAATAATACGCAGAACAGACTGTAAAGATACCATTATCCAATATTCCCAAGTAAAGACATCGTGACGAGAATGAGTACTCAGCGAGATGCCTTTAATTAAGGTCGCATCATCCGGGTGAAACAACACATCCACGTCTCATTCCTTCCAAGACAACGTAGCTTGATTAATCAAGTCAGACACTTTATGATTAGCATATTGCGACAAAGGTGCCGTAAACAGTGTAGATTGCGGCCCCGGGAGCCACTGATCCTTCTAAACGGACATAGAATGATCGGTGTCAATCCTCAAAAAACTGTCGGTTTTCAGAACTCCTTGGCCAGCCATTAACGCCTTCTAAACCACGGAGAACTAGGATGGTGATGTTGCCTGCAAGAAAGACGAATACGAAAAATATTTCCCTTTAAGTACCCGTACTGGCAAACACGTCGGGTTGTTGACAAACCGTCATCCCTGCTTGGCTAACATAGCCCGGTTAAAAGCAAGTAAATTGCGAAAACCCATTCCTCCTGCACCTTTAGACTGAAATAGTCGCTTCCAAGCACACCACAATTTTTTTTGTTCATTTACATTAATAGACCATAAAAAACGAGCGGACAAGGAATTAATTGACTTACAAATCGATGACAAAAGGAGGATGCAACTCATCAGATGGGACGTCATGGCCTGAACAACAGACTTGACCAAAGTAACTGTTCCAGCCTGTGATAATGTCGCGGCCTTCCATGCAGCTAAACGATCCGCAATTCGCTCAACCAAAAAATCTAGTTGTACAGCCTTCCTATGGCCCAACAAACCAGAAAATCCGAGATACTTGTCTTCTTTCAAACACTGAAAATTTCACAAAGACTGCTTCAAGAAAAAAGAGAGGTGGAAAACCATCCAAACCTAGAGATTTCGTAGGATGCATCTGAAATAGAGCGACATTTATCTCCTCACCTGTATACGGGCAGGTCAATGTCGTCGCCATCTCCAAGATGACTCGCGGCTGTACAAAACCAAAGATCTCATCTTGCCTTGAGACCCCATCCGAAGTACACAGCTCCTTGTAAAAACGCAACGCCTCCTGAGCAATTGCCGTCGGATCTACCAATTACTCACCATCCGGGCGATGAATATGAGTAATCTAGTTCCACTTTTGAAGGGCCGAAGCGGACTTTTAGAGTACCTAAAAATGTTTTCGTACCGGTCTGAAAACATTTTTAGCTACTCTAAAATTTGATACATCTGCTTTTGTTGTTGTACAATATTTAATCTATGTTTTTAAAGTAATTCATATGTATATCATAATTTGAAATCTAGATTTTTTTAGATATTTTTTTTTATAAATTTTTATTATTTATCTTTATAAATATTTGAATCAATCAATGAACTTGGAAAAAAAAAAAATATCAGAGGAGCATATAATTTTGTGAAAGAGTTGATCAAGGATAGATAAAAGGGGGAAATTAATTAATTCCATAATTTGGGGACCGGTGAAATTGTTCCATTAATGCATATTCATGTAGTTAATTAGTTCAATACATGGAGTATTACATATCTAAAAGGTGATAGTCAAGAATAAAAGGTAGAAGATGACGAGAGATATTGATATCAGAGGCACCGACAAGTGACACTTCTACAAAACCATGAGCCATCATCATGCCCAACAACCACAAGAACCATTTCTTTCTTATTCACTTACATCAACTAGCCAAGCCTTTTCTAGATCTTACTGACATTTCTTTTGCTTTACTTGTAGTTGTCTCTTCAAACTTGATCACCTTCCAGCTCTTGAACTTCATCACAACTCTAGCACTACAACTGTCAGACAAATAAGAAGAAGAACAACTGATTAAGGCTGCAATTTATTCGATGAGTGAACCGAATTGCGAAGTTCGGAATCGATCTTACAGTCGGAGTCAGTGGTGATCCAATTGCCTTTCTTGGGATTGAATTGGTAGTGGTGATCCCTGTCATGGACTGGAGTTGAGTTGCAAGTTTGTGTGTTCCTTAGGGAAGAAGTTACTGTGTATGCAGAGGAAACAGTGGAGCAACTTTCCAAGTCCCATCTGAAACTGATCTTTGGTGACTCATTACTCAGCTGATCATCATCTGGAACTGCCTTGAGAGCTCCCCGGATGCGAAATTGCAGAACCTGAAAATATGAACTCCACTTTCAGCAGGATGCTTGGATACCAAGGAACCTCATCAACTCAAGTAACAACTCTACTTACATACTGAAAAGATTTCATTCATTATTCATTCAATCTGGATTCAAAAGTTGTTACCTTTCTGCCAATGAACTTCCCTGCTTTCTCCGATTTCACAGCCGCGGCCCATCTCAAGAGCTCTTTCATTCTGGACAAGGTCTTGGTTCTGTCCCCTTTAGGCTTCTCTTTCTTTTCAGTGCTACTCCTGTGCTCATTTGTTGGTAGTACTTCACCTAAAGGCAGAACTTTGCTCCCACCGTGAGTGATCGAATCAGTTTTCGCGCTCTTTTCCATCTCCTTAGCACCGGGTTCTTTCTTCATTTTCATCGATCTCGCCCAATGCTGCCTTCTCCTTCAACTGCCAAGCCTTCTCAGATAGATGGTACTGCTATAGAAACAAGCCTCTGCCACATCTCTTCTGCACAGAATCTCAAATGGTCTTAGCTTCTTCTTCCTTTTCGGTCTTCTCCGATCCAACAGATGCAAGTCTACACACCTTTCGATCCAGCTCCACCACCTAAAAGTAATGATCCAATGATTACCAACTAAATATAAATAAAAGAGCAAACTTTAGCCCGGAAGAGTACTGAAAAAAGTTCTCACGTTTAGAAGCCTCCTTGCCAGCTAACTTAAAAATCCAATGAAATATCTGCTCACATATATAAGGAGCTAGGGCTTAGAATATGAACAAAAGTAAGTGGTGACGATTGATGTGAGCACTAAAATTTTGTTATCATTTAGATCACAAAGCTGCTACCTGCATGTTCCTCTCCTTGTATTTTGATGGGCAGTTTTTATAGTATTATTTGCAGTGAGTGGTTAGCTCTGGTCAACAAGACAGCACACAGAGATCTATCTGTGTTTTGCCCTAAAAGAATCTTGTCTGAAGAATACTGGAAAAAGCCTTAATTGTGGAGAAGAAGACAAGATATATAAGAGAAAGTGGATGTGAAAATCCAAAGGGAAATATGAAGACAGCCAAGCAGTGAGTGGTGAAGAGTTGGCTCATGGATTCCAAGTAACATGGTCACTGATTTATACATGGAGCAGCAATAAGATAACTAGTCTTGAATTGAATCCCAATTGAGGTGCTAATAACATCCAAGTGGCCCCCTTTAACAGCCCACAAGTGAAATCTGGACTTAAATGTTTAAAAGAGGTTACCTTGAAGGTAAAGGAGATCAATGAAACACTTATTTAACTATAAGGGCATGTTTGGTTGCAGGGATGAGGAGGGATGAGATAATTTTCATCCCATTGTATACGAGTATCATTTGTTTGATACGCTTAATGGATGGGATGAGATTCATCTCAACTACCATTTTAATCCCATAAAAATAGGATAAATTCATCATTTATTTTGAATTTTCAAAGGATAAAAAACATGAGATGTGATGATGGTAGATTTTTTTATTTTTTTTTACATTTTGTTACTAAACTTTTAACAATTACAATTTGATCATCGTGACTACTATTTTTTATCCTAACAACCAAACATGTATATAGGGTTTTTGCATGTAACAAGCTAAAAAAGTTGAAATATGTGAGTGTTGGGTAAATTGATGGCAAAAGAGGGTTTCCAATGCCAATCAGGAATAAACAAAACATGTATGTTTAGTTCTGATCTAGTCAAAGGACAGACAAGGCTTTAAACATATGAATAAATTAATTTACATATTGTTCTGTGTTTATGTTGGAAAGCAGCTTGTTCCACGAAGTTGAACATGGAACTAATTTGCATCATGATAAGTTATACTATCTCCCTCTTCAAATAATTGGTGCTTTAAATAATTGGTACGTTTCATTTTTAGTATTTAATCTATAATTTTATTTCGTTAACATTTTAATATGTGAAGTCAAATATTTTCAATGCAAATTATAGACTAATATGTCTAGTTTTTAAATATAATTTTTCTGAATTTTTTTAATGATTATATTCTAGTAATAATTTAATTCTCTCATAACATCAAAAAAAAAACGCATCAATTTTTGAGAGAGTAGAAAAGTATTGGGTGCCCACTAGGTGAATTGGTTACTAGCACGGACGGTAGCTAACAATTTAGAAAGAAAAAAAAAAAATCGTATATTTATTCTTGAAAAAAAAGAAAAAAGAAAAAAAAAAAGCATTTCTGATTGGTTTACTGCGTGCAGAAATATTGCACTTATTCCAGATTAAAAATTTTGGTAAAAAATAAAAGGATGTAGAGACCTACGAAATTGAGATTCTAAATACAAATAAAATTAACAGTTTTACTGTCGTAAGAAAAACAAGTCAATTGTATCATATTTTATAAGATTTATTAATCGGTTTGAGGTAACAAAAAAATCACCATGCAATAAATTAATCGTAAACTTTTTCTTACCAAAAAAAATAATCATTGTTATTTTTAAAATTATTAGGTAGAGGTACCCATAATTTAAATTATTTTTTAAATTATTGACTAGTACTTGTTTGGCATGTGCATGTGAGAGAAATTAGTCTCCCGATACCAATTTATTGTAGTGTAGAGGAACATTTGGAAATAGTTGTTTTAATAAATTTTAATATTTTAAATAATTATTTAATAATTAAGATTAAACACTAATTAAACACAAAAAAATGATTTTTTTTTTATAATGTAGTAATAATTATTTAAAATAATTATCGCCAAACACACGTTAGAGCTTATACCATTTGGTGGTAATATTTATTGCTAAGTAAGTTTTACCACAAGTCGGCAAAGAAAGCAGCAAGTTTTACCAGTGAATCATAAACAGGGGTCACAATTTAATCAAACACAGACATAAAGCACAGTACTTGAAGAATGAAACATAACATGTCAAAGAACAACAACCATATAGATAGAAACTGCATTTTGTTCAGTGGAGAAGAAGAAGAAACACATGCTGCAAATATGCATCTTCCGTTCCTCCCCCTTCCATTCTTCCTCGAACCGGAACCGGAACCGGAACCGGAACCGAGTACATTAATTTAAACCAGATTCAACTTAGTTAAGACTTTTACATGATCATGTGTAGCTAGCTGCCCAGGTTTGCTTCAGTTTGGGAGCTCCCATTGCACTGGAATAATCCACAGTACAAGTTTTGTCAGCCTAGTATAGTTTAAAACAGAGTTGGGGGAATGTATCGAAGAGTTTTACCAGGAAATGGGGTGATTCTTTCATCTCTAATCTTCATCTGATCTGGATCGCATAATGCGGCGACGCCTCCTTGGAATAGCAGGTCCATCTTCACGGATGCTGTTCAGGAAGTGTAGATAGTCACCATCAGCGTCCTCTTGGGAATCAAGCAGATTCTCACCCCAGAGGTAGCGACGACCAGATGATGACCCGGGAGCACGACGGTGTCTTGACCACTGTCTTGACCTAGCCCTTGACTCACCACCGTCCAGTGATCCAATCATTTGAAACAAGAAGAAAGTAGTTCGCCATGGTGCACTGGTTTCACCCATGGTACTCTCTCTGTCAGCTGTGTGTCGATCTCCATTTTCGATTACGTAGTCACCAATCACAACAGCACCAGGCATGGCAGAACGAAGGGCACTGACAACATCACCGTATTCTTTCTGGTGCTCAAGACGGTGCCATGCTCGCTCCCTCGATGGATCAATGTCTGATGGCCGTGTAGTTGGGTGAAGTCGTCTTGCGTGCCTACGCAATTCCTGGTAGTTACCTGAGAAGGAACAGGATTCTCGAGAACAACTTCGCTTCTTCAAGTTCAGATACTTTCTAGCATCTTCAACAACCTTCCAGCCTATTATCTCACCGCGACATAAGGGGCATTTCAAACATGATTTCAGCTTCATTGAATTCTCTGCATCCAACTGGTTGAGCTCACTTCCTTCCGGATACAATCCAGGACCAACTAGTTCCAGTATGCCCTCTCCGTCTGAGTCAAGATGTGCATTTTGGTCTTCTATGTTAACAACTGATCTTCCAGGCAACTGATGGGATTCTGCAGTACCGATTTCATCGATATTGCCACTGTCATCTCCTTCAGTCAGACCTATTCTTAGATCCAAGTCGACGTCAGATGTGTCACTAGAATAATGAGTGTTTGTTGATACAGGATTGGGTGGGGTTGGACAGTTATCAGAATTAGTTCCTATTTTTTTATACCGGTCTAGGCAATTTGAATGCCTGTAGCTTGTATCACAAATGTAAGTTCTGCAACCCTTCTCATGCGAGCCGCATATGAGGAGAACAGCATTATGTGGATGGTCCATGCAGATTGGACATGAGATTTCATCCAACTCTTTATGTATGGCATGGGTATCTGAATCACTACATATTCTCCGTTTCAAACCAGCCATCTTGAACCCACTGTGTTCAGTTGCTCAAACACCGAACGCATTAGGCACAAGCATTATGTCATCAATCAAAGATAAAATGATATGCTATGACTCCTTATAAAAGAGCTACATAACTTATTTCAGATGCTCATAAGTGGTTTTTTCGGTCCCCAACCCCAAACACAATAAATACAAGATCACAAGCACGGCAGGTACCTTTGCGCACATAAATAATTGTGAAGATATACACTACCTTACCACTAAAAAGTCGAGTAGAAAACACAACACGCCGTTCCACACAGACACACAGATGCAAACTCACAAGCACCACATACGGAACACACACAGGTACAAAGTACAAGCCCACAACAAGCACAAAGTCCAAATACACCAGGTATTAATGTGATTGCTTGCTTTTAAAATTTAATGCAATGATTAAAATTCTGGTTACAGTGAGAAAGCACCGAGGAACTAGCTATATCAGTCAAGATGACTGAGACGACAACAGCTTGAATAATATGTTTGTTTACCAATGGACAGTAATGAGAATAACTTAAGTGAATTTCATGGCTATTGTGCCAGGCATCATCATTTTCTGCACCTAAACGTAGAGTCAGTAAGAAGTTCACAGCATAAGAAAAGACCTAATCAACAAGTGGAGAACAACAACAACAAGCTCATAATGACAAATACTATAAAATACCATAAGAATATTTTATATAGAAACGCCTCATACTAAAAAGAATAAACTTACCAAAAGGCTTAGTTTACAATCTGCAGCCTTCTGGCCCTCAATACGTTTGTTACCAACAGAAAACTATCCAATGCAATGCTCCAAAATGTGCAACAAGATTACGCAATACATTAAATTGTCTTAAAATCTTGACGCAACAGATCCTTGAATAAATTAGAGCCACAACTTTAGGACCAACTTCTAAAACCTGCAGTCAGACTGTATATCAGGGTTCCATGTCACAAACACAACATTTTAATTATACACAGGAAATTAGATCATGACATGAACATCTTTTTGGAGCATACAAGAACCAAACAGTCACAAGATTCTATAACCATCTTGTTAGAACTTTCTCAGTTTATGGTTTCCTTTCCCTATACCAGAGACTACAATCTATACTGCTAAACTTTTAGCATCTAACAATTCTTTACGTTTTCCCTTAACACCATTTATGACCCCTAGTAGTAAGATCAAGAGTAAGAGTTGAAGAGTGCTGAATGACCTAGGATCATTAATCATTTCAAAAAACGAAAAAGAAAAATAACGACCACAACCAAAATCACAAGCCAAAATAGGGGAAAAGCTTTCAAATTCCATGATTAAATTTGGTCGAGATCGATGGTGAGTACCTCAATTCATAACCCAAAATCAGGAAATCGCAAAATCAGACACTTTCCAATTGTACAAAACCCCAAAATCACACATCGGATCCCTCATTCATCAGGATCGACACAGACATCAAATCGAAACGAAACGAAGAAATGATCAACAAGATTAGATTATAAAAACAGGAACAAAACCTTAAATTAGTACGATTGATGAGAAATTAAAAAATAACAAAAGTTGAGGATTTACGAAGCGAAATAGGATAGGATTGGAATTGAAGTGAAATTCGGATCCCTAAGGAAGTTGAAGTTGCGTGCAGGAAATCACATAAATATAGGAAAGATTTGAGAATTGGCAGCAGCCACCGTCAAACGCGAGGCTTTGTAATTTGGAAAAAGAAAAAAAAAATTGTAGAAAAGGTTAAAAATTTGAGATTTGAGAATGCTTTTGGAATGACTTTTTAAGAATCTGGTTTCCCCTGAAAGCATTTATACGTGTGGCAGAAATGGAGGGTAGAATAGAAGTTTGGAACAAGAAAACAGAAACGGAAAATGTCACATATTGCCAATAATGTTATTGAACCTAAATTATCATTATTTTTTAGAAAAAGTTATATTTGACTACTTTTTTTAGTTTAATGGTTTAAATTTATCATTAAAATAGTTTATTGGTCCTATTTTATCATCATGTTGGTAGACTGTTAAAATTTTGTCATCTGTTGGCACTTGTCAGCGCCAGGTCATTGTCGTCGTTGGTGACCACTGCCTCCAATGCGCCAGAACTCACCATTCGCAATTTAGAATCGTAGATCGGGGCTTAGGGCCGTCGGATCCCGGCCTAGGACCGTCGATTCATATTCGTGGGACGGAGGGAGTAATTATACCAATAAAAATTTATAAATTAACCCCATTACATTACAAATTATATTCATATTCTTGGAAAAATTACAATTTTCTAGTATATTTTGAATCATATTAGTAATAAATCATATCATTTTAATTATTATAAACTTACAACAAGACCTAAAATTCTTAAAATAAAAAATTTCTTCATCATTTTTAAGACACAATCTACCATTTAATTATAAACTTTTATATATTAACATATTTATTCCTTAAAGTTGTATACATTAAACTTTTTCAAAAATTAGAAAAGATACACAATTAGTCCATCAACTACTAAAACTTTACAAAATAGTTTATGAAGTTTTTTACACTTTTATATATTGATGGGTCATCCACAAAAAAAATAAAATTAATCATGTACTCCCTCCGTCCCAGCAAATATGATATATTTGACTGGGTACGAAGATTAAAAAATATTGTTGACTAGATGGTAAAAATGTAAAGTAAACATATAAGACAGAAGTAGCGTTTTTTAGTGGGAAGGGAAATGAAGTGTAATAAGCTAAAGTTGATGTAAAAATGTTTCCTTAAAAGGAAACATATCAATTTTGTTGGGACGACCCAAAAAGGAATATGTATCAATTTTACTGGGACGGAGGGAGTATAATTTAGCGCAAAGTCACACACTCACATAAATGCCTTAAAACTCATCAACTTAGAAACTCATATATCTCACATTGTCTAGAAAGCTCTAAGAGCACTCATCTTCAACACTATAAATACCCCTTAAGATACTCTCACTTCTCACCATGTTAAGCTTGGAGTTAATATTGGTGTCGTCTGTAGGAATCCGGACAAAAGACCTAATAGATACTACACTTGTATTTCCTCATTCGAGAAAATTTCTTTGAGGAATAGTATAAAAATTTGCATATGCCCTCCGGGGCCATCACACACCTTCTGGATGATTATAATGTCTTTCGGGAACATCAATACGTCATTTGGGTCCATCAATACGTCATTCGGGGACATCAATATGACCTTCGAGGCTTGGTCCCTTCAGGGTCGAGAAACATTCTCGGGGAACAACTCTCGGGCCGAGTAACGTGGCTGAGTAACATGATCGGGGAACATGACCGATGAACATTCCCGGGCACAGAGTGTAAACTTTATAATTATACCCATAAATTTTTACAAATTGACCCTCTTACTTACAAATTTACATACTCACATAAAGACCTTAAAAGTCCATCAACTTAGAAACTCACATATCTCACATTGTCTAGAAAGCTC